>VDFB02000002.1:142241180-142413012 GCA_007258455.2 Sequoia sempervirens | reverse complement strand
AACTATTATCCAATTAGAAAATATTAGCCACTAAAAAAATCACTATTGCTAAAGGTGTTAAAGATTCTAATTGTTATATACTCTTTGTTACTATACTTCTTAGTGTTATATCTTTATCTACTAAAGGAGTTTGAGTTGTGGTGAAAATTTCAAGTTTTGAAAGGGAGAAGTCTGACTCACCCCCCCTCTCAATCTCCAGAAGTGCTCAATAATTTGTTTATGTGAAATCCACAATCTATTATTGTCTTACAAAAATCCTTTAACACACTAGCATTGTAATATATTATTTATTTTTTCCAACCATTAATCCACTATGAATATAATAGCATTGTAATATATAGCATCTACCTTATCAATCCTATACAATAAAAAATAGAACTCACATATTCCTACACCTCTATCAACCCCAACTTTTTTTATTAATAAAATAGGTATATTTTTCCAATCCATAAGGATATTAACAACACCTAGTTTATAAGGGCTTTGTAAGAAAATCAAAGGATATAATTTTCCACAATCTTTTTCTAGCACAATCAACTATCATATTCCTAACTTAGATCAAACCAATGATCGTTTAGCATATTAACTATATAAATGATCTTTTAGCATAATAATTGTATAAATGATATGACCAATAGTAGGACCAATCACCACTATTGCACAATTTAATGATATAGTATAGGTTTATTCATGAACATTAATATATAGAATATGGTGATAAATATTTTTTTTTTATATTCACCATGCCATAGTTAGATTATATTATCTTCATTTTAATTGACTAGGATAGATAGTCCATAAAGAACGTACATATCTTCAACTCTCTACATTGTTGTTAACTAATCTTTACCATGATTTTTTAGGTTTCAATTTAAGCACATAAATATCTACACATAATTTCAAAGATAAAACTCCAGTTCATCCTAGGATCACTCTCTAATATACCCTAGTATTCTAAATAAAACATAAGACTAAATAGTAATAATCCAATTAAAATCCCATATAATTTGTATTAGTATTTATTAACCATCTAAAAATATTCTTACCAACATTATTAATAGAATAAAATCAAGTGTATTGACTATAATGTTATTTAAAAACAAAATAGTCTTAATTATTTGAATTAAATTATCGTAAATGACCATGACCATATGTATGATTACGTATATAACTTTATTGATGATCAATGAAAACAAGTTTAAAAATATCTAAATGGGTTAGTAGAGCCCCAATTTCCCTATTAGATGGGGTATAAGAATGCTCAAAGAAAAATTAATCATAATTTTAAATCATTCATGATAGGGTATGCGTATAATTCTTCTTTATTGAATGCCATATATAAGTTAGAGAAGGTTGCGGCACTAGAGATATGCTTGCAACTACATCTAATAGAAATTTCATTTTAATTTATGCTTGAGTAACACAATAACATCTTCCAACCATGAATTGGAAGGTAGGTAGCCAGGATATTAGTTTTTATTTGGTTAATTTTCTAATGAATCCTCCCAAAAAAACTGAATGTGTCTTTCCACTAATCCATCCTTGAGGCCACATTTTCTTGATTCTTTTCATAAAGAAATTCACACGCCTCGAATGGGCTTTCAAAATTTAAATATGCATTTACAACATGATGTGTGCAATGATAAATTTATGTTTTATCATTTTATTTGTTACTTAAAATATCCTAATGTACATCAACTATAAATTAACTATTTCGAAATAGATTAAGATTAATTCAACAAAATAACAAGATGAACATTTATAATTTTAATCATGATGATGAGATTATCTAATTGTGAAACTTTTTTTTTTTCCTCTCTCACTCTTCCAACTTTTTTTAACCCATTCTATTCTCACATTCCCTTCCTAGTCCTCTAATTCCTTCTTTATTATTCCAAAAATCCCCATCCATATAAACAAGTATGAGAGCATTGAGGATAGTTTGATTGAGCTCCATGCCCATCCTTATCCTTTCAATGAACATAAGTAGACTATAATAAAAAATTGCAACCCCTCTCAAATATAGATCAACCACACCAAAAATGCAATGAAGGCAACAAATTGAATGAGCCTACTAATATCGCTCCTGTCTATGACAAAATTCCTCTAAGGAGAGCTATAATAATTTGACTTTAATGCTTTCACATGACACTCACATCGCTTTCATCCCATTATTTTTGAATTTCTTTTTGTTTTTATATTTTCTATGCAATGTCTAGTGTCTATATGGGCCTACCAGGAAGGATGCGATAATATTATACCTCTAGTATTCACACATATAAATGCTTTACTTACGTTAAAATTATATTTAAAATAATATTTTTTAATAATTATTTTTTATTATATTTTAATTTATAACAAATCAATTTAAAAAATAAATATATTTATAAATATTAGTTAAGTAAAATTTTTAAATACTTTTATAATTTAGAATAACAAAAATTATTTTAAAAAACAATATACATAAATACAATTTATAATATATTTTACAAAGTTAAACATAACCATTCTATAAAACTATTTAGTTTTAAAAATAACAACAATGAAATATAATCATTAAGATTAAGAATTATTATAGAAAGATTGACATACTATAATTATTTCTTATTTGTAATTTTTTTATAGATTCTATCTAAAAATAGAAAGAGATCAATTTGGAACTGTTTTATTTATTTTACAAATTATTTATTTATTATCTTTGAAAAAAATTATTATTTTTATATCATTTATTTTATTTTAAAAAATAATTTATTAGTATCTAATTTTTTATATATTCTTTGAAATGTAATTGATTATAAATTTAAAATAAAAAATAAGAATTTTAGTTAACACATTCATGTCATTACATTCCATCCCATCCTACCATTCTAAAATACATGTGAACATTAATTAGATTTACATTGAACTATTTAAGATTTAAAAAAAAAAGAAACAAAATTAACTATAAAAATGATTCTATGAAAGAGAAAAGTATGACAGTTGTGAAAGAACATGATAGGAATAAGGCTGGTACATTCATTTCTAGTCTTTATTTCTTTTTTTTAACTTTAAAAATCTGTATTCATATTTGAAGAAGAATGGAGGCTGATTACAAAGAAAAGAAAGTTGCATAGTGGGACAAGATTTAAACAATACATTTGGTGATTCATCTTAAAACACACTTTTAAAAGAATGAGATTGAAAAAGCATGTTAAATTTCATTGAAATATGAAAATAAATCAAAACTTAAGAATGCTCACTTCAATAAATAAAATACAAACACCTGATGATAAAGCCATCCAGATGAACAGCAATCAGAGGCCGTACATAGAAGATAGACACACTGCTAAAAATACATATTCCAAGCACCTTATAAGGAAGGTGTCACATCAATTGTTTAAGTCCATACGTAAAGATTACTGCGAATATGAGGAGACAAGGAGGAATTATGTAGATTACAACCTGTCGAAATTGGGTCTTAAGCTTTTGTCGGGAAACATTTGTGGCCCTAAAATAGTACTCGATAGTCCAGACAAGGGCTAGAAGCAGAACAGCAATTGTAGGTACAAGCGATGCTGTCAAGATTTCACCTCCAAAGATTAACTTA
The DNA here is from genome assembly GCA_007258455.2 of Sequoia sempervirens. Classification (NCBI taxonomy): domain Eukaryota; kingdom Viridiplantae; phylum Streptophyta; class Pinopsida; order Cupressales; family Cupressaceae; genus Sequoia; species Sequoia sempervirens. The sequence goes on along the minus strand of VDFB02000002.1, from coordinate 142,409,426 downwards.
TATTCCAAGGAATGCTTGTTATCTTTTTTAAGATTGCGTGGTATTGTGACGAGGATGACTGCACTTACAAATGCAAGAGCTGCTGACATTACTGAGAGTTCTAAACATAGCAGGGACAATTTGGCCAATGGAGAGCGATCCATAGTAAGCTTTTCTTGTAGTCGTTCTCGAAATATCCATGCCATGACCACTGTGATGGAGGCAAAGAAGGCAAGACAATCTGAAAACAAAAACACTTGAAAAAGGGTTTCTAATGCCATGCTGGCGGAAGCTGTATCTTTATCAATTCCTCCTGGCACCTGAAACGCAGCTGCAAATGTCACTGTGGCAACTAAAGATGCCACCAGCGTGTCCACTGACATTACTTTATCCTCGTTGGCATGGCTCTGGTTTTTACTCTCTTCTGATTGACTAGAAGCTTTGGAATGTTGTATGAAACTACGAACTGCACCCCCATCTTGCAGAATCATCACAATTCTACTAAAATTGCAATTATTATCAGATTTGGCAGCACACGCCATATCAAGTGCAGTCTGGCCTTCAATGTTTACAGCATTCAATTTTATACCAGAAAATGATAGCAAATATTCCACAAGCTGCACCATTACCAAAATAAAAGTATCAAATTATTATTGAGTTTAGCAGAGAGGAAGAAATTAGAAGAAAAACCTATCTACCACATTATTTTTTTTTTAAAGTATTGAAGACATCACAATTAGCTGTCCAAACTTCGGTAGACCCTAAATAAGGACTGAATATAATCAGTAACCCCTATTTACATGGAGACTTGAGCTCCTATGTAAAGAGCCGGTGTAAATTAATCAGGCATGCTGGCTGTTTATTTGATTTCTCAAAATGCTTGACTGGAAAGTTATAATTATGACTAAATCGATCCAATTCAGTTGGTGTTAGGGAAATTATAACAATAGAATTCAACCAAAGAATATAATTAAAAATAATAAATTTAGTAAATTATAGACATAAATTTAATAATTAATTGATGTTAATCATATTATATTGTTTTTGATAAAAGAGGGATAAACGGGTTTTACAGGGACCCAAAACCACGAAGTAACAATACAGGAAAAGACCAAAACAGAGGTCCAAAAAACCAAAAAACTGCCAGAGAGAATAAAACCAGCATCTAATCATATTATATTGTTATAACAATCTAGATTCAACAATTAATTTAATATTTAATATAGCATCTAATAAAAGAGAGAGAAAATAACCTGAGGTTCTACTCCATTTTTTGCTGCCAAATGTAATGCAGTATTGCCAGAAATGTCATGGTCATAGCTCACCAATTTAGCAATTCTTGTTGCTTGAAGAGGAAACAAGAGTTTCTGTACAACATCAAATCGATTATACTCCACAGCAAAATGTAAGGCATTTTTAAGATCTCTACTACGGATTTCTATACAATCTGGCATTACAAACATAAATCCTTCAACAATCTCCAAAAATCCATTCATTACTGCCACATGAATTGGGCATCTTCCAGATTCATCCATCTTTGTCATTAAACTCTTGTCAAACCAATGACTACAACACCATGAATTTAGTTTTGTACTCATTATTGCATTTACAATGTCCATACGTCTTCCATGAATTGCAATATGTAAGGGAGTGGCACCATTCACATCTGGAATAAGAGATATAAGATGTATTATATCCCAAAAACTCTGCTTCCCCAATATCAACTTCACTACATCTGCATTACATTATAAGTTATTACATTTCATGTTATCAAGGTGAATTTATAATGACAAAATTGGAAGATAAGCTGCTATAGAACACAACTTTAAAGCAACAATATACAACGATTTGTGTAAAGTATACTTTAAAAAATTTTGCATTAATACGAGTTCAAATGTTATACATAAGCTATGGATACTTTTGAAATAAAAAAATAATGGTTATAGTAATACCTAGATGGCCTTCGTAAGCTGCAACGTGGAGGCATGTTTGGTGGTCATTCCTTGGCCATAAAATCATAAACCAAGGAGTGGCTTCCATCAAAATCCTCACTGCTTCCACATTACCGTTCTCAGAAGCTATAGTCAGAGCCGTCTCTCCAAACTGATTACGCTTACAGGCGGCAGACTTGTTGTACCCAAGCAGAATGCTTACTACTTGCCCATTACCGCCCTTAGCAGCCTCATGCAAGGCCGTATTTTTGTCAGCATTGCGAATTTTCGTCATATAACGGTAACCACTCAATTGGGTAAGAACCCACGAAACAATTTCACTGTGTCCTTCCCTTGCAGCGATGTGCAGAAGACTGTTTTCTTCAAATGCAAGCTCTTGCAGAACCCGAGGGTTCTCCCGATATAATTTTTGAAGACTGATAAGATCGCCATCTCTGCAGGCAACGAACACGTCAGCCTTCATCCTTCCTTTTTTCTTCTCTAAATTATTTTCGACCTTCTCACTATATTCTATGCATCAAATCTCTGGCTGTCGTTTCAATTTATAGTAAAGAAATGCATCTTCCTTTCTAGCAATAAATGGATACCCTTCAGTTCAGAAGAGATTAAACAGGCGGGTAAGATGTACTTTCAGTTTAGAAGAGATTAAACTGCCAGGTAAGATGTAATCTCACTTTGGTCCAAAAAAGTGAAAGCATCTTCCAGTTTAGGAAATTCTCATCCTCTTCTTTTTCTTTAGTACGCATTTTGTTTCAAATCATTCATGACTGCTGGAGAATATGCTTTGTTTGGAATTCACGTTAGTAGATTTTGTCCGTCAAAGCAACTCGATTCTTCTCAGTTATTCCAAACTATGTCGATAAGCAAGAGAGCAGAAAGAACAAAATAAAACACATATGGCATAAATTTTATCTTTCAGTTATTCTTAAATGTGGAAAAACATTCAGTGAAGTTCCACCTCGCTTCTATCTTTATTCTCCCTGCTCTTTTTCCTGTAGAAATGATGTAGACTGGTGACGTCAATTTCATGGTTTTTCGTTTTGGTGTCATCATATTCTCTATTTGGTTTAGATTATGATTACACGTGTAAAGGTTAATGTACAATTAATATGTCGATTAATCACATTCTTCTCTTTAGGTTCGATTAAAATTTGATTAAGATTGGACGTGAAAAGATTAATGCACAATCAATATTGTGGATTCATCATTTTTTTGCGGGGGGAGTTTGATTAAGATAGATAACGATTAGATGTATAAAAGTTAATGTAAATTAATATGTTATTAATTGTATTTATTTTTATATATTATTTAATTTAATGGTGGAAGTGAACTTGGGTGAACAAAATTAAGATAATAATTATTTTTAATGGCAATGAGATGAAAATTAGTCTTCAATGTTTTAACATTTAAAATTATGATGAATATGTGAAAATTTTCACATCCAATATTTCTTTAATTTTCTCTCTAAATAATTGTTCACGTTAAATTTTATTATTGTGCAATACTTAATTAATAATTCTTCCATTTATTATCACTAGTCAATGCCAGTTCATTGCTCTATTCATGGTTTTGGCTGCTTATTAGTGGCTTGAAGGGACCGAACTACCTTTGCACTTCCATGTGAATGCGATTCTTGGTACTTATTTTGGGGTTGTTCTTACTCTGGTATTGCCTATGCACATTCTTATCAGTGTCTTGGCTGGCTTCCCCTTCTTCCTATTTCTTCATCTGTTCGGATCTTCGTGAAGCTTCTAAACTTGCAATATTTTGATCTCTCCTCATTGAAGGTTTTCTCATATGAGTGCATTCCTTTCTAACGATTGTTCCTGGAGATCTTCTGTTTGGTTTTTTCAAGTTAGGTTTACGTGGTTTTTCCTTGGTGGAAACTATTCAAGGTGTTTCTTGTGCTTGGACAACCTTCCTCCTGTGACTCAGTGGTGTTATCTTTCCTAGCATTACATTGTCTACTTGATGTTGTTTATTAGTTGTTTCAATTGTCACACTTCCTCCTCTGAAGAAAGAAGACAAACTCTCTTTGGATCTTGGATCATCCACTGCTACTGTCTTTCTATGTTATGTGGATCCCCCTGCTTTGGAGATATGTTTTGCTTTGGGTTTCTGGTTCCATGAAACTGCGTATCCTATTTCAGCTCTTTTTTTGTGGGGGGCCTCTCTGGGGGGTCAAATGATATTATTGTATTTGGGGTTTCTGTCTAGGTTATGTTGAGGTTCTAGGCTTGTTTCTCTCTATCTTTTTTCTTTTGGAGCTATAACCAGAGGTTTTCTTCCCTGGTTCTTTCCTGCCGGTATGCTCCTTTTGAACCAAGGGTGTAGACTATATTTTTAATCAATAAAATGTTGAGTGGCATAGCCACTTTTATTTATAAAAAAAAAAATTCTTCCATTTAGTATACATTTAGAGGTTATAATAAAAATTATATATATGAAATCTAGTATTTCAATTAAACACTAGTTTTCTTCATCTAAATTGATTGTTTAAAATATAATATTATTATATGATTGTATATACTTATTTATAAGTATAAAAATAAAACATAAGATAATTATTAGAGATGGAGTTACATCAAAACTTTATGTAATGTTTAAGACACGCAAACCTCAAGGTCCTTCGTAAATTGACTAGATAGTTTTCTATAGTTTGGTTAATATACTTTTTTATATGTTGATTAATTTATGGAGGACATTGAGGTTGTGTGGCTTAAATATAACATGAATTTAATGATTTGTGGAATATCTAACCATAAGAATAAAAACAAAACAATAGTTGTCCAACTGTAATGAGGGATGCAAAGGAGGTCAAAGGAGTCATTAGAATGATTGAGGCAAGGAAAACTATGGACTCAATGGTATGAAGAATTTTAATTCTAAGGGTTAGGGATTTATAAAACCATAAAAGAAGTATTTTAGTGCTATAATAGAGGATTGATGAGAATATTTACAATAAAGAGTGATGAGAAGGATAGATTGTTAGAGAAGGAGGATTTAAAGGAATTCTCTAATGGCAAACGAGTGGAATATAGATAAGGTGATATTTGTAGTAAATCCTTAGTAATGGAGCTTCAGAAAATGTAAAACAATGGAATGTGGAACACTTAAAAATGAGAGTCATGATATCTTTAATTTTATTATTCAACTACCCATAAAGATAATACATAATGAAAACCTTAGGTTTAGGGTTGTGGGCTCATATGAATTTTAAAATTCAATTTTTTTTGTTGGAAAGTAGCACCCAAGTGTTGAGATGCCAATGACATTACCATTTGGTTGATGAAGTGTCTACAAGTATTTGGGAAGCTTAAGGGTAAACCAAATAACCTAGCAATGCTTTCGAACTATACTAGTGATAGCTATAAGTATAAACATGTGGAAAATGAGTCTTAGATACTTATAAGAGATTGGACATGAAAACACATGAATATAAGGTGCAAAATTTGAAGTATCCAATTTCAAAACTCACAATCACTATCACTTTAGTATGTTGAAGAAACTATGTGAAAAAATACACTAAAGTAAATCTATTATAAAGTAATAACTAAAATATACAAGGATATTGAAAAACATAGATATTTAAAAGCATGTTCTCTATACTTTTCTTCACTTCCTCCTACATTATAATGTGATACATAACTATAGTTGTATACACCTAAAATTGGTTTGGATAATTAATTCATTAAATACAAGGTATTTAATTAATAAACCTTTTAATTCGTCTACTTATAAATAAGTTATAAATTTATTTATATAGTTCATTTTTTAATTCTTCTATCATCAATCCCATTATTCTAATCTTAATTAAATAAACAAATTTGAAGAGTTTGCTTTATTTAATTATCTTTCCTCTTACTAAATTTGAATAATTCTAAAATATGAATTTAGTCACATGTCTACAACTTTTTCCTCCTTCCACTTCGTCAAATTATGTGTCTCAACAAATTGAATATTTTAATTTGTTTAATTTGTGCTTTTTCCTCAAAAAATTCCAAAAAAAACCTATAAATGTAGCTTCATTCTATAGCAAAAGGATCCCAACCTTGAGCAATCTTACTGTGCTAAATTTTCATTAGAGCATTTGTGAGCATTTAGCATTTGAGAATTTAGCAATTAGCATTTAGAAGCATTTCATTTAGAATTGTGGCTTTATCATTAGTTGCATCTTAGTTTGGAATAGTTAATTACATCATTTCCATATCACTTTCATCAACAACATCAAAACATCATTATCATAGCAACATTATCATATATTTTAGCCATCAATCATGTAGGAATAGATTTCTTGCATTTTTCAACATTTCATTCTTCAAGTTGTCATTCTAAAGGTTATAGTGCATAAACAATATGAAAAGCCATTATGATTGAATGAATCCTTGGAGACAGGAAACAATGGGACATCATTAGAGATTTTTCTTGTTTTAATTCAATTAGATTTGTTATCTAAATTCTCTAATATAATGCTTCATTGATTATGTGGTTTTATTACTTATTCATATATTTTACACACACATAAATTGGCACCCACCATGAGGCCTAGCCCCATTTTTATTGACGTTTTCTAGAAATTTTGTTTACAAATTTGGATGTGAACTTCTATGTAGTGCACCTGTGGTTTCTTTTAGCACATCTAGGCCCTATTCTAGCACATCCAACTCATCTTTCAACACATTAGGATCATCTTTTAGTGATATGGTGGTTCTTTTAGTACATTCAATAGATGTTTTAGCACATGCAATATTTTTTCTAGCGCATATAGTAGTTATTTTAGTGCATCTGTATGATCTTTTAGCGTGTATGGTCTCTATTTTAGCGCATTTAGGTTTCTTTGCAGAAATTGAAATTTTTGAGAACTAATCTATATTTTATATGTTGTAGGTACTTTAAACACTACCAAAGATTATTATCTGAAACTACCAATGGTCTTTGTAGAGGTTGGAGTTGTTTTAGCACATTCTTTTGATTAAATAGGCATCTAGTTTAATTAAGAGGTTAATGAACACCGTATCTATTGTGCTTGTAAAGTGATAGGATTGTGCTCTCCCCTTCACTATGTGACCAAAATGCCAGACTCACTCTTTCATGTTTTGATAGAACCTTGAGAAGGCTTTCCATAGTTGGAAAAAGTACTCACCCTACGAGAAAACCCTAAGTGGGAACAACTAAAGCCATGTTTTCTGACCTACCATTATAAAAAATGAATTTGAGGAAACTCACAATTCAACAGTAGTGTGTAAGATAACCATCCCCAAAGCCTTTTTTCTAAAGTTTGGGATATTTCCTGAGGGAGTTTATCATTTTCTACATCAAATAGAAGTCCTTACTATGAATTTTAAGTGTAGAAGCCAGCCGAGTCAGTCTCCAAACATTTTTAAGATTCACAGTGTACAAGGAGGGAAGAATTTCCCCAAAGATACTCACCATATAACTATCAGGGATTACTAGCCAAAAGTGGAGGATTCAACTTTGGTTAAGACCCAGGAAAGGAAAAAACACAGGCGCCCTCTAGGGGGTGACACAACTGTGTGAGTTGACAGAGTTCTAAGATGTGGGTTGTGATATTATTAATGACCCTTGACATTATGACTATATGACCTGTTTGCTCTTGTTCTATACCTATAGAAATCAAAGGTATCATATTAGATTCTTGAACATACACTTAATGTTTAATTCCTAGGTTTGAAACAACTATTTTTCAACTTGTTGTTGTGTTTGAAATCATTTTCCAAGAAATCATCCAATTAAGAACACTTAATTCACATAATTCACAAGTTGAAAAAGTAGACAAAAATCATTGATCAGAAGATTATCATTTGAAAACATTCAAATTCACAGATTCAAAAAAAAAAACTAGATAACTTTCAAAATAGTGGACACTTCCAGTTTAGTGCATTCATTCCCTATTCCAGCTCATTGAGCTCGTATTTTGGGACATCTGAGTCATTTTCTAGCACATTTGACTAATTTTCTAGCACATCTAGGTCCTTTTTGATGCATATGTTCCATCTTCTAGTTCATTTGCAAAATTTGTTAGCGCATTTACTTGATAATCGAGCAAACTACCAAGTTGAAACACATTTAGGGGTAGTCTAGTGCATCACTAGCTTGTTTTAGTGCATTTGAACAACTTTCTAGTGCATTTGAGTTATTCTCTAGCACATTTACTTAGTCTTTTGGTGATTTAGTCCATGTTCCGGTGCATTTGATCTATCTTTTAGTGTGTTAAGTCCCTTTTATGGCACATCTATGGGATAGTCTGGTGCATCCAGGCTCTATTTTAGCACATCCAGTCCATTTTATAGCATATTTGTACCTTGTTTTAGTGAATTTAGTTAATTCACAACCAGAGAGCTACTTTCACCATCTATCCAAAAATTAAAATCACATTCAAGGATCCTTGTCAAAACATAATCATTTCTTAGTCACAACCATGTTTTAAACTTAGAGAAACTGGCCTTTACAAGTGAAATTCTTCAAACCAAACTAAGATCTAACACCTTAAAAGTGCCTAATCATTAATCACATCTCTGATTCTTAAGCTAAGTTTCACTATCAATGAATTTTCATCTTTCATCATGAAATAATGTTGTATAATCAGATTTAACTTAGTCTTATCAATAGAATTTGTCCTTCTATTTGACTTGGTTATTGTCCTTGGTACTCTCCTACAAAGATAAAAGTTTAGTAAAAACTATAACACTTGTATGCCCATTTTAACAAGATCTTAGAAGCAAAAACTCAAGGAACAAGAAATAGAAACTCAAAACACCATGGTTGAGGGTGAGGAAAATCCATTCCATAGATTCCACCCACTTGAAAATGATGAAATCATTGAGGAGGGCATTCAAATAGCTTAACAAGACCACAAATTCCAAGCGTTCATGGAAAATATTTTTGAAAAAGATGCGGAAAAATATTTTTTAATGCTAGCTAATCAAGGTGTGAAACTTCCACATGAATTTGATGTTAATAAACTCATAGGGGCTCCAAGAAGAACATAAAATTTTCCACCAAACATAGATCCAATGGCTACATTAACTCGTCAAATTAAAAATCTGCAACAACTTCTTGACATACAAAGAGGAAACACAAAAAGATATTTGTTGCAAGAAATTTCCCATATCCTTTTGATCAAACTATTAACATGATTCCTTTTCCCAAGCATTGTGAATTTCCAAAGTATGATAAATACAATGGTAAAATTGATCCTATAGATCATGTAAGGGAATTTTGAACCATGAGTTTGGAATTTGCACATGAAGAGAGTTATTTGATGAGATTGTTTCCACAAAGTTTGGATGGACAATATATAGAATGTTTCTCAAAACTTCCACCTAGTATCAAATCATTCAAATAGCTGGTCAATAAGTTTATCACTCAATATTCTTACAACATCCAACATGAGATAACCATGAAAGACCTTTGCAATACAAAACAAAAAAAGGGTGAATTATTCCTTATATTTTACAAAGATGGAGAAGATTGTTTGCTAGATATGCTTGTCCCATACCTGAAAAAGAAAAGATGGAAATTTTCATTGACAATCTAAATGATGAGATGAGCTATAGACTTGAATTGCAATTTCCACCCACCTTTGAGGAAATGATTGAAAATGGAATCAAAATCGAAGAAGCCTTGGTCAAGAGAGGAGTCTTGAAAATCTACAATGAAGGAAACAATTTAGTAAAATCCTCTAATTGTTATAACAACAATGACGTTGTAGCTAATACACAAAATGTAAAAATAGTCTTTAATCTATCAAGAATTACTCCCAAGACCAATCAAAACCACCAACCAAAACACCTATCAAAACAATAATCAAAACAATACTTAATCTAAACTATCACCATATCGAACATCATCAAATCGAACAAGATTTGCACCTTTGGGATAGTCACTTGAATCAAAATTAAAGTAGCTTCTAGCAACCAAGGTTATAACATTACCAAAGGCACAAGAGTGGGAACCAAGAGTTAAACTTTCATGGTGGAATGATGCACTTTTTTGTGATATTCACATAAACAAGGGCCATAAAAAAAATGATTGCATGCAACTAAAACATTTGGTGCAAGATCTAATAGATAGAAAGGAAATATCAATAGAAGGACCCCAAACAAATGTTGATCATGGAGAATTAAAAAATCCTTTACCAAAATATGAAAAGGGGGTGTCCTCTTCATCAAACACCAAAGGGAAAAATGTGAACTATGTTTATGATTCTACCATTCTCCATATTGAGGTAGTTGATGATCAAACTGATGACATTGAAATCAATGACCAACCAGACTATATTGCAGCTAAGAATCGAATTAGTGACACCACAATTGAACATGAACAAGACACTATTGCAGTTGGTGATCAAAACAATGACACTATTACAGTTGAAAATCAATTCAATGGCATCAAAATCAAATCAAACCAAATCAATGACACCACACAAGACATCGCTACAACTGATAATTGGATTTTAATATCATTAAAATCAGAGAAAAAAATATTACTAACAAGTTAATGTAACTACAAGAGGGTGAGCCAAAGTAATATTGAAAGCGACTACATCTAGAAAACCCGTTGTCTCTTTTGCATCCAAAGAAGCTGATGCTCCTCCAAATCAGTACAACATAGTTGATCAATTGTAGAAAATCCAAGCTCAGATATCTATATTGGAACTCCTTAAAATTTCTCTTTCTCACAAAGAAATTTTGGAACAAGCTCTAGTAGCCACCACAATACCAAATAATCTAGAAGTTTTCAAATTACAAGCTATGGTGGAACACTTGATTGCACCTCATTGCCTATCATTTTTAAAAATGAAGATGCATCACTCACCCATCCACACAATGTTTCCCTCTAGATTGAGGTTTTAATTCACTATAAAAGCCTATGATGATGAAGAGAGATCCTCCCAAGGATTGATAGTGTTACCAATTCAAGTTGGACCGGTTGTAAAAGATATAATATGCCAAGTGTTAGACAAGGAGTTGACATATAATACACTCTTGGGATGACCTTGGATCCATGAGATACAAGCAGTGTCATCAACATATCATCAATGTTTGAAATTTACTTTCAATGTAAAAGAGATTACCATTTTAGTTAATTCCAACAATTCGCAATACTGCAATACTCTTAAGATGGTTCAGGATACATTTATACCACATAACAGGGAATCCATCACTCCTAGTTCATCAAACAATGAAGGTCAAATCAACTCTTTGTCAAATCGAATAGAGAAAAATTTTTAGTCAAAGGATAAGGGCACTAGTGATTCCATGTCCTCAAGCAATAAAAGTCAACTAAATTCTTTGTCAAAATTATTTGAGAAAAAAGTTGGGCTGAAAGACAAAGGAATGGGGGAATATTCTTTTGAGCAAACATAATGTCTTTCACAGCTGTTGCCTTCTCCTAAATCCCTGGAAAACCATCAACCTCAAGAGAACAATCCTCACAACCAACCACAATCTTTGATGGTAAGTTTGTAAAAGTAGACACCCTAGTAGATGAATCTAAAGACAAGGATGTTTTAAACTGGTTGTACAAAGATGAAGAAGTATCACAAGCATCAACTTCTAATGTGTTAACTAAACCATATGGTAAAGGGTTTACAATCCTAGAGAAGATGTGATATGAAGGAAAAGGTCCTATCAACAAAAAAAAGGCATTTTTGAACCTATTCAACCTATCATGCCAAGGACAAAACAAGAATTGGATATAGAGAAGAGTCAAATGAAGAAACCAAGTAGTAGATTTGTAAATGAATCCTCCAATTGTGAGATAGTTATGAAATAGATTCCAACGAATATGAATGGGACTCTCTCTGAAGAATCTTGTCAAGGCAAGGAAATTGATGTGATACAAAGGTATGCACCAGAATGTATGGAGGGAAATAGTTTAAGGTCTATACCTCTTGAATTTGGATCACAACATATCGATGAATCCAGCGAAGATGATCAGACTTCAAGCAAGATAGATCCTTTAGAAGAGAGTAGCATCACAAAAACCATTCTATTGAACACTTTGATGATGTTTCCATCATGGCACTCACCCCTTTTGACGATAACCAATCTGATGATTCTTTATCATTGGTACACCCTAAACTAATTGATTGGGGCCAAACCGAGCTACTCAATATCCCCATCTTTCCAAATGATGATGCCATTGTGAATTTCCTTTACTCTAATAATCCCAAAACATGTTCCACCAATGAATCTCATAATGAAGCTTCATACAAGAAGAGTGCCAAATTTATTAGCTACAAAATGAATATAAAAAATTGATCTAATGATGAAAAACATGTAATGGCAATATTATATCAGGAAAAAGTAAAAATAAAGAGCACATCTAAAGGTGAAAACCTCTCTGAGGCACTAAAACATGGGAGATTTGAAACTCTTCCCAGGCACTATCATGAGAGATCTTCAATATTGGTTGAACCTACACAATCCATCAATATTGGTACCACTAAAACAATGAAGACTCTACATCTAGCAACATCCATAACAAAGGAAGAAAAACCAAGCTTCACCAAATTTTTTGAAGAAAGACAACCCAACTTTTCTTGGTCCTATACTAACATGCTAGGTATAGATCCAGATCTTATCATGCACCATTTATGCCTACCACCTAGAGTGAAGCCAGTGAAGCAAAAATTGAGAAAAATACATCCACACATCGACCTATTGGTGAAAGTGGAATTGAAGAAATTATTGGATGCAAGATTCATCCAACCTATTGATTATGTTGAATGAATCTCAAACATTGTGCCAATTTCAAAACTAGATAACACCATCAAGATATGTATAGATTTCAAATATCTTAACAGGGCTTGACCAAAAGGTGATTTTCCTTTGCCTAACATTGACATTATCATAGATTTAACAACAAATCATGCAAAGATATCACTCATGGATGGATTTTTAGGCTACAATCAAATCAAAATAGCACCTGAAGATGAAGAGAAAACAACATTCACATGCCCATGGGGTACTTTCTATTGGAACATCATGCCTTTTGGGTTAAAGAATGTTTGAGCTACTTATCAATGTGCAATGACCACTATCTTTCATGACATGATGCATACATTCATCAAGGACTATGTGGATGAATTGTTAGCAAAATATTTCACTAGAGAGGAAAATCTAGAAATCCTAGATAAAATATTCACTCGGTTGGAGAAATATAATGTGCAGTTAAACCCAAAGAAGTGTGTATTTGGTGTGACATTAGCTAAACTTTTAGGATATATAGTATCAGCTAAAGGCATTGAAGTGGATCCTGCAAAAGTCAAATCCATAATGGAGATGCCTCCTCCCAAGAATATCAACCAACTTAGGTCCTTATATTGATTATTTCAATCTATTAGAAGGTTCATCCCATAACTAGCAGATAAAACTCATCCTTTTAGTCACTTACTACACTAGAATGTTTCTTTTAAATGGGATGAAAAAAGTGAAGCAAATTTTAATCAACTAAAGTAGTATCTGATGTCACCACCCATACTAGTACCACCAAAAGAACGAAAACCATTGTTACTCTACATAGCAATAACTGGGATATATTTGGGTGCTTTGTTGGCACAGGAAGACTCTGCGAGAAAAGAAAAGGCTATTTTTTACATTGGGAAAACATTGAATGGCTACGAAATCAACTACACATTCATTGAAAAAGCATGTTTAGTAGTAGTGTTTTCTACACAACAATTGCAACACTACATGTTAACACACACCATCAAATTAATAGCCAAAATAGATTAATTGAAGTATCTACTTAGCAAGGCCAATTTAACTAGAAGACTAGAAAAATGGGTAATGATATTGAGCAAGTTTGACATCCAGTATGTGGACAAGAAAGAAGTCAAGGGCCAAGTGATAGCTAATCAGCTAGTTGAAGCACCATTACTATAACACCCCCCCATTTTGTGCTCTGTTGATTAGACAATGTTTTCCCCATGTTACGCTTTGTTTCTAATAACTCTTGAATTAAGGTGTTTGGTTATTGTTTGATCACTCTCTGTTAAGTGACGTGAATGTTATAGTTTGATGTGATTGTATTTTATTATGAGGTTATCATTATGGAATGTTTTGGATTAGCATATTGGATGTCAAACTCGCATAAATATGTTAATGATGCAAGCTTTGTCAGTTAGTGATACTGTATTACTAAAGGGGACGAGATCACATCACTCACATGCGAGTGCCTTGTGATTCCATGATTTCCTCTTCACGGTGTGTTTTATTATGTTATATGCATGTTTGACACTCGTGTGGTTGCAGAATGTAGGTACAAGACATCAACTCCACCTGGTTCCACAAGTTTGAGCGTGTCCCTTGTTCAATGGAAATCGATTGGGAGATAGTAGCTAGGGTTTTCTATGTCAAGCCACCACCCTAGTCACAATGTATTGTCGAGTTGTAGTCGGGTTGGTTGTTATGTTGCCCTTGTCTCCTTAGTTTTTATTTAAATTCAAGTTAATTGCTTAAGTTGCTAAATTGTGATTAATTACATTTGATTGTAATGCTAGGAATGTTATTTACTATATTAATTACGTTAATTTAATTAATAAAATAATCTAATATTAGATTAGATTTATTTTATTAGTTAATTAAATTAATTGTGTGAATTGATTAAGTTATCCCTTGAATTAAAAGTGTTAAAATATTTAAATTCGTTGTGTGGAAAGAAGGTTTTAAAATAAATTGAATTATATTTAGAAATTTGAAAATTGTTTTAAGTTATTACAAAAAATTCAAATGTTTTCAATGCAATGACTTTGGGGTAGAAAAGATATTTTCTGAAATAGTTGACTAAATTGGGGAAAAGATATTTTGAGAAGATTGGAATTTGAATTGAAATTTGAAATTTGAATTTGGGATTTGTATTTGAATTTGAAATTAGATTTGAATTTGAGTTACAATTTAATTTGAATTTGAGTTAGAATTGAATTTGGAATTGATTTTGAATTTGAGTTGAATTTGGGAATTTTGGGAAAGGAATATATTTCATTTGGGGGTTTTTTATTTTTGGGGTGTGTGGTTTTGGAATGGAGAATTTGGTTTGCAAAAATGAGAAGAGGGCTTTTGGATTTTGAATGGAATCTTGGTGGAGAGATGGAGGTCTTGGGAGGAGATTGGAAAATGATGGAAACAACAAAGGATCCCACACTAATTTGTTCTTCAAGCTCTTGTATCAGGTTTTATTCTTGTTTTGTGTTTGAAGTTTTGAAAATTTTGTTCAATCTAATGGAAAGATAGAAAACATTCTGAAACCCTTCTGAATCATGGAAAATTAAACAAGAAATGAATCAGACAATAGAGATTTCAACAATGAAAATGAAACAAAAGAAGAACACCAGAAAATCTTGAAACCCTTCTTTTAAAAATTAGAAATTACCAGAAAAGAAATTCATGGAATTGTATTTGGAAATCTTTTTCTAGAAAAATTCGTTTTGTAAAATCTTTGTTCAATTCGACTGTATAAAAAGGAAATTATATATATATATATAATACATATATATATATATGATATATACATGTATATATATACGTATTATATATATATATTTTTATATGCGAATTCGTCCCTGAGACTCAGACGTGGAACAGGGGAATCGCATATTTGTTTTCGTTGCATTTTTTTTATTTTAAGAATCTGTTGTGTAGGAAAATGGAGGGAACGGCTTGCCCCACAGACACCCCCATAGGGAGGCAACTGTGGAGGCAGCGCCACTGCCTTCTGCACAGCACCCCCTGTGGGGAGGGCTACGTGGTAGCTCCCACAGGGTCGCGCCCTTCATATTATGGTTTGGGGAGACATGAAAATAAAACAAAAGAAAATCGGACTTCCTTTTTGTTATATATATATATATATATTATATTAATATAACATATATGTTATGTATATATATATTTATATTATATATATATTATATATGTTATATATATAATATGTTATAATCATTAATTAAAATATTATATATTTTAAATATTTGGAAATTATTTAATATTTGGGTTGGGAATTGCAATTCATTAATTTAATTGGGATAAAATATATTTGCTCATATAAATATATATTTAATATATATTTATATTTAAAAAGTAAGTTTTCAATATGATTATTTCATCGAAATAAATGCAAAAATGGATGGTAGAATAGAATGATTAATTAATAGATTGCTTGATCATAATGAATAAATTAAGGAAATGAAATATCAATGAAATTTGACGAACCTTGATTATGCACAGCTACTGTTACTTTTTAATTAATTATTTGTGCTATACCATTGTTTTGCTTGGATTTAATATATCCTAATAATAGCATATTAAATTACTTGAAATGCTTCTAGGGAGATCATTTTGCGTTGTGTTATGTAACATCATTGGTTGAGATTGGTCAATTCAGATGCAATTGGTACTTCATTTGAAAGTTAAAGCATGTATATTAATTTAATTATTAGGAATTGAAATCCCTTTAATAATATTTAATTTTATCAAAGTTGAATAAAGAATATCATTTAGCATTATGAAATACGCGAAAATTAATTGGTATGATTGTGCTTGGATTAGAAGGTTTATGCAAGTTATGTTTTTTTTTGTTTTGAATTGTGTTATTGTACTTTGAAAATTAAGGTTAGTGCAATGATTAAATATTTGATAAGGGTTAGGATTGAAATCTAAAGCAAAATTGACGTTTTCAAATGTGTAAAGAAAAGGGTTAATTATTTCAGTGTTATTATAACAGGTAGAATGTTATTTTAAAGTTTTATATTCTATTGCCTTAAATGGTGAATAGGGAATGAGGTTTGCATTTATGTTGCAAGGAATAGTTAAGGTTCAAGAAAGTTATGTTGTTTAGAACGTTGATGTATAGTTAAAAGATTAAGTGTATGACGTATTTGTGTACTTGTGTACTTGTTTATGAGAAAAGATCATTATGTCAAATACATCTTTAGTTATTTAAATAACACAAGTTTATATGACTACTGATTTAAGTGAATTCTTGTTGGTATTGTATGGGCAATATTGTTATGGTGATAAATTTATGAGTGTGCTTTGGTTGTGCTGGATTTTGTTCCTTGAGACTAGGGACTCTTTGATTTCATTCTTAATTCATGTTAGTCTTGTTGATCATAAGTCTTCCAGTGGTGTTATGGAGATGATGTTATGTCTCTTGTGATTTGCTTTGTCTATCTTGGGTTGTGTGTGAGTTAAACTTCTGTGAAACCTGGTTCTTTGAACGGGTTGTGTGACCTTGTGATTAAAGGTTGAGTTGTGTATCAGTTCATTATGTGGGTTGTTGTTACGTTAGTCAACCTTGTGTTAGCCTTGGGTAGTGTACGCTTTGGTTTCAAGTTTTGTACATCCATAGTGATGTGTTACCTATTGAGGTGTTTTAGCTATTTGTGATAAGTTTTAGTGCATTGTCTAGCCTTGGCATGTGGTTGAGTTTTGTGTTGTCTATAGGGGAGTGGCTTTCAATGAGCGTCGGGCCCAAAGTGATTCCAGGATAAATCATGTGAGAGTCATTTAATTAAGTAAAAATTAAATAACTTATATAAGGGAGAGAGTAGTTTTGAACATTAATAAGATAATTTAGCCTCGCTCATTGGATCAAAGGCTTGTAGGAGACTTGAGATGAGTCAAGAAGGCCTGGAATGGCAAGATCATTATCTTGTCTTCTCGAAAGATAACCAATTCCGCTCTAGTGTGCACATGGCGCCGGGTTCGTGAGAGGTTACCAGGATATCCCTAGGGGGGCCGGGACCTAGGAAGAACACCATTGGATAACCAACACAGCCTTTGCGATGACACTTCTCCTATGACAATAGTCGGTATGGTGTTGTACAGTTGGTTTTATTGTATAATGATTGTACTTGATTTGTACTCTGGAAGCATTGTAACCATTGTGTTAAGTGATGTGGTATTTGTTCTTGATTCAGTTTAGTTATGTTTTAGCTTGTGTCTAGAGGTAGATGGTCTTCTCTAGGAAATCCTTGTTACTATCTCCTAGCACAGGGGGTGAGCCTTTTAGTTTCACTTGGTTGGGTGGAACATGTGCCTTCCTCTGTTGGTTTTTTCTCTTGCTCGTGTGGATGAGACTTTCATGTGGGAGAGCTTGTTGGATCCGGTTGCTATTCTGGCTTCGTTCTTTCAGTTGTTATTATATTCTTTTACCCCTCATTTGTTATCAAGGTGGAGGTTGTAATTTGTAATCATGCTTATTGGAATTACCTCATTTGGGGAATGAGAGTTGTAATCTTATTGTGAAAATATTGTTAATTTATATCATTTGGTATTTCTTATCCTTGATGTAATTTATCTTGTATGGAATGTATGTAATTTTAAGTTCCTTAAGTGATTAATGTTTTGGTTTCTTTTGATGTTAATTGTTGTGTGGGTTTTAAAGTAATCTTTGTCTCGTGGCCTTAGAGGTTGTTGGCAATGTGTATTCATCTTACATGTTAATTGTACTTTAAAAAAAAATAAAAAAATTGGGGTGTTTAAGTAGCGTATTGCAACTTCCTCTAGGGTTGTGTGGTGGGGCATTACAATTACAAGATGATCATGCCATGAACATTGAGTTTGTAGATGCAGATATCCTTATAGTGTCAACCCAATAGTGGATGTTATACTTTGATGGATCTTACATGCAACATGGATCGGGTGCAAGAATCTTATTTTTCACGCCTCAAGGACACATCATTCCAAAGTCTTATAGGTTAATGTTTCCATGCACTAACAGCACAGTTGAGTATGAAGCATTGATTATTGGTATCAAGATAGTCTTAGAGTGGAAAATCATAGAGTTATAGGTCTATGGAGATTCTTAACTAGTCATAAATCAAGTTAGTGATGATTACTAGACAAAAGATGACAAATTGATGCCATATAAAAGAATGGTAGGTGACTTCAAGAAGTACTTTATTGAAATCAAATTTGAGTAGATTCCAAGAGGGGAAAACAAAGCTCCTAATTTTATGGTGACCATTGCCTCTCTCCTACATATATTAGAGAAACAAACTCGTTATGAATTCATGGTGGAACAATTGTTTAACCCTACCTATCATAACCATGAATCCCAAGTCATATACCATTTAGTCAAAGCTGACTCCTCTATCTATGGGAAGATATACACCTATCTAAAATACAACATCCTACACTAGATTTATCTCAAAACAAAAAATATAACTCCATTTGACAAGCAGCTTGACACACCTTGATAGCCCATGTACTTTATCGATGAGGTCTTGATGGTACTCTCCTTTGGTTTCTTGAACATAACAAATTTGAAAATGCTTTACATGAGGTTCATGAAGGTATCTATGGCACTCATTTAAGTTGTCTAACTCTAGCTAAGAAACACTTGCTGGGGGTATTACAAGCCAAACTAGAGAAGGAGTCCTTTCAATTGGTCAAGAAGTGCCAAAAATTTCAAATCTATGGCAACCTCATACATGCACTAGCATAGGAGCTACAACCATTCAAATCAACATGGTGTTTCTTTCAATGGTGACTTGACCTTGTAGGTAAGATTCATCTATCATCATCCAATGGAAAAAAATTGATCATTATAGCCACGTAGTACTTTATAAAGTGGATTGAAGTTGTTCCCTTAACCACAATCACCAAAAGATAAATTGAATCCTTCATCCTAAATTACATTATCTGTTTGTATGGCATTCCTTAGTCCATTGTCATGGACAATGGTAGACCTTTCAAGAATCAAGACGTCCAAGAACTTTGTGAGAAGTTTCATATCCAACATCAATTTTCTACACCCTACTATCCTCAAGGAAATGGATAGGCAGAGACCTCAAACAAAACCATTTCGAAAATATTAAAAAAAATTGTCAATGATATTGGACATGGTTGGCATGTTCAATTCAACCCTACTTTGTCAGCATACCAAACTAGTATCCACACCCCAATAGGAGCCACACCATATGCTTTAGTATATGGTTCAAAGGCCATTTTACTTATTGAGGTTGAGCTACCTTCCCTATGGGTGTCTTTGAAGGGAATCATTTCAAAGGAGGATTATAGAGTATCCAAGCTACAAGAGTTGGAATTGTTGGATGAGTGTTGTTAGCATTGAGTTGATCACCTAAAATCCTATCAAAAAATGATTCCAATAAGTTATAATCATAAGATTAAACCAAGAACATTTCAGGTTGGTGACTTGGTCCTGAAAAAAAATCCCCACAATCAACAGGATAGAGAAAAGAAAGGAAAATTTGAACCAAATTGACTAGGTCCTTTTGTTGTTATATCAGTCTTTGGATCTAGAATCTATCAACTATCCACACTTAAAGGGTATTTTTTCAATGAACATATCAATAGCCTACATCTCAAGAGGTTCTACACCTAACTTATTCAGTGCACAGTAATAGTCCTAGAAAAATACAAAAAAAA
This sequence comes from Sequoia sempervirens, assembly GCA_007258455.2. Taxonomy (NCBI): domain Eukaryota; kingdom Viridiplantae; phylum Streptophyta; class Pinopsida; order Cupressales; family Cupressaceae; genus Sequoia; species Sequoia sempervirens. The sequence goes on along the minus strand of VDFB02000002.1, from coordinate 142,389,079 downwards.
AAAAAATGTCTTAAAAAATGGGTCCCCCATGAAAACCTAGAAGATAGGAATCTTGGTGACAACAAAAAAAGAAAAATACAAAAATACAAAAAAACAAAAAAGAGAAAAATACAAAGAAAAAAGTGAAAAATGAAAAAATCCCAAAAAAATCATAAAATCAAAAAAAGTGCAATAAAAACAAGTAGTGAAAACCCGACAACAGGAGAGAATATGATCTATTAAGAGATTGCACAAGATGGTAAAAAATGGGATATTGAGAAGGATGGCATTTATGAAACTTTCTGGTCAAGCTAGGGCGCTCGTGCCCTAGCTTGCTTCTGCTTCTTCCTGCTTGTGCGTCATGGGGAGGAGGTTTCTGCTTTTGGGGCGGGGTCTCCTCTATTCTCCTTCCCTCTTTCCTATCCATTTTTTGGTGTGCGGGGTTCTATTTTGGCTGACGCCGATGGGTTTTCTCCTGCCATTTCTCTTTGCATTTAGCCGCCAGGTGCTGTTCTAGGTGCTGCTGACAGGGGAGGGATTCTTAGCTTGATTAGACCCATGTGGGGCTGTGAGTGTTGGGCATGAGGGTGTGTCTTGTGTGCGGCCGGCCCACGGTGGTTGTGTTTCTTTCTGTTTGGGTGTCAGGTTTTCTTTTGCTACTAGTTCTTTGGAGCGTGCCTATGCACTTACTCTTATTGGTGGAGGTTTGTGGTTGGAAATCCTTAGTGTGGGGCCTTGGACTCCCATGGGTTTGAGGGTTTATTGGCTTGCCTGGGTTTTCTTCTTCTACCTATGGCACAAGGGGATTCGTCTGGGGTGGGAACTAAGTTGGATTTTGGTTCTACGGTCGGCTCAAAACCCTTGCTACATGGATCTCAGATTTATGATAATAATTTATTTGCTCAGAACTTGGAGAAGAACGAGTTGGGATCTTCTGGGGGGCTTCGGTTACCAAAGGTTAATTGGTGCTTGGAGAGGTGCAAAGAGCGGCCAAATGTGGTGATCCCGATGGAGATGCTTGCGGAAGATATTGAGTATTACTCACGACACTCCCTATACTGCAAGTTTTTGGGGTTAAAAATCTCACTACAATTTTTGGAGGCTTGGGCTCAGCGAACTTGGTTGCTAGAAGGTGAGATGGAGATTAGGCTCCTTGTAAACAACTATTTTATGGTTACCTTTGATTGCATGTTAGATAGGATCAAGGTTTTCGAAGGAGGCCCTTATTTTTACAATCAAGTGGGTTTGTTTATCAAGCCATGGCATGCAGGCTTCGATCCAACAAAGGAGATTCCTAGTAGAGTTCCAGTTTGGGTCAGATTACCGAGGCTTCCTATCGAATTTTGGTGTGATGATGTTTTGCATTTGCTTGCGTCAATGCTCAGCAAGCTAGTGGGTTCTTCATAGCAGACACAGTTCAGAAAGGTAATGAATTTTGCTCGGTTCTATGTGGAAATTGATCTAAGTAAACCTTTTCCAGATGCTCTAGAAGTTTGTGTAGGATCTTATACTTGGATTCAACAACTTGACTATGAAACTTTACCATTTAGATGTCGTTTGTGTCACGAATATGGCCACTTACTGCGTAGATGTCCAAGGGCCAAGCCTTTGGAGACCAATTCTTCTCAACCCTCGAATATTCTGCCGAGGGTGGACAAGGGAAAATGCCCTATTCAAAGTAGTGGTGTTGGGGAGGAAGGATTTATTCCTGTTAGATCTCAGAACAAGAACAAGGGGCATAAAAGAAGTATGAAAGAGAGGCAAGTTGAGGAGACTCTTAATAGATTCAAGGTCTTGGAGGATCTTATCCAAGAGGAAGTAAATCCGGGTTTGGTTGATTTGGATCAAGGAGTTTTGGGTTCTGATCAACCGGGGCAATTGGTTGAGCTGGGGCACGAAAACCCTCAAGTGGAGGGTTTGGGCTTTCAGGACGCGGAGTTAGCTGGTGGAGGCTCTAGTCAGGGAGGGATTGGGGTCTCTCCTGATCTAAAGGGGGAAGGGATCATGCACTTAGTATCCGATCTTAAGATGGAAGCTCAGAAAGATTCAGGCAGTGTTGTGGTGAAGGATAGTGAGGTTATGTCTCATTCCGCACGATGGTCTGGCTCAGAGGGGGGAAAAAATAGTAAGCCCTCTTCTCATTTGGGTATAATGCAAAAGGATCTTAAGAAAGGAGGGGCAGAGAAAGTTGCTAAATTGGGTAGGAAAAAGGACTTGGAGAAGATTAAATTGATAGGGGAAAATCTGGTGGACTCAGGGTCAGTGAAGACTCTGGATTCTCATTTCGCAAACCCTTTGAAATGATTGTTTTATCATGGAATGTTAGGGGCTTGAACAGTGGCCCTAGACAAAAAGCTGTTCGAAATTTAATTAGATGTCAGTCTCCTGATATTCTCTTTCTGCAGGAGACCAAGCTTTCTGTGGAATGTATGATGGGTCTTCTACCCAAACTTTGGATGAGTGGGGATTGCCAGTGTATTGGTGCACAGGGTTCGTCTGGAGGGGTGGCTTTCTTATGGAACCCTCAGAAGATTTGCCCTCAGTGGTGGATGTCCTTCAAATCCTCTATTTCTATGGTGGCCTCTTGCTATGAATCTGGGGAGTTGGTTCTTTTTTCCAATATTTATACGCCTATGGATATGCAGGCCAAGCAACTTTTGCAGTCGAATATTCATTATATTCGAATTATGGATCCTTACCTCCCGTGGGTTATTGGCGGTGATTTCAATGCTATCACTGAGATTGCTGAGAAATGTGGTGGTACCAGGAGATTAGAGGCTTCAGCTCTTTTGTTCCAGGACAACATTTCAGCTTTGAATCTTGTTGATATCAAGCCCAGCAATGGTCAGTTTACCTGGAACAATCAGAGGCCCGGGGAGAGTTGCATCGCAGAGCGTTTGGATAGATTTTTGGTGTCTTGTTTTTGGGTTGGCGATAGGTGGACATCTAGCTCAGAGATTCTGGACTGGAGAGGTTTTGACCATTGGCCTATAAAACTTATGATCCTTTCGGCTGGGCGACCTCACATGCGTTCCTTCAAGTTCCAGCTTATGTGGTTGCGTGATCCTGATCTCCATGATTATGTTGCTCGGTGGTGGCGGGAGGGCAGACCATCTTTCAGCACGGCAATGTATGTCTTTTCTAAGCTTCTCCAGTTTGTTAAATATAAGCTTAAGCGTTGGAACAAGCAATGTTTTGGAAATATTTTTAAGGCCAAGTCTGATGCTCAAGCTAAACTAGATGGTGTTACGAGGGAGATTTGGGAGAAGGGGGTGACTGAAGGATTGTTGCAGGAGGAAGCTAGGGCTTTGAAAGCGTTGGAGGAATGGGAATTAAGGGAGGAGATCTTTTGGAAACAAAAAGCTCGGATTGATTGGCTACAAGAGGGGGATAAAAATTTTGCTTTCTTCTTTAATTTTGTTAAGGCGCAGAGGCATGGCAATTCTATTCCTGTCCTAGTTACAGATAGGGGCATGACTTTAACTTCTTTTCAGAGTATCTTAGATGAAGCTGCCCATTACTTTGCCTCCTTGTTTAGAGAGGATCTGCAAGGGAGTTCTGTTGAGGAAGTTCAGGTTCTCTCTTGTATCCCCCAGTTGGTGTCTAGGGAGATGATGGCGGATCTTATGGGTGAGGTCACCCTTGAGGAGTTGGAGGGGACAATTTTTCAGATGAAGAAAAGAAAAGCCCCTGGCCTGGATGGTTTCCCAACAGAATTCTTCCAAGCATTTTGGGAGATCATCAAACTTGATTTACTTGAGGTGGTCAGGGAGTCGCAGCGGAATAAGCAAATGTTAAAGGCCCTGAATTCTACTTTTCTTGTGCTTATTCCCAAGTGTGAAGGGGCGGATAAGTTGAACCGATTTCGTCCCAAGCCCTCTGCAATGTGGTGTACAAGATTATTTCAAAGCTTATTGCTAATAGGTTGAAAAAGTGGCTGCATTTGCTCATTTTGGAGGAGAAAAGTGGTTTTGTGGAGGGCAGACATATTCTAGACGGGATTGTTATAGCTACTGAGACTATCCAGTTTATGGCCAATTCTCAGGATAAGGCTATGTTTATCAAACTTGATATGGCAAAGGCTTACGATAGAGTTAGATGGTCTTTTCTTCAGAAGATCTTGGCTGCTTTCGGATTTGGGGCAGAGTGGATTCAATGGGTCATGAGTTGTGTCACGTCAGTTTCTTTCTCTGTCTTAAGTAATGGGGAGCATTCTGAGTTGTTTGGCGCATCTCGTGGAATTAGGCAAGGTGATCCTCTCTCCCCTTATTTGTTTATTCTTCTTGTGGAAGGCTTGGGGTGCCTTCTGAGAAGACATGTAGGGTTGGGCCTTATTCAGGGATGGAGGTGGGGAGGGGATTTACCCCCTCAATCCCATCTGTAGTTTGTTGATGATACTGCCTTGATGGGAACAGCCACTATTCGGGAGGCAAAAAATATCTGGAGGGTGTTGGATATGTATCTTGAAGCGTCATGTCAATCAATTAATGATGGAAAGTCTTCCATATACTTCTTTAATACTCCTGCCATTATCCAGAGGAGAATTGCCCAGATTCTTCGTTTTCAGATCAGGACTCTTCCGTTGTCTTACCTTGGGCTTCCTGTCACAGTTGGAAGATTGGAAAGGGATTCGTGGCAGCTTATATTGGATAAGTTTCGATTGCGAGTTACTCATTGGACTAACCGTTGGTTATCCTTTGCTAGGTGGGTTCAATTGCTGAAGTCCATGGTCCAGGCCCTTCCCATTTATCGGGGTATGCTCCAAGTGGCCCCAAAGGGTTTTGTTTTTGAGATGGACTCTTTGGCTATATAGTTTTTATGGGCGAGCAATCTGTTGTCTTCCAAGTGGAGTCTGGTTAGATGGGATATGGTTTGTTACCCTAAGCAGTATGGTGGGCTAGGGTTGAGGCAAGTTGCATTGGCTGGGACGGCTTTGGCAGCAAAACTTTATTGGAGATGGTGCACGGAGAAGGACATGATTTGGGCTAGGATCTTGGCCTACAAGTATTTGCAGGGTGCTCCTAGGGAAGATATCCCCCGTTACTCCTTGGCTGGTAAGGGATCATCTATTTGGACTACCCTTAAGAAGTGAGTGGATCTCATCAAGGAAGGTTTATTTTGGATTTGTAGGAGTGGGATAGAGGTTCAGTTTTGGTATGATTCTTGGGATGGCCATCCTTCCATTCTCATTCAGTTCCCTGATTTGGCAGCCCTGAGTAGGTGTTTTGGTGAAGCTGGCTGGACGAGGGTTAGTGATTTTAAGGTGCTTTCTTTTCAGGGTCAACTTGTTAGTTCTCGGTGGAAAACTCCCGAGGAGTGGCCGGTAATTGGTATGGAAGAAGATTGTAGGACTTTGCATAATATTCTTTCGAGCAGACAGTGCAATCCCCTTAGGTATAGGGATATTCTTGCATGGTCTCCTAATCTGAAAGGGTATTACACGGTTGCTTCGGGATACCAGAGGTTGCTTGCTCAAAGGATTAAGGGGGCGGAGGTTCCTTGGTGGAAGCGGGTTTGGAATAAATTTTCTTGGCCGAAGTGTAACTGCTTTGCCTAGATCCTTGCATGGAACAGGTGTTTAACCTCTGATAATATCCAGAAGCGTGGTTTTCAGGGACCATCGAAGTGTGTGCTATGTGGGAATGGTATTGAGGACTCTTCTCATCTTTTCTTTCGGTGTTTGTTCTCCTTATAGCTCTAGCACTCTTGGTGGAGTGTGTGGCAGGGCCCCTATGTTCATGCCTCCTCCCTCGTGGATTTTTGGAATAGCTTGGGCAGACCTCCCTCGATGGCCTCTTTCTTACAGGATTCCTGGCACGCTGGGCCTATCTTCATGTTGTGGCAGGTTTGGCTAGAAAGGAATAGGAGTATTTTGAGAGGGGAACTTTTGCAGGTTCAGCAAGTGTGGTCCAGAGTTCTTGGGATGATTCAGGAGACTATTCAAGCCAGAGGGGTGGTGGAGTTTCCGCTTGAGAAGAAGGATGCGGAGTTAGTGGCCAGGTTGGGTATCCAGGGGTTATCCCCTGTTGCGGTTTGTTTCCAAAAAGGTAGGCGGGTGGGGCAACATGTCTAGTGGCAAGGGAGATGACAGCCTCCCCCTGTAGGTACTTTGAAGGTTAATACTGATGGCTCTTCCAGGGGTAATCCTAGTCCTGCTGGAGTTGGTGGGGTGGGTAGGGATTCTTCTGGTTTTGTGGTCTTCCTCTTTTCCATTCATAAGGGGACTCAGAATATCAACCTTATGGAAGGATGGGCGATTCTCCTTGCCTTGGAAAGGGCCTACGAGAGGGGGTGGCATAGCGTTATCTATGAATCTGACTCTCAGGTTCTGATTAATTTGCTTAATCAAGGGAGGACGTCGGATGTGAACTGGCAGCTAGCTGTAATGGTGCAACAGATTTTACAAATCGGTAATCTCATGGAAAGAGTGTCTTTTGTCCATATTCTGCGTGAATGGAATAAGACTGCTGATTGTTTGGCCAAGTGGGCCTATGAGCATCTAGAGGATTGGAGGATTGACGATTGGGTGCAGATTCCTTAGGAGCTTAGTCTGGAGTTGAAGAGGGTTCTTGGTGAGGACAGTGGGGGTGTTGATTGATTTGGCTTCTACACCTCTGGGTGTTTGTTGTACTTTTGGGGCTTGTGCCCTTTGCTTGGATGTAATGCTGGTTTCTAAATTTCAATAAAATTTTTACCCCTCTTTTTAATAAAAAAAAAAACCGACAACAGGCGCTATTTGTGATAGATTAACATTTCCATATATTTGAACATGTGTTAGTTGTCCCCTTTTCCCATCATTCTACTTGTCATTGGAAAACCTCTTGTACATATCTTGGCATTACGGTCATGTCTCACCCTGGTTTGGGGGAAAAATACTAAACTCCCTAGTGGCAATAAACTTTGAGCTTAAACCAATAAACAAACAAAAAGACAACATTGCAAACACAATGATCATAGTGCAACTCAACATTAAACATCAATTATCACAATTATTAGCAAAACAACCATCCAAACTAATAAACAAATCAATCAATCAAAACAAATATAAATGGATGATGTTTGAATCATGGTTTTATCACTTTGGCATGAATGTTCAACTATTGTATCTTGATTTTTTCTATCATTTCTCTAGAGCAAGTCAATGATGTCTTGGACTAGAGAAGGTATGAGAGTATGTGCACGATCATGATGGGCCAAAAAGTGGCAATATGATGGGTATGTGGCTAACGACTTTTTTTGCCCAAAATTGATGAAATGAAAAGGTTTTTTAAAGGAGACTCTCAACTTTCCACCAATATAAATTATGCTTTAATTTTAATTGAATAAATAATTATTATTCATTTTCTATTTGAATTATGACTAAAGTCCTGATTGATAGGTTGATTGAAAAATATCTGTAGCTTTCAAATGGTTCTCACATTTTTTGAATCCAAAACATGTGTCACATTCTATGCTTTATATACTATAGGATTAAAAAAAATGAGTTTCATGAAGTTTTGACCAAGTTAAGGTGGTGAGACATATGATTTTTAATATTTGTTAAAAGTTGTAATAAAAAATTCATAATTGATTATTTACTTGGAAAAAAATTAGAAAAAATATGCAGCACATCGCGACATGAGTCCTCTACTTATATCTAAAATATTATAAAAAAATATTATCATTTTATTGTGGTAATGGTGGTCAAACAAACACCTACTTATTTTTTCCCAAAAATTTAGGTACTACTGCATTGAAATTTCAAATTTTCACCAAATAGATCTTTCTTTAAATAAACCTAGTAGTTTAGAAACTACATTCAATTTTTTATATATTCTATTCTTACATACTTTTGAAATAATATAGATAACTTGTTCATTTTTTTACGTCAAGTTGCCTACCTCTATTTTTTTTGAATTTTTTGCCACTTAAGGGCCTATTTTTTCCATGATGATCTTGCACATACCCATGATCAAGAATGAAATTTTATTTGTTTTTTGTCTATGATTTGATCATTTCTACTATGCAAATTGTCATGAGACATGCTCTACAAAGTATCACTATTGCCATTTCAAATTTGTAGAGGAAAATGATCAACTCTTATTTATTTTACACAAGCAATGCTCAGGTCATCTTGGTTCAATTATACTTAGGTGCTTGTGTTAATTTTCCATATCAAAAATCATGAAAGTAGTACTCAGGTCATCATGGTTTAATTATACTAGGTACTCCTCACATGCTACATCGTACGATAAAACAACCCTCCACTCTTGAATGTCATGTCATCTTCGTGCATATAGTGCAACTCTCTGGGGCATACCTTGTACTCACCCATACTGTCGCAACACTCTGCTAAGAAGGAATCTCTCTATCACAAATAGTGTCCTCCCAATCAAATATCTAGCAACACACACATACGACATCTCTATATCATCCTCTAGCCACTGCTCGTAATCTAGATAGGGCCTCCATGTCACAGTATCCAAGTCATCCAATACCCTCCACCAGTACTCTAATTTTCCTAGCTTATGCTAGACAACTGGACCCATATATCCAAAAACATATGGTTGACTAGTTGAATACTTTCTATCAGGCACTAGATGAGTGATAACTATTTTCTCCCACACCCATATCTATAGCAATGTCACCTAAACTGACAAACTAGTCCCTCTAAGATAAACCACCTAGTGAAGATCATGGTACAAGTGTGCTAGCATGCAAGATCCCCAAGCATATCCGATCCCCTGTGTGATCATCCTCTCTAATATTTGACCCCAACTGACTGAGAGTCTCATTGACCTATGGTTGGGACATAAGTAACCTCTAATGAAATTAACGAGAACACATGGTAATGTTGCATATGCATCAACCATTTCCTGCCATGGAATCTCATATCCACAAATCTGGTCATCCTTGAAAACTCTCCTCAGTGCATCAGTACCTCCAGGTGCTCCATCTAATCGTACACAACCAACTCACCAACCAAAGGAATCCTCAAAATCTAATAAACATCCTCTGGCATGATTATCACCTCACTAGTGGCTAAGTGAAAAGTGTTGTGGTCACCATGCCACCTCTTAGCCAAAGCAGTCAAAGGTCCCTTGTTAATCCTATAATAGGGCATATCTATCAAAGAGGTCAACCTACATCATCCAGTCATATCTAACTCAACCTACACCAGATGTAGAATCAAATCCTAGTTCTTTAGGAATCTCTCCTAAGACTGAAGGATTCTTTCAAAGGCTCCTATCATCACAACATATCAAAATTCAGCAATCTTATTAATCAACCTATCAATCTAATCACCTCTAATGAGGTTTGGATCAAATCTCGTGAGCATCTATTATTGATCCTCACCTATCATGAGGTCAACCATCATCATCCTATCATTGATTCTCACCTATCACGAGGTCAATCATCATCATCCTATCATTGGTTCTCACCTATCATGAGATCAATCATCACCTAATCTATCAACATCATCAAACATCATCAAATCAACAACTAATCTGATAATCAATTATCGAAAACAAGGAGTAAATCAAAAAATTTCATTATTCTGGTGTCAATGGACTAGAATAATGTTTCTATGTACTCAAATCATGGATGCGCTAGAAAAATTCACAAATGTGCTATGACAGTCTATCAATGTACCAAAGTATTGGATGTGCTAAGAAATTCACCATATGCACCATTTTGTAGCCTCAAAGCACTAAAAAACCTAATGCACTAAAACATTAATCAAATGCGCTAAATCTCGTCATTTATGCACTAAATCTATCATTTTGCTAAAAGATTCTATGGATGCACTACAAAATGTTATGAATGCATTAATTCACTATATGAAAAAAAATCTAGACTCAGTGCACTAAAACTTGATATCAATGTCCTAAAAATCTCTATTCACTGAAACAAGAACCCTATGCACTAAAGCAGAGCTTAAATGCGCTAAAACACAAAATGTGGATTTTAAATATGAAAAAATGTGCCAAAACATCATTTCAAATTCATGAAGGGGTTTCTCAGGGTACGTATCAAAGGTCCATATATTGTCAGGCGATTGTGACATCAGACTCGCTCAAATCGATGGGTTTGGATTAGAATCACCATCTTGCTAAATTTGCACAAAGCTGCTCAATCACTCTAATCTCTAAAAATGCAAATAACTCAAATGAGTTCTTTTCACATATTTTTAACCTTTTAAAGGTGATTTAAGTGGGATTCATTTTATTTCTCAAAGGGGCCTTAATTAATCAACTAATCACCTAGCAAGTTCGGTATTATTTTTTGGGAGATAAATCGTTGAGACATCTTAAAATTTGAAAATCATCATCAAATCATTCAAAAATCATATATTTTTTGAAAATCTTAAAAATTCAAAAATTCATTGATTTTTCTCCCAAGGGGGCATATATCCATCATCACTCAAAAACCAATGTCTAGGGCATATCGATTTTTTTTTGTTAGCACTATCATCAATTTTTTCTTTGAAGCAATGTGTAAACACATCACTTCAAAGAGGGGAAAAATGTATACACCTAAATTTAGTCTAGATAATTAATTAATTAAATACAAGGTATTTAATTAATAAACCTTTTAATTCGTCTACTTATAAATAAACTCTAAATTTATTTATATAGTTCATTTTCTAATTCTTCTATTTTAAATCACATTCTTCTAATCTTAATTAAATAAACAAATTTGAATAGTGTTTTTTATTTCATTATCTTTCCTTTTACTAAATTTGAATAATTCTAAAATTTGAATTTAGTCACATGTCTACAACTTTTTCCTCTTTCCACCTCATCATGTCATTTGTCTCAACAAATTGAATATTTCAATTTGTTTAATTTGGGCTTTTTCCTCAACAAATTTTGAAACAACCTTGGGACACTTGGCTCTCTTCATTTATTCTTCTAAACACTTGGAAATTTGTATTCCTAAAGGGAACAATCTCCTTTATTCTTTCTAACTTCTTCATTCTCCACCCTCAATCTCTCCAGCTAAAATCTTGACCATTGGTTGCTGCCACATTAGAATATTCCTTAGAAATCCTATAAATGCAACTTCATTCTACAAGAAAAGGATCCCAACCTTGAGAAATCTTACTCTACTAAATTTTCATTAGAGAATTTGTGAGCATTTAACAATTAGCATTTAGAAGCATTTAATTTAGAATCATGGCTTTATCATTAGCTACATCTTAGTTTGCTATAGTTAATTACATCATTTCCATATCACTTTCATCAACAACATCACAACATCATTATCATATCAACATTATCATATAGTTTAGCCATCAATCATGTAGGAATAGATTTCTTGTATTTTCTAGCATTCCATTCTTTAGGTTATCATTCTAAAGGTTATAGGGAAAAAACAATCTAAGAGCCATTATGATTTAATGAATCCTTGGAGATAGAAAATAATGGAATGTCTTTAGAGAATTTTCTTGTTTTAATTCAATTAGATTTGTTAGTTGGATTCTCTAATATAATTTTGTAGTGATTATGTGGTTTTATTACTTATTCATATATTTCACTAATATATATATATATTCATCAAAAAGAAATATGCTATGAAATAATATAAGAAATATGTTAAGAGATAGTAGAGTTTATAGGCTAAAGAAATAAAACACGCACACATCCATCTAGCTAGTGTTTAATATAGATTTTACCAAATAGTCAGTATATATATGATCACATATAGCAATAAAAATTCTGAATAGGAGACTCTAGATGAGAAAATAAATGGGAATAGTAGAGTAAAAATCACCTTAACAAGTATTTATGTTGTGACAACAAAAATGTAGAAGATGAGGGTCAAGCTAGGCCCAAAACCAAACTCAATAAAGGGGGTCAATCTAGCCTCAAAAATAAAAAATGGATATTTTGTTGCCATAAAAATAAATGGGTTAGCCATTGGCCAAAGGTAAAAATTAATTTTGTGTTTCCAATAGAACAAAAAAGTAGGCTAGACCAAGACAAATAAACTCAAGGTGATGTAATTGGGAATATAGAGAGAGGTAGAGTGTATGCCCTAATGAGACAAGAAAATATAATAAATTTGAGAAATAGGTATAATAGGTGATATGAACAATCACCATGGACTTAGTAGGACTATTGAAGAAGTGATAGTATAGAAATATGGGTAACAAGAGAGAATCTATTGCCCCTAGTGGAGGAAAATAATAGTTCCTCTAAGGAATGGATATAGATAAAGTAGTTGAGATAGAATACAAGACTTATAGAGCCTGAATAATAATATTAAATAATAGAAATGAAGTCAAGAAAAATCATATGAAGGGTATACATAGTAAAAGTTGATACAACTTATAATAGGAAGAATGTGTTTCCCCAAGATAAGAACTTGTAATATGAGTAATATATATAAAAGTAGGAAAATACATTAAAATATTTATGTGGGTAAGAGTATATAATTTATTGGGTAAGAAACATCTATACAAACATTAAAAATGTATCATTAAAGTGCTTACACATATAAGTGACTTGGAAGAATGGCATGTGAACAAGTGAGATAACAAAAGGTGGTGCATATAAAAACTTAGCATATGAGAATTTATAAGGGGAGAGAATCCATGAGAAGAAGAATAAGAGGATAAATAGTAAATGGATTGATTATATTGGAGGTTATATTGATAATATTTGGTTACTATTTGATATATGTATGAGAAGATCACTAGGTGTATATGTGATATATTTATGAGATGGCCACTATGTATATGTGATATATGTATGATTTGGTCACTATGTATATGTTATATATGTATTAGTTGGTCACTATACATGTATATTTGATTTACGTATGAGTGGGTTGATATTTGGTCTTGTGTTCAAACTTTATTGTTGACATTGTACTAACATATTTTTGGGATACACTCTTATCGTAATGGATTGTAGTGTAAGTACAATGTTAGCTAATCATCATGATATAAGATAAAGGTTATATATCTTATTTTGATTTTGATGATGAATTGTCTCTATTAGTGTGAGTGTAAATTATTGATTCTTCAATCCCTTAACTTGGGATATGTATGTACGAATAAGGAATGCATTCATCAAGGAATAGATCTAGGTTAAGAGAAATGTAATGCTATAGAGAGATTACCCTATTTAGTGAAAGAATACAATTTTTTTCTAAGAAGTTATCATTATTACCATCAACTAGTAAATTTATGAAACTAGTCTTCTAAGAACATTTGGTACCATGATTTAAAGTGAATAAACATTACTAAGAAAATTAAGAAGTGGAACATTTCTTAATTAGATATGTGAAAGAATTTGAGTCCAATTTAAAAAAATATATTGTTTTATAGTGGGTACATAATTATTTTTAGAATGTATTCTTCTTTCTTTTTAAAATGTGATGTGGAAAAAGAGACCCTAGGTCTAACTAATAGATTTCCAAGGTCAAATTTTTTTCAATCAAAATTAAAATCCAATCCAACAAGGTTATCAAGATTGGATAGTAGTTTTAAATGAGATAAACATTTCTTGGATTTGGATCTTTTGTTTCTTTTCAAATCAATTGAAATTTATTTGAATTTATTGACCTAATTATCCCATTGAACGAAATTTGAAAACATAAATTATTTGCATAGATGAAATTGTAAGATGATGAAATAAAGAAGATCTAAGAGAGGCATATATTTGTGAACCTATCATGAAAATTTAGAGTACAATTTGTTGGTCAAGGGTGTGGGTGCCCTTGACTAAGAAGTAGATTCTTGATATGCATCTCTTTGAGTTGAAGCACATAGGTCTATGTTGGTGCTTTTCCTCTTGTAGCCTAATTATCATCTTTTGATTTGAAGCTACACAATCATCACAAATAGAGGAAAAGAGGTGGTTATATAGCATTTTTCCTCAATCAAACCTCCATTTTGGTATTTCTACCTCCACTAATATTTGATTTGTTGATAGATATGGTGTGTGCTCTAAACCTCATGTGTGTTTAAGGCTATTATGAGCTAAAACGAAATGTAATTGATAAGAAACCTACTGAAATTTGTTAGAAAAGGTTTTTGAAATGGCATAATCAATGATCAACCCAATAGAAAGTCAAATACCCTAAGGAAATTAAAATGCTCAAATACCTCACTCATGGTAGCAAGAAGATCAAAATCAAAAGATGAGAATCCATTGAAAACAAGTCATTATGCGCTCAAAAGAAGCCAAAGCTATCTCCAAAACCTAGATTCCATCATGTCCTTCCATTGACATCAAACTCCAATCATTGTGATATCTTTAACAAATATTCAAATTCCTCTATAATTTTGTAAAATGGGATGAATGATTTGGTAGAGATTTGCTATAATGTTCACCTTCTTTTAATTTTAAAATTTAATAATTCATATATTTATAGCGAAACATAGGAACAAATTAAAGTGTAGGCCAACTTGTTTAAATTTAATATTCAAGATTTGATTACCACCATATCTTGAATTCAAATTCATGTCACATAAATTAAGGATCAACATAAATTAAAAACCATAATTATCAAGAAAAACACCTAGACTAGGGCACCCATGCCCCTATCTAGTTGTTTTTCACACATTTAACTTCGATTCTTGAGGTTAAGGTCTACTTAACCAAGACTTATCGATAAAACAAATATTTTTTAAGGTAAAAATTATGAAATGCAATTGAGAAGACACTCTTAAGAGTAACACATGCACATTCTCTTTGGTTGAGAGGAAATATTAAGGCTAGACAAATGTTTCTAAAATGCATTAGTGAAGTAGATAGCAAAACGAGACCCAAATAAAGTATGAAATTGTATTTTTCACCTTTAAAGAGCATAATTTATGACACTATATTTAGCACCCACTTTAACAATCATATAACACCATCTGCATATGCAAGCTAAAGTATTGAAAAATAAATTATAACATATAAAAACGATACTCAAAAACAACATTGTAGACGATGTAAAACATTCACCAAGTGTGAAAGAATGAAAATCCCAGTGTAGTAAATTGTAAACTACAGCATTAGAAATTGCATCCTACAAAACCAACTTGTTAGAAATCCAAAATCATTCTGCACATACAAACGACTGCTTAGTCCTACTTTAATGGGATTTTGTTTATTTGGAAGTTTGTTGTATCTTTATGTTTGTGCAGTCTCCAAGGTTTCCAGCTCCTCATATGCATGTACTTAAGCTTTTCAAGGGTGATGGTCCTATTGAACCCTCAATTTACCTATAAGAAAAAGGCATTGTGGTAATTAGGACTAGCTTTCAACATGCATTGAAACATTTTGCATTTCAATGATAAATGCTAAAGGATTAAATATTATTAGCAGAAGGAAATTCACCTGCAGAACAAAAGCTACTACATAAGGAAGTTCAAACAAGAACAAATTCACCCTTCGGACTGCTAATCTGAGAGGCCCTTCAAAGTTCAAACTACCTATTCTTGTAATGCATACTAAAAAGAAAAGGAAAGCTGCATATAATTTGATGAACCAAGTCTACGTTTAACTCGTCTACAAGTAAAAGATGGCCGTAAGAAAGCAATCATCACAAGGGAGATCAGATTCTTTGAGCTGTTAATGAGAGTAGCTGATGCATGAGAAACTGTGATAAAGGCAGATGCGTCAAAGAACCCAGAAAAATAATCAGTGATCAACTTGCCGTTTAAGTCCTTTTGCAATATAAGATGATTAGAGTCAGCACAATCATAGCACGCCAAATAGAAATACACATAACCCTATTCTAAACCTTCCATTTTTGCACAGGCAGGGAGGCTGCTAACAAAGGTTGTGGAGTCTGGCTTTACAACTGTCAATTGAATTTGCTTGAAAGTTTCTAAGGCGTTTTCAACAAATCCATTTTGCGCATATCCTGCAAACGGGGCATTCCATGAGAACTCATTTCTTTGAGGAATTCTATCGGACAGTTCATGTGCCTTGTCTATGCTTGGAGATTTCGGATACCTTTCCATAATGGTATTCCATGAGACGATACTTCTTTGAGGCATTCTGTCAAACAGTTCATGTGCTTTGTCTATTCTTCCATGTCTACCTGGGCAGTTACATCAAACAGTGCGCTTGTCTTGCCTATGCTTCCACATTTTGCATACATGTCTACTTGGGCAGTTACAGCCACAACATTTGACAAAATTCTTCTATTTTAGCATTACCAATAATCTCCATAAGAACATTGTCCTTTTTAAAATAATGGAAGAGGTACACATCTCTCACAACAATTTCTTTTGCAACAATCTTGGAGATAAATTTTATTGCTTCCACATTTTAGATTTATTTCTACCAGGGAAGTTACAACTACAACATTGACAAAATTCCTCTCCTTTCTCGTTTGATGGATGTACATGCCCTATTCCAAACCTAATATTTTGGCACAACCAAGGAGGACGCTGGCAAAGGTTGCAGAGTCTGGCGTGCCAATTGCATTTTCTTAAAAGTTTCTAAAGCCTTTTAAATAAATCCATTTTGTCCATATCCTGAAATCAGGGCATTTCATGAGAGCACATCTCTTCGAGGCATTCTGCCTGACAGATCTTGAGCCTTGTCTATTCGTGGCTTTGCTTGAGCCACCTTTCTTCTAGGCATTTTGTCAAACAGTCTGCCTCCCATGTCTACCAGGGAACTTGCAGCTACAGCATCTGACAAAATTCATCTATCCTTTATCGTTTGATGGATGAAGTTACTCTATTCCAAACCTCACATTTTGGCACAGGTAGGGAGGATGCCGACAAAGGTTGCGGAGTCTGGCTTTACACTTGCCCATTGCATTTTCTTAAATGTTTCTAAATCCTTTTCGACAAATCCATTTTGTCCATATCCTGCAATTAGGGAATTCCATGAGCACACATTTCTTTGGGGAATTCTATCAAAAAATCTATGTGCCTTGTTCATTCGTGGCTTTCCTTCAGACAGCCATTTCTTCGAGGCATTTTGTCAAACAATTCACGTACCTTGTCTATGCTTCTGCATTTTGCATTCACGCCTACCTGCGCAGTTAAACAACAACCATCAGAATTGTATTTGCACATTTTCTGACCACAATATGTATTCAGACGAGAACTGCTACGGGAACGGGAACAACAAATGCAAAAAAGTAAATGTTGTAGAACGAAAAAATAGAACAAAAACCAATCGACCAAATTATTATTGTTAATTCATAAAAAATGAAGTGATCACAAATACTTGCCCGAACTCGATAACTACTGTATATAATCAGTATCCCCTGTTTACATTGAGACTTGACCTCCTACGTAAACAGCTGGTGTAAATTAACTAGGTAGGCGTACCAGTTCTTTATGTCATTTCTCAAAATGTCTGACAGCAAAATAATAATTATCATTAAATCAATTCAATTAAGTTGGAGTGAACCAAATTATAACACTATCAACCAATTAATTAATTTCAATCAAAATATATCAATAGTTGATGAAGAGGAGAATTTTTTTTAAGAGTTTATTTCATTTTTAGCTGTCAAGTATAATGTGGTATTATAAAATGTCAATACCAATTTTGTATCTTTTGTTGGTTTGAGGGAAGATAAGAGTAGTATTTTTTACAAAATTAAATTGATTATACTTAATAACAAATTGAAGGGCAATTTTAATATCTCTTTACGACTATTTATATAATCTAGCATTACCTTCAACTATCTCCAAACAACCATTCAATATTACCACATGCACCTCAAATTTTTTTTTTATATATATATATATAACCTTGGCTCTCCCAATATATATAAGTCATTACATTTCATGTTATTAAGTAAAAGAAACAATATACATTGATTCAAGACGATACCTACTAGGCTTCTTTTAAGGTTAAATGAATGAAAAGATTAGAAGAATGGGAGTCATTGACATGACAAGTTATGCTTTACTATGAAAAATGTATGAAGATTTGATGAACTTTTTGACATATCATAAATATGGTATGTAAAGAGGATTTTGTTTCCAAATTAAAATATAGAGTCCACAATTTAGGATTAAATATTTGTGAACTTATATGTCTATTAAAAGATTGAATTAAGATCTTATAAAAAGAATACACATTTTTAAATATTTTGTATTTTATGGACTAAGAAAAACATGTAAGATTTATATAGATATCAAATGTTAAGATTATGACCCAATTATGTGAATTTGTATTCACTCATGACTATTAAAAAATAAGAGATATCAATAGTCTTGCATTCATTGTAAAACATACTTATACAAATTATGAAAATAAAATAAACAATAAATTCTAGGAATTTAGATATTATATACAATTTTTTTTATAAAAGTAAAAAACATAAATAATTCAAAGACCTATTTATACTTTTAAATTAATTTAAATAATATTAAGAAAATCAACAATTTAAAAACTAAGTAGAAAACAAGTGCTATAGACACTAAGAAAATTAAATGATGTAAGTATATTTTATATTATTTAGTTAGGATATAATTAAATAAAATTTATAATAATAAAATTCTATAAGGTAAATGCACAAGTGATCAACTTAAAATTTTTTATATGCAACAAAATTCAAATACAATTTTATAATATAAATGTACAATCAACTTTAAAATTTAAGTTTTTCTATGATGATAAAATTATATAATGTGAACTATACTTAATAGAATATATATGTTGAAGAAGTTCAAATTTCACTATGTTGAGAATTGAAATGTCAAAATAAAAATAAAATAGAAAAATGTGAACAATTGGTTGTCAC
The DNA here is from genome assembly GCA_007258455.2 of Sequoia sempervirens. Classification (NCBI taxonomy): domain Eukaryota; kingdom Viridiplantae; phylum Streptophyta; class Pinopsida; order Cupressales; family Cupressaceae; genus Sequoia; species Sequoia sempervirens. Next base: position 142,370,395 of record VDFB02000002.1, on the reverse strand, counting down.
GACCTTTTCAATTTAATAAAATTTAAAACTTTGTGATGAATATTATATTTATTTAATGAGACTTGTAGGGCAGTGAAGTTACTATCAAATACTGGCATAACAGTTTTGGTTTATGTTATTTGGTTTTGTCTTTTCTAAGAAAGATGGAGTCATATGACCTACACCTTTGGCTTATGTCTATCTTGCCTTGTAATGATTAGTGCATTTCTCCTAATATTCTAGTATCAAAATTATCTTTGTCAATGGTCGTGATTACTTAGTAATAGATCACATCCTAAAGATAAAAATTCAATATTCATACATGATCTTGCATATCTAGATGCAAGAAGTTCCATATGGAATTTCTATTAGGAATATCCTTATTCAAACCAAACATTTTCCAAGACTAAAGTGTAGTTTCCTTTATCTAATCCATAAATGTACAATTGACTTAGTTGTACTTGTGAAGGTGAAGTATCAATAACTTGGCCTGAATTTAACAGTTAAAGGCTAAAATCCCACTTTTGGGTATGTGTAGGATCATCATGCAAAAAATAGGCCCTTAAGTGGCAAAAAATTCAGAAAAATTAGTGTTAGGCAACTTGACGTAAATATTTGAATAAGTTATCTATATTATTTCAAAAATATGTAAGAATAGAATTTGTAGAAAATTGAATTTAGTTTCTAAAATACTAGGTTTATTTAAAAATAAATAAAATCTATTTGGTGAAAATTTGAAATTTTAATGTAGTACTACTTAAATTTCAGGAAAAAATAAGAAGTAGGTGTCTGTCTAACCACCCTAACCATAATAAAATGATAATATTTTTTGTAAGATTTTATATATAAGTAGATGACTCATGTCTAGATGTGATGCATATTTTTGTAATTTTTTCCAAGTAAATAATTAATTATGATTTTTATTACAACTTTTAGAAAATATAAAAACTTTGTCACCTTAACTTGGTCAAAACTTCATGAAATTTAATTTTTCTTTTTTAATCCTATAGTATGTGAAGCATAGAATGTGATGCATGTTTTGGATTCAAAAATATGATATTGTTTGAAAGTTATAGATGTTTTTCAATCAGCCTATCGATTAGGACTTTAGTCGTAATTCTAATAGAAAATGAATAATAATTATTTATTAAATTCAAATTAAATCATAATTTATATTTTGGAAAGCTGAGAATCTCCTCTAAAAACCCTTTTTCGTTTCATTAATTTTGGGTGAAAAAAAGTCGTCAGCCACATACCCTCATAATATTGCCACTTTTTGGCACACCATGATCCTGCACATACCCTTTTGTTGGGATTTTCATCTCAAGTACGAGATGCAGAAGTAAAGGTGAAGTTACAATAACACCCACAAGTTCAACTACACTATGGTTGGACTCAAAATTCCCACTATGGAAAAGGAAATCAACTCTAGCTAGAAAGACAAATGAATTTTTGCAATGTGATCATCTTGTTAAAAAATTTAACACCCATGTGAGACAATATGAATAAATTTGCAAGGAATCTCATGCTTTTGATATTAGGGAAGGGCCTCTAAACCCATAATTTTAAGCTAAAAAAATAGAGAACAAAAGGCCATCAATGTCAAGAGGCCAGAAACAAGCAAAAGGAGGCACCAGAACCTCATATACTATCCAAAAAGGCATAGAAAACATGTATGCCTAAATTACAAGGAAACAATAGAGACAAAAAAATAGAACTAAAACTATAATAGTAGAAACAAAAAATAGAACCATCACTTTTTAGAGGAGGAAATGAGCTCCCAATTAGCATTTAGCAAGGCCATGGCCACCATCCAATCATTTGTACTAATGCATTCTACAACTGAGAACCTCTAGGATGTCTCCTCCAACTCTTTCCCAATTTTCATTTTTTTTTTTTAATTTTAGACTTCCCAGACACCGTTCTAAAGATGGCATGTTGCGTGATCCCATCCACCACTATAGCAATTTTTCCAACAACTTCTTCAAGGACTGCAATCCTGTTATTTATGTCCTCATCATAACCTTTGACCTTGTCCTTCAAGGTGCTGCTATCCTTTTTGTACTCGTTATCTTCCAAATTTTGGTTGGGGTCAATGGAGTGTCATCTATGTTTTCCATTTTTCCAATCTTAACATTAAGGTTATCATTGCTAACATCCTCCTTCCACTCTAACTCTTTGAATCCTCTTTATTCTTTTCTCTTGATAATTCCTCATCATTGCTAATCTCCCTTTCCTCTTCAACATTGTAAACTTCTTCTTCATCATCCAGCTTGGTGTTATCCTGACTATCTTCCTCACACTTAGGATGGAAGTCATGATCCGAGTTAGCAAGACCCACATCACCAAGGACTAATATTTTCCCTCTAGTGTATTTCCCTTTATTCTTCTCGCTTACACCATCCAGTCTAGTAGATTGTCTCTCATCTAATCCACTATTGTTCAAACCCACACAACAAGGGTTTGGGTCGTCACCAATTTCAATAGTTATAGTGCTAGGGGTTTCCACCTTCTACTTTTTTGCACCCTTAAAAGGAAGGGAGGCAAGCCTTTTTCAAGGGGTTGCAAATTCCATAACCACCCAAGAAATGGATTATGGTTTTATGGCCAAGGAATGACTACCAATCATGCCTCCATGTTACAGCTTACCAAGGCCATCTAGGTAATATTGAGTTGTATGTTCATGGTTTTTTCCATCTATATACATCTAAAGACCTTATTGTTTAAGAAGAAATTCTTCATAATTTGTGAAAGTAGGTTTTACGAGGGCAATAGATATCTCTTAACATTTTTTTAATAATTGGTAGATTCAAATTTAAAAATATTTAATTAAATTATAAGCTTGTACTTATGTTTATTTTTAATTGATAATATATATATATATATATATATATATATATATATATATATATATATATATATATATTTGTTATAAAATTTCAATTTAGTCTATTTAACATAAATTTGAATTACAAATATTTAATTATAAATTATAAATCTGTTTTTTAATTTAAAAATAAAATATAATATAATGTATTGTTTCTATTTCTTTCATGATTTTGGTATTTTCATTCACTTAATCTATAAATAAATTAATGATTAAGGTAGTGGAGCTCATCTTAAATTATTGTATTCTTGATTGAAATTTTATTGTTTACATCATCTTTTGTTTTATTACTTATTATTTCATCTTGATAATATGAAACAATGACTTGAAATTTTTTGCAGATGTAGTCAAGTCGATACTAGAAAAGCCTAGTTATTGGGATATGCTACATCTTATATCTCTTATTCATGATGTACATGGTGTCACGCCATTGCATGTTACTATTCAAGGAAAACATCTAAATATTATAGATGAAATAATGAGCATAGAATTGAATTAATGGTGGTGCAAGCTTGGGGTCAACAAGAGTCTCATGACAAGGAAGGATGAGATTGGTAGAATTTCAATTCATGTGGCAATATTGAATGGTTGTTTGGAGATAGTTGAAATATTTATACCTATAATGCTAGATTGTATAGAAATTCTTAGTAGACATCTAAATAATCCCCTACATTTTGTAGTGGAGTATAATCAATTTGATGTGGTACAAATAATTCTCTCTCCACTCATGTCCGCAAAAGTTACAAAGTTAGTGAGCTATGACTGTTACATTTTTTGCAATCCCACATTACATTTGGCAGCTAAGAACGGAGTGGACCCTTAGGTTGGACTTATTTTCTTTTTTCAAATGTTGTCTTTTCTTTACAAATTATTAGCATTGTATCTCATTTATAAGTATGATTTTTTTATGTTTAACCTACTATTTATTATATATAATTTGGTTGGTATTACTTACTTAAATTATATTTATTATAATTTTTATATGGTGTTATTATATTTGATTAATATTAAATTAATTGAGTTAATTTAACTATAATAATATATTTACATAAATAAAACACCACATAAATAACCAATACATTTATCACAATGTATTTAGGTAACAAATATAGAAACTTTATTACTAAAAAACAACTAGTATATTGATGGCACTAAATGTATTTAATGTTGAAGCTCATATTAATAGGGAAATAAGTTGTGATCTCTTAGCTTTAATAATATAGTTATTATTTTTTGTTTTTTATTTTTAAATTCAATAATGATGTGGTCAATTTTTTCATGGTGCAGCTTGTGGAATATTTGCTATCATTTCCTAGTGTAAAAGTAAATGATATAAATAGTGAAGGCCAAACTACACTTGACATAGTTGCTAGTGTGGAATCTGATAATAATCCCAATTTTAGCAATATTGCACTGATTCTACAAGATAATGATGCAACTCATAGTTGCATACAACATTCCAAACCTTCAAGGAAACAAGAGAAAATTGCATACAAGAGTAGTGATGATGAGGATACAGTGATGTCAATGGACACACTAGTTGCATCTCTAGTTGCCACTGTGACATTTTTGGCCATGTTTGAAGTGACAAGTGGAAATGATAAAGATAATGGCATGGCATTATGAACCCTTTTTCAAATCTTTTTATTTTTTGATTGTCTTGGCTTCTTTGCCTCCATCATAATAGTCATCACATGGATATTCAAGGAAATACTATGGGAAAAGCTTTCTATGGATCAATCTCCATTGGCTAGACTATCTCTGGTAAGTTTGGAAGTCTCAGTAGTGTCAATAGCCCTTGCATTTCTATGCGCAACCATCCTAGCCACAATACCTCATCATCTTAGCAAAAAAGATAAATTAAGAGAATATCAATTTATCTTCAGAGGTGAGATCTTGATAGCATCACTTGTACCTACAATTGCTATTCTCATTCTGGGTCTTATTTGGGCTTATGGATATTATTTTAGGGCTACAAATGATTCTTGACAAAACCATAAGACCATATTTAAACAAGTGGTAATCTACATAATTCCTCCTTTTCTAGTAATATTCATAGTAATCATCATCTATGGGTTAAACCCATTAAAGAATGATGAAAACAAATTGTAAAAGCATGTATCACCGTTAATGTTCCCTCTCTCAATATACTATGCTATTATTTTACATAAGAACTATCTTCATGATTACTTTATGTATTATGAGACATTCTTAAATATTAACTGATTTAACAGTAAAAGGGTTTTATTTTTGAACAATGAATGATAATCATTTTTATTAGTGACCTTTGAACTTTCTCCAGAATTATTCAATGATATACTTAAAGTTGTTAAATTAAAATGAGCTTGAATTTTATATCATTTTCAAAAGAGAGAACTAATTAGGAAAAGTTAAAGTTGGAGCCATTAAATTCTTTAATACGGAATATGAAATACTCACTTTCAACAAGTTAAAGAACAAAATCGTCACAACTATTCATTTTGGGTCGTTCTTGTCCCTCTCTTTCCCGCTTTCACGTGATTTAAGAATAAAAATAAAAAAAATCCCACCTCTCCCCAGTTCGATGGCCCTTCCTTCACATAGGGACCTGGTTGTAGATTTGAAGGTTTTGGCTGATGATTATTTACTTGTATTGGAGGTTCTTGTTACTCTAGTTTTTGGTAAAAATCCTCCATTTAATTTGTAAGGGGATTTTGATTGATTTAGTTCTATTGCAAAGAAAATTTTTGGAGCCTAATGATATGATCGGGGTTTGGCTTTCAAAAATATTTAGTAATATTTCTTACGCAAACTGCATTCGCTTTGGATATCCTTCTCCTCCATGATGTGATGCTGTTTCTTTCGCTACAGTCCGCATTGCTTCTCTGAATGGCCAATTTGTGATCTCTCCTACTATCTCTACCCCTTTTCATAGAGGTGCTATTACTACTTCTCCACATAAGATTTGTGTTTCTATTATTGCTTCTCACTCACACGATGTTGGCAATTTTTTTGGCTCTCTCCAGGGTGAGATCTTTGCTATTATGTGCTCTATCTCCCCCTATCATGGTTTTTCGGATGAGGTTTTAGAAAATGTCGAGTATTATTCTCAAAAGGATTTGATTTATAGATTTGATAGATCGTGTCTTCTATATTTTGATCTCGATTGTTGGATTCTAAGTGGTGGCAACTATTATAGAAAAAATACCGAAATTTACCCTTGTGTCAAGGGTTTCAATGTTGTTGGTTTTGATTTAATCTCTTATCAAAATGTAGTTTTTGATGGTTGATCATGGTTTTGGGACTATCATTCCCTCTTGTTGAATCCATGGAATTCTTCTTTTAATCCCCCCACTAAACCTTTCAACATTCTACTTGTTCGGATTCACCTCCCTAATTTACCTCTACATTTCTAGTGCAAATCCTAGTGTGTGATTGTGGGTATTGGTAACTCTACAGATCATTTCATCAAAATGGATCATGCTAGTACAATGTTTTCTTATACCAAATTTATTTAAATTCTAGTAGAATTAGATTTGTCCAAGCCCCTCCAAACGAAGGTAGTTTTGCACTTGATAGATCATTCTTGGAGTCAAACCTTGGATTACGAATGCCTCCCCTATCACCACAAACAATAGTTTTGTTATCTAAAGCTCCTATTTTAGTTTCTTCCCCTATTGCAAAGAGTATTGTTTTCACACCTCCATTGGTTGGTATTGTTGCTCTAACTTGGTGTTTCATCTTCCTCATTGGGTTCTCCTCTCCTTGTGCACTAGGCTAGTTTTGGCTTTGGAGAGGGAGCTCACCCTCTCAAGTCTTTGTAGATGTAAATAATGAGTTTTATTGGATTGTAGTCTAGTAGGGATAACTTGAAGAACCTCCATCTCTCTCCCCCTCCCCCTCAAAGAAGGTGTAAAAACCTGGAAAATCTTGTATACTATGCAAAAAATTAATTAATTTTATTGGATTTTTTTCCTTTTTTGGAAAATAAAATAATCTCAATTGGAAAATATTTTGTAATCACTAGAAGTCTATGGAAAATCCTCACGAGATACAATTTTTTAAAAAGAAATAAAACATTTTCATTGGTGATTAAAACCTATTTTCAAACCAATAAAATATTTTCATTTGTGAATTAAACCTATTTTCAAACCAATAAAATATTTTTGTATGTGAATTAAACATGTTTTAAAAAAAAAATTGTTGGCAATTAAAACCAGTTTTCAAACCAAAAAAAATATTTTCATTTGCAAATTAAACCTATTTGCAAACCAATAAAGAAAATTCAACGGTGAATCAAACATAATTTCAAAGAAATAAAAAAATTCATTTGCAAAATAAGTTGGTATGCTAATAAAAAATCAAGGTGTGGGTGGCAAAAATATCAAATGCTCTATATTGTTCTATTCTAGGACTTATTTTACCACACATCCAAATTCCTTCATAAAATGTCCAAAATGGGGACAAGTGTCAACATATTATTATAAGTTCTTATCAAAAGTGTCAAGTGAGCCACTAAGCAAAGTACTATTTTTGAAGCCAGATGTCAGTACAAATTAATATAATCAATAATCATTTGATATATATTTGATGGATGATTGTAATTGCATTCTGGGAGTAAATGTCTAAAGCACTAGCATTGTGAATTCAAACCTGGAATAACCCTAGACCCATTAGATTTCCAAATATCAATTGTTGACCTTTTATTACTTATTAAATAATTTAAAGTCATGACTTAATATTTATGAAATAATATTGTCACATCAAATTAGAAAATTAATATAATTGTTCAATGAATGTTTGATGAATAGTTGTACTCGAATTCTAGAAGAAAATGTCTGAAGCACTAGACTTGCGAACTCAAACCTTCAGAATAACAATAGAACTATTAGATTTGAAAATATCAATGTTCGGCATTTTATTATTTATTAAATCACTTAAAGTTGTGACTCAATTTTTATGAAATAATATTATCACATCAAATTAGAAAATTAATCTAAAGGCTCTTATGGCACCATGTGGCACAATCAGGACCATTCCCCACCGTCTCGTGAGGGCTATTTCAAAGTATCTTGCATGAATGTGGGGGTGTGCGGGATTGACAAGTGGAAAAATCTTGGCCATCCAGAGGACCATTATAGCAAATCAAATATTTTGTTAAATATAAAGGAAACATACAAAGGACTAAAAGATGTGTATCTAAGTACACATAGCCATTTTTTAGAAAAATAGTGATAAAGATGATATGATCTCGGTCATTCAGGTCATAAAAGGTTGAAGCATATGGTAAAATTTTCCTAGTCTAGATGCATGCTTGGGAGCTTCACCAGTGCACACATTGGACACATGGTGACACCTAGTGGCACTCCCTACAATCTCGCAACCTTTTATCACTTCCATAATACATGAATGTGGGGATGTAGGGGATTGACATGTCATCCTTTTCAATGCTTCCCAAAGGTAGTAGGTCCCATGGTGTGACGAAGGAGCTTCTCCACATGGAAATATTCTATTAGCTCAATATTCAAGTGAATGAACTCCAGATTTTTCAAACTAAGTTGACTCAATTTGATCCATCAAAGGATCCAAATCAACATGAGATCAATGTCTCATGTTCAAACTTGACTTAATAGGTAGCTAGATATTTTCTTCTTTTTGCAAGCGAGTAGTAATGGTAGACACAACACTATTCAATCATATTGAAGATTTTTTTCACCATAAAAATAAAGATCAAAGCAAAAATCAAAGTTCCCAAAGAATTTTAAAGTATCTAGAGATCAACAACAATGATTCTTCAAGCTTCTTGTACTCAAAACTAGGGTTTCTAACATTTGAACACCAATAAGTAAAAAATTCCTTCTTTGCCATCAATTTCCAATAAATTTGTGTGCACTGGCCAATTGAGTATTTTGAATTACTTTCTAGAGTTATTTTAGGTTTTGATGTTCATAAATTACTAAATTAAATTTCTTTGTAGTTACCCTAGTCTTCATGTTTCTATTTTAAAAACCTAGCCATAGAACAAAAATCCCTAGTCACACCATATAAGCCCTAGTTTCCTCCACTATTGTTAAAACCCCCAAAGGTTCAAGATTCTATTTCTACCCCCAAACGAGCCCTCCATGATGATTTTTCAGCTCAATTTCCTAGTTTGACTATGGAGAAAAACTTTAGCAAGACAAAATTGCAAGGTCCATGGGCGGATAAGGGTATTATGGATAGATTATATGCAATTAGAGATGTAGACTTGAAGATTGTTGCATCAGACCTTTTCAAATACTAGTATGGAAACAAAAATTCCCTAGTTCCAAGTTGTAATTAATGGAGCTTGGATGTGGGAAAGTTTGAAGTTTCCAATATATATCTAAATATAGATTTACTCAAAGCTATCACTACCAATTATAATGACAATGTAAGGAATGCCATGAAATACAATGGAAAAGAGATGGTGAAAATGAATAGAGATTCAATTGTAGGTGTGTTCCATATCAATATCCATGCAAATAAACCTATCAACCTGCATTCTTTGAAAGAGAAATATGAAACAGAAAAGAGCGCATACAGAGTGACATTGTTACCTATGTTTTGGGTAAAGGATAGAAAGATGAATAAGATCATACTCTCCCCTTCTTAAAAGGATCCTTTCAAAGTTGATTTCATTTAAAATTACTTTGTTAAAACCTACTACACCCTATGTGATATTTTGGGAATTGATTCATGGGAGATGATAGTAGTAGCCCTCATGTATATGGATGCAATCATAGAAACAATGATCATCAATGAAGAATATGATTTCACCACATATTTTTCAAATTTCATTCACAAATGATTGGTGGCTCCCAAAGCAAGCAAAGGTGGTGTTATATTATGGGGGTACTCTCTATTGCACCACATGATCCTATCATTTTATCTAATGAGGAAGGTCCTATTTCGAAGAATATATTGATAACTATAAGTAATGAATGTCTTCCTCTCTAGATGTTGACACCCTTATTGGAAAAACATGACTCATCATCAAGTTTTTTACTCTTTACAAACTTTTTTTCTACTAAAGTGAAGAGTTATTTGACGGGTGCAGTGTCAAGAATCCCAAAGAAATTGCATGATTTTCTAAGGCTTGAGGAGAGAATGCTTTACCTAGGCATAGACCTTAATTGAAGAGATGTTCTTGTGTTTCTTGATTATGCTATCATTGGAGTGTATGGAACAAATGTGGCTCCTCAATTTTTACCCCAATCCATTCCTTTTAGAGTTGGTTTTATTGAGGTGATGTATCAGTTGGGGAAGGAAAATTTCTTTCATTTAAACAACCAAAATAAGGGATCACTTATTCCCTAATTACATAGTTTTCTGTTATTTTTTCATATAAAAGGACAAGAAAGGATTGAATCATATCCTTAAAATGCTTACCCCATTAAAAATGAAGAATTATGGGGAAAAAAATTATGACCCTGACGTTTGTTGAAGTTGTTGTAGCCTATCAGAGCATCAAGTTGGATAGAGACTTGGGGATCTCTAAGCTTTGGATCAAAGGGGATTCCCTAAATATTGTTAATTGTCTAAGGTAAGGGTTCCCCCCCTCTTGGACTATTAAAAATTTCATTCTGGATGCCATTACTTTGAGTCATGAATTTGATGATATTTATATTTCTCATGCCTATAGAGAGGAAAATTCTATGGTGGAGGTGAATTTTGGGGTGATTTCGGCAAGGTCTTGGGAAGTGAATGACATCCTACCTATTGAATTAAGAACTTTAATTCATAATGACACACATTAGCTCATTGGTGTTGGCCACCTCCTTGGCTTTTGGAATGTGTGGCATTATGGAATTTTCTAGTTGATTACACTCTTCGCATAGATGATTCTCATTAGAATTTGGGGTCATTTAAATTTGAGTTGTATGAGCCTCTTATTCATTATTGCTATTGGTACCATCCCTGATAGATGCACAAACTTTATGGGTTTTCATCTTCCTCTTGCCTCTTTGTTTTTCTATCATTGTGTGTGATTTCTCTTTGTAAGTGCATTGATGATGGTTGGGGATAGGTGCATAATGAAGCCTCTTTCTTGTGAAGACATCAAAGCTAATGCTAACATCTAGGAAATTCTATAGAGGGGTGGTGTGACTCCTTTCATGGAGAGGTTGCATGGCTTTAAGGCCAGAGTGTCCAAGGATTTCATTGATGCTTGGCATGGATGTGTGCTTTGTATGTTTGGTAGGGATACTACCATCAATGAATATTTCATTGCACAAGTGAAAGGTATGTCGATGGGAGGTAGGAAATTCTATAGGGACAAGAATATCTAGCAGGCGCCCAAGAAAAACTTTCTCTAGGACAAAGAATGAGCTAAAATGGTTAGATTGGACTATGGCGGGTATGACACAACCAAGATTAAAATATAGTAGGATGTGGTGGTGGTGTTGATGCGGTACTTTACCCTTGACGATAGATACATGATGTTGTATGGTCACCTTTTTGTGTTGCTGAATCACTTTTTTCATGGCAAGTTTGTGTCCTTCCTGTTTTACCTTTTAATTTATTTGGAAGAAGGAATTTCAAGTTTTAGGAAGAACCCTAGAAACCCTTTTTTTTATGAGGATTTGGTGTTGCTCATTGTAGATTTTATTAAAGCTAGTTGTATTGTTCAAGCTCCCTAGTCCCCTATTTCAAAAAAGAAGAGGAAAGGGAGTGGGAAATGTAGGATTGAAGAGATTTAGGAGAGCAAGGAAACATAAATTGAAGAGGAATTAGAGTGTTGCTCCAATGGGTATGACATTGACCTCGATTACACTCCCCCATCTAGACGGTTGAAACCCTCAACTTCTAAGGAAAAATATTTCCTCCCATGTGTCAAATGAAAACACAAGGAGGATTTCATGGAGGGAACTAAGGAGGGACGTTTTATGATAAGAAGGCCAAGGGCCATTCTAAGGATGTGGGAGATAAATTTTAGGAGGTGACAGAGGATATCCAAGGTGATGGGATGGGGAATTCTGGTGATGGTGGGTCCCCTGCTACTAGCAAGGGGAATTTTGTGGTCAATGTGGATGATTCTGCCCAGGTGGCAGCATCCAAGGATAGGGGCAAGGAAAAGTTTTTTCTTGATATGTCTGAAGAGGAGGGTCCTCTGGCTGGCTCATATCAAGGTAGGGGTGTGTCTTGGGGTCTATGGATTTCTCATAGGCATCTAGTTTGGTGAAAGAATGGGTTGATATTTCATTTAATTTGATGATGTGGCTTGTGGAAGAGGTGCAAGGCCTCCACAATAAGCATGACACTATTTCCCATTACAACATTTCCACTCTGTGCAGTCTTAAGGAAGAAGACTCCATCTTTGGGTTGACCAAGTCTTTAAATTCCAGTGTGGGCTATGTGGTGGATGAGCTTGCTAATTTGAAGAATGATTATGGAATGAAGTTGGTGTTGCTAGAAAAGTAGAATGGGCAGCTCCGAAAGGAAATGGACATGATTATTAATATTAACAAGGAGAAGTTGGAGGCCTCGGCTAAAGGTATGGTCTTCCTAAACTAGAAGGAAAATAAATGGATGGGTAGAGGACTATTTGAAGAACATGTGAGCAAGGATAGGGGGAGAGTGTTTTCATGGAAATGCATACCACAGATTTGGATGTTGGGCCAAGTGTGTGTACTCAAAGTGAAACCAAGAAATGAAAAATGGTCCATGGTCATGATGTTGAGGACATCATGGAGATGCACGATTGGTTGGCATCTAAGGATTTGGAAGTTACGAAGATTCTCAAAGAACTTCTCTAATGGATGTTTATTTTTCTTTGTGATTTTTTCCTTTTTGTTGTGTTTTTTGTTGATGGTTTACTAATGTTTTGGTAATCAACTTGTTTTTGGTATGTTGGGTGGGCAATTTATTGTTTAATATTTTCTGCCACTATTCCTTTTTGTTCAAGGTTTCAAGCACCCTTCAAAACTTTTTTTTCATTAATCAAAAACTTATGACCCTGAAGGATTTATTAATTCCTTAAGACATATAATTAATAGATATTAAAAGTTTAATCATAGGGAATATTTTTCTGAAGACATCACCAACAATAAGTTTGACTTGAAGGAGATTGGAGATAGAAGAATAAAATGGGTTGCTTTTGAAAAATTGGAAAGATCAAAGTGCAAGAAAAATCCAGTGTTCAAATCAACCTTTGTTGATATTGATGATCCTATCCTTAGGATTGAAGCAATCATTTTTTAATTTTGACAAGGTGGTTGGACAACTCAAGGAGAAAGTTCAAATATAGGGTAAGGGAAAGGCACACCTAACAACCAATAAGGACATAGTATGTCTTCACTAGAAGACCTAATGGGATTATTTTGAAGGAAAAAATAAGAGCTACTCCTTCTCAATTTGAGGAGTCTAGAGCATCTTCCCATGTGGAATAGGCACCTCCATCCCCTATTCACAATATTATTGATATAGATTCTCCCCCAAGGGAGTCCTCTCCAAAGAGGAGAAAGATTGAGCAGATATCATGACTTGTTGATTACTCATTAGATTTAGATGATGAGGTTGTTGTAACTTCTAATGATATCATGAAAGGTATGCCTTGTCCAAAAAAAAAGCATGTTGTGCCAGCTCCAAATAATAGGGTCTCAAAAGTTGTGCTAGTAGGAGTGGACAATGTAGATGATGTAAGGAAAAAGGATAGTTTATGGATGGTGATGGGTAAGTGCACCAAGATGGTTCCCAAAAAAGGGGCTTAAGTGGCCACTTTTTTTCTGAAATCAGGAAATACTGACCTTGGACGTGAAATTGAGGATAGCTACACTCAAAATTTTTAGATGGAACAAAAACAAGGACCATAGTGCTCTGAGTCTACTTTCTAAACTACTAATTTATTTTGAAAATGGTTGAGATTAAGGGGTTCAAAAGAGGGACACACACAAATTGCTGTTTTTTCATTTAAAAACATAACATAGCAACTCTTGTGTGACCCGAGCATGGTAGACTTTTTGTAGTATTTTTTTTAAAATCGCCTCGTGGTTAGATAACAAAGATATAGTAAGGACTGGATATTTTCCTCGATAATTTTTAATGAATATTTGATTTTTATTAATTTTCTAAGTGGGCACTTCCTAAAAAGCATAATTTTGGCCGTGCTCCCCCTAAATTTTTTTGAAACTAATATATTTTTTTTTAAATTTATTTTTTTTAAATTGTAGAATGGAGTCTAGTTTCTAAAAATGTAATTTATTTCAAATTTTGATGAACGATTAATTTATAGCAAAAAAATACCAAACACTGCTTTTTGAAGAAAAACGGACATACAAACAAAAGAAATTATGGATGAAAGGCTTAACATTGTTAGAAAGTGAAAAAAATTACATCGTTGGAAAGAAAATAAAGAACCTAAAATTACCCATGTGTTCGATTTTCTTGATATTGAACTAGATGCAATCTTGATGGTGAGCACGAACCCGATTATGTGAAAATTTGTTGAATTTGGAAAAAACACGTCTCTAGTCTTTGGGAATGCCCTCCAAGCCTTTGGGATAGTATTCCAAGGCAAAACCAAAGCAAATTTACAAAGAAAAAAATAACGCGAATGTGTTATTTGTTAGTTTGGCCACAAAAGTGCGACCATTTTGGTGCACTTACCCTGATACCTTTTCAAGAGATATATTTTCAAGGAGTATGTTTGGAGGACAAACAAGGAAAAATATGATAAGATATTGAAAGAAGATATGACCAAGTCTCATAAATTACTTGGGGATGTTATTGTTGTAAGGGTGGTAGCAAAAATGAAGGAAAAAGAGAAAGGGATGTCTCTTGAGCAAGGAAGAATACTTGTAAGAGAAAGTGGGATACTGCTACCTGAATGGGACATAACATCTATAATTGAATTTGACATGGTGAGGAAGCATGGTAAGTAGGTGTTTGCAACATATGATAATTTAGTAAATGCCTTGTTAGGATTTACATTTAGTCCATAGTGGGACACACTTTCCATATGGGATTTGTCCCCCAATATAGATAGGCCTCAAATTACAGAGCTAGTAGGTGACTTGAGGGGAGGTTTAATAATAAAGAGAGTTTATGACAACTCAATAGTAGAGGTAGTCACATTGGTTGTAAATTTTACTCAATTCACAAAGACAACTAGTGAGAAACCTCAAGATAAATATAATGTATAAACTAAAAAGTATAATGATTTGTTGGTTTTGTACAATAAGGATAGGAAAAGACTCATAGAGTTGGAGATTATGGTCGAAATGTTAAAGAACCAACAACCACAACTACATCCAACTGCTCCTTCCCCATATTTTCCACATCCACCTTCAACACAATCTATACAATTAGTTATATATGATGTAGACCTTCCACTAATTCTAAGCACTTCTACGGCTCACCTGCCAAGGAGGAGAGTTAGCAAAAAGAGTTTATTTAGCAACTCAAGGTATATGATGAATTAATCCATTCTTTTGAAGAGAACTAGTTTGAGAATAATGTATTCATTATAACAAGTATTTTGGGGTATTTAATGGGGAAGCCAATAAAAGGGTTAAATATCATTCATTCAAATTATTCTTTATTTTTTGATGCAATGTTTAATGGTGAAAAGGAGTGTTTGCATCAAAATGAATCAACAAGATAATGAACCACTACTTTCCACCATAAAAAAATGAATTATGTGTGTGAGAAGATGCAAATAGCAATTAGAAACTAGCCCTAATTGTTATAACAACTATAAGGGGAGTTTTGAGAGCTTAAAATGATGTGTACCTTGCTGCAAGAAGCTTGCTTTTAGGGCTCAAAACACACATTCTCCTTTAGTCGTGGATGGGTCCCTATTAGGGTTTCTATAATTGAGGTCTAGTTTTTTTCCTTAATGTATGCACTCTCAGATCCTTGGTTGTCAGCTCCTGAAAACCTGTAATATATTTTGTAACCTCAATTCTTTGTTCTTGCACTATGAAGGTCAATTTTACAAATTGACAACTTTTGTAATCTTGCTTCAAACTTCTTCTCCACCTGATCTTCAACCTATAAATCTGCAAACATACACTCAAGGGAAGAAAAAATTGTTGATAGTGAATATGGGTTTTCCTAGGTCAAACGCCTTGTACGTAATTAAACCAAATGATGAAATAATGAAATTGAAGCATGAACATCAAATGATGTAATGTTGATACATTGTAAGTTGTCTTGGAGTATAAATATGCAATCTAACATGTAGTGGCCATGAAGAATTTAGATCTTGATCCTTGAATAAGATGTGAAACAATGCTTGCAAGTAGATCTCCAATGCTACATCCACAATCTTATCTCAACATGTAGAAATGTACTATGCCTTAGATATGATGAATATTTTTAATTGTTGCAATAAAATCTTGATAATATACCTTGAAATACCTTTGAAATGCTATTGTAAACTCTTGTTTTAGGTGATCTTATGATAACTTGAACTTTCTCCAAGGAGAAACATTGTGAATTAACCCCATATTTATACTAAATCAAGAGATTAATCCCAAAATTAAAAAAATCAAGCTGACACCAGATATGGAAATAAAAATTATTAAAATCCCACCAAAATTAAATTAAAAAATGAGGTCCTCATTAAGGGAGGAACCATTTGCCACCTAGGGTGAATGGGTCCTCACACAAGTTTCTAGGACCATGCCTTCGGGGGATGAAAGATCATCAAAAACCCATGTGGAATATGCAAAGAAAGGGGGATCCTATAGAGGGGGACCCATTCACCACCTATGGTGAATGGGTCCTAGCACCAATTTCTAGGACCTCAAATTTTCCTAATTAAATGTTTTGTAATTTGAATTATGGGTGTTAGGATATGTATCCTTGGAAGGTGTCACTCTAGGGTAGTGGAACCTCAATTTGTCTAGTAGGACTCTAATTAACCACAATTAATTAAAAGGACCCTACATAAATGTGAAAGTGTGTTACAACACTTTACAACACCTAAAATAAGGTACACATTAAGTACATTTTATTAAAAAGGGGCCTAAGATCAATGTGAATGTGTTACAACACATTACAACACTAAACCTAGACAACATTAGGTTAATTCAATGACAATTATATGCAAATTAAGTAAGGAAAAGGGATACTTTTTTTGTTACTACATTTTTGCCCCACTTTAGTGAGAGAACTTGCCCGCATGACAAATTCACACTAAAGTAGACATTCAAGACACTTAAGTATGCAATAATAACAAAGATACATGATCATACCATGTCAAAGGACAAGAAAAATGAAAATAAAAGTATCAAGTACAACCATTCCAACACAATGTACAATGGGGTTGTTTTTCCGTAGCATGCATTGCTCACTCTAGGGTAGTGGAACCTCAATTTGTCTAGTAGGTGAGTTGTATCAAAATATGTGTATGATCACTATGAGGTAGTGGAACCTCATTTTGTCCACTAGGTGAGTTATCCCAACAAGGTGGAAAAGGAGAGAATCATATTAGCCTCCCATACCATATTGAAGTTATCCTCCTAACAACTTTGATAACACACCACAATGTAATTCTTTTTGTAAATTCTTTTTTAGTGTATGTAATATTTTGTTAAACAAGATTTTGCTTTGTTTGTGTAAGGCCTTCTTATCAGGGAGAATTGTGCCTAATGTTTCCAAGAGAGGACAAGTCAAGGATATCATATCATCACTCATGGGATGCCTCATTTGCATCATACCACAAAGGGAGATCATACACTCTTGGAGGACATCAAACCCAATGAAACCACAAAGAAAAGGACACATCACAAGAAAAAATAAAAATCACACCATGAAATATGCTAAAAGATCTCATCGATGTATGCCCCAACTTTAAAGTGGTTCCTATACCAGATCACTATGAGAAATTGCTTTAAAGTAGCCAATGTTTTTTTAAGACATAAGAGATTTCCTCAAAAAATGATATGCCAACTCATATGTTTCCAAAATAAGCTAAGCCATGAAATAGGAAGGTAGGGTTTCCCTCACAAATACATAAGGGATGTATGGATTCAAGGTCAATATGTCTTTGCTATAATGTTGTCATAGAGCATAGAGTTGAAATCATTCCCAAAATAGTCATAGAACTAGAAGAATGACACATAGAGAGAAAAAACAAAGAAAAATCCCTTTGGGTCAACATGAAAGAGACCTAAATGTCTTGACGGCTTATGTCATCCCCAAAAGGAAAACACAAGATAAATGAAAAAGATAAAGAAAAGCTTTTGGGTCAACATGGAAGAGACCTAAATGTCTTGAGGCCTTGCATCATCCCAAAAAGGAAAACACAAGACAAATGAAATGATTACAAAATATAGAAGAATGAAAGGTACATATAGAGGAATGCACATAGACAAAGATACTTCAAACAAAAAATCACAAGGGATCACATTACACACATGCAATCACATAAAGAAAACATGAAAATGCAAAAGACTAGTAAGGCACATGCGAATAAACCTAGAGTAGGTCATCCACATCCCAATCTTGGTCAGTATAAACAAAAGGTGGACAACAATATGTACCAAAGATAGGAAAAGGCTAATGAACCCATACCCCCACTAAGTTCAAGACAAGGATGGGCCGAGATAGGTGATGAGGATGAGCTCCTTGCATCAAACATAATGATTTGCAATAAGTGTAAAACATGTAATAATGAGAAATTTTTAGATCCTACAACTATTACATGGAAAGGAGTAGAATGCATGACTTAAGGGACTATTTCTATGATGTCTAGTTGTTTAAACATGTGTTATAAAGAATGACATTCATAGGTACCATGTTTAAGATTTCTATGGTATCAACAATGTGGAATATTTTCATATTTAGGATATAGTTTTATCATTTCTTGCATGGGTGGTAATGTTATAAGTCCACGATGTAGAAGTATCTATAAATTCATTTCAATTGTAGTTGTGTTCACCAAAAATTTTAATGGTGAAAAAGAGAGTTTGCATCCAAATGAATTATGTGTGTGATAAGATGTAAAGAAAAATCAAAAACTAACCCTAACTGTTATAACAATTATGAGGGAATTTTTAAGAGCTTAAAATGATGTGTTCCTTGTTGCAAGAAGCCTATTTTTAGGGCACGTAAGACTCCTTCACCTTTAGTGAAACTAAGATTAGGGATATTTTCCTTGATGTTTGCACTCTCATATCCTCAGTTATTAGCTCCCAAAAACTTGTAATAAATTATGTAGCCTCAATTCTTTGTTCTTGCACTATGAAAGCCAATCTTACAACTTGACAAATTTTGTAATCTTGCTTGAAACTTCTTCTCCACTTGATATTCAGCCTATAAATCTGCTTGAATACACAATCAGAGAAAAAAAACTTGTTTATTATTAGTGAATAGGGGTTTTCCTAAGTCAAACCCCTTGTATATATTTAAACCAAATGATGAAATAATTAAATTGAAACATGAACATTAAACGATGCAATGTTGATACATTGGAAGTTGTCTTGGAGTGTAAATCTGCAATCTAACATATAATGGCCATAAAGAATGTAGATCTTTATCCTTGAATGGTTGAGGTTATGGAGCCTTGAAACATGAGCATGAAGTATGGATGGTTAGTGTTGGTGGTTACTATGTTGTAATTGATGTAAAAATGGTGATAGCTCTATGAGAAGTCTACTTGGTTTACTAGAAGTTGTTCTCTATTGGTAATGCTCATTTGTGATGGATCAATGTGTTGGAATTTGAGTCCAAAAGTCACCACAATATCTAACATGACTCTAATATATTAACCATGTTATCATGGATCATTTAGATATCTATATCCTGAATCTTGAGAAGTTTTTGGTTGTGAGAAGAAAGTTATCTCTATAGATTTCAATGGTATATTCTACTATTGTTCCTTGTTCGACATACTATGTGGGTGACTTCACATTTTATTAAAGTGAATATTCTTATGTTGTAGTTTTGTTGATAGTCTCTATGTTGGTTGTATGATGGGAAATTAATGTGTTCTTAGATCTGAAAAGTGTTTTATTTGAGGATTATTTGTTGGTTTGGAGAATTGTGTTCTTGTCTTGTCTGACTTAGTGTATGCAATAGATTATGGAGACTACTTATGCTTTATGGATGTTAGCCAACTTAGTGCAATGAACTACATGGATAAAATGTTCTATGGTGCCAACAAAGAGAGTTTGATTAATTTTTTTCATCTAATTAGGCCGAGCTAATTGATGATTAAGATATACTTGTATATATAAGATTTTTTGAAGAATGGAAAGAAGAGGAAGTGAGAAAGTTTGGAAAGTGGAAAGAAGTGAAAGGTCTTAGCCTAAGTGCTTTATTAGTTGTGGATCAGAATAGATTTTTTGAGTGACTGTTGTGTGAGGTAGTACTTCATATTCTGAGCTTCACTAGAGTTAAATCCTACACATTGAATTTGTATCCTATCAGTCCAATCTCTTAGTAGTGAGCCACTATCTTTGTATCCCAACAATCAACCATCTTTTATATTTAGGCAATGAGCCTTTTTAAGGACAGTGAGTCCTGGCAGTGAGCCCTATAATATTTTGTATCAAAATATAATATATTATGAGTTAACCCTCATTGTGGTTTTTCCCTCATTGGGTTTTCCACGTAAAAATCTTGGTGTTCATGTGTATAGTTGCAATGATTTTTTTATATGTTATCTCTTGTTGATTCAATCATAATTGTGATAATGGTTAGATGGATTTTATGTGAATGGTTTTATGATTCACCCCCCCCTCTGGATTTTTTTAATGTTCAATAATTGGTATCAAAGTTTGGTTCCTTAGAAGAATCCTAATGGCTTGATGAAGTTCCCAAAATTTTAGTATAAGAAGTTTTTATCTTTTGAAAGTGGTCTATGCTAGATATTTAGAAGAAATAGAAGATCTAAAGGACAAGTTGATGAAAGAAAATGAGTACATTGAAAGGTTGCAAAGTAAAAGTGTTGAAGCATGTGATCTATTGGTCAAGGCAAATGAAATTGTCTCTAGCTTGCTGCAACAATTGGATGAAAAGAAAATAACTGAAGAATTTTAGGAAATTGAAATTCAAAGGAACATGGATGAATGCATGAAGCTTGAGGAAAAAAAATTGAGATCTAATCTAGAAAAGACAAGAAGTTTTGAAGGAAAATTTAAGATAAGCTTGACAATGCTTGATGAATTGATTACTTCTAAGAGATCGGCAATGGATAAGAGTGGTTTAGGGTTTGAGGAAGATAAAAGTTATAAAGAAAAGAAATATACTAATAAGAAGACTAGATGAAAAGGTGGAAAAATAAAAGAACTAACAATTTCAGAAGTACTCTTGTCAAATGACATGATGCTAAAAGGTATTTATCTTTCAGAACTATTTGTTATTTGTACAAGAAATTTGGGCATAAGGCAAAGGAATGTAAAAGTAAAACGAATAATTATTTATCATTCTTTGACAAACGTCTTAAGTGAAATAATATTGGACATAAAGTTAGTCTGTGTGAATATAAGTTGAATAAAAGAGAGAACAAAAAGAAGAATTATGTTTATTGTAAGTGCAATAATCTAGAACACCTGTTAATAACTATAGAAGAAGAAAAAATACTTATCCGGTGAAGGACCATGATCAAATTATTGATCTAGAAGAAGCAAGAAAGGAAATGAAAAGGATTTGGAGAAAGGAAGGAAGAAAAGTTGAATCATCAATCTTATCTGTGTTGACCTCCGATGCAAATACTTTCGTCAATTTCTAAGTATAGCAGTGGCTAAAGGGGAGCAATTATCAGAAAACCTAATGAACCCCCTTATCGATACTTGTGTCACATCTTGACAAAATTATATTGAATGTGATAAGGAAATTAAGGAATTTTTCCCAATCACATGTGTGAAGGATAAAGTTTGTAAATTTTGAAAGAATGGAGGCATACACAATTTTCAAGGAAATCTACCTACAAGTTTAAGCATGTATTGTAAAATCATTCAAAATGGAAGGAATAAATTTAGATAATTCAAGAGGCTTATGTATTTTTGTAGAACCATGCAAAGGAATTTTAGAGAGAAATTCAAAGTTTCGGGGTTTTAAGAAAAGAACAAGTGGATTCAAAGTGAGCTCTAGAAGTAGGATATGTATACATTTATTTTTGGAATTTATAGAGGTATTCCTTTTTGCACATTCTTTCACTTTTATTGCTTTGGATAATCAAAGGTTGTGAATAGTGCAAATAAAGAGCAAGTTAATTTGAGAAGATATTTGAAGGATCTCTCAGAAGAGTCTATTGGTGCATGCTCTTGCATCCCTCTAAGAGTGGTTCCTACAAAATATATCTATGGATTTGTGAATAGTAAGATAGAATAAATTTCATTAGTTTAGTTGAACATGCTATGGGAAAGTGAATTGGAAGAAATCCATGATTCATACAGAGTGTTAGTTGAGAAAAAGTTGGATGTTTGGAGGAAAGTCTCCTTGTTTGAATTTGAAAAGAAGCATATTTGAATAGTATTAAGCAAAATTCATGATGAATATTTGTGGATTGATGAGGCACATTTGATTACCAGAGAAGCTATCGAAGATGTAACTGGTTTGTGTTCCTCTGGACCAATTCCCAAAAGGAAGGCTACGGATGAGCTAGAGATAATTGAGGTTACCAGTGAAAATCTTGAAGGGAAAGAGATTGACTCAAGAGATCAATTATTGATCTAGTAATAAGGTATGTTGTGTTGGTCATCAGTCACAAAGTCTATATTCCTAATAATGACCTCACAGTTTCTATTGTTGTTGTACAGAGTGTTGTTGATATGGTTAAAAGAGGTATGAATTATGATTTTTGTGAATTACTCTGTATACATTCTTTGATGAATTTAAAGGAAATCAAGAAGAGTAAGAAGAATACATTATGGTATGGCAATATTTTTGTCTATATGCTCTTTTACTTTTTGAGAGAATTATAGGTAATAGGAAGGATAGAATTGTCAACTACATAGCTTATTTCGCATCAAATCAAGAACCTCATGATAAATATTGGTAGTTTAGATGCACAAGAGATTGCCCTTGCTACATTATTTGGAACATTTTAGATGAGGATGAACAAAAGGTTTAGGATTCCAGTAAGTGTTGTTGAAAGGTACTCCGAAAGCATCAATTTTCTTATGTCTATAAATTTTTGTCACATGGAAGTATTTGAAGCAAGGTTGGTATGAATATCTAAATTAGATTATGAAGTGTTAGAGTCTGAAGTTGATAGTTATGCTAAATTTATTTTGAAAATCGCTAAGAATCTCAATGTAGAAAGTACCTCTAGTAGTGCAACTAGAATAGGAAAGAAAAGGAATGGTGTTATTACGCAAGAAGTTGTAGAAGGAAGTGAGTTTGACCATGAGAATGAGAGAATAAATATTTAGAAAGATTTGGAAGAATTAAAAAAGGTTATTCCCAGTGCTAATTTTGATTCATCTATTTCTTTTAGGGAGAATATTAGAGGCATGAATGATTCTTTGAAGGTCTACATCTTTGGACTTAAAGTACCTAGCAAAATTAGGTATGATGAAGGAAATTTGGAAGATATCAAAGAAAAATGTGGAAATGTACACAATCGAGTGATGAAGAAATTGGAGAGTTTACAAGGTTGTGAAGGAGAGGCACATTATATACTTTATTTTTTCCTAGATTGGTCAGGCAGTACACTGAACATAAAAAACTAGATAAGGATGATTGAATCCTGGAAGAGCACTTAGGTAGATATAAATAGGTTAGTAGAAGATAGAGATAATCTGAGGTGGTCCTACATTGTGTAGAGTTACAACAAAAGGATAGAGGTTTTCAAGAAGTTTGTGACACTCAGAGACATGATTAAACTCATGCACATTTCTATTTATAGTGCTCTTGGTTGTATTAGTGAATTATCAGAGATTAATCTTAGTCCCAATACTCTAGCAAATGGTATAGAGTCCTTAACAAAACTTGAGGTATTATAAAAGACTCTTATAAGTGAAAAATATTCATGGAAAGAAGGAAAAGTGTCATGAAATTTCATCTTGGAGAGTCTAAGAGTTTCTTCTTTAGGTTAATTTTATTTTGTCTTCATATCATTTTGGTCACATTTTGATATATACATATATACCAAACCCCCATCCTTTGTCATTGATGTCAAATGGGGAGATATATAGAGATAGAGAGATAGAGAGATGAAGAGACAAAGGTTAACAAAGGAAATTTTTTTGTGAAGACTAGTTTTGATAGGGGGATTATTAAGAGTATTTAGTTGCAATATATTGGAAAAAAAAATTCATGCACATTGCCATCAATGCCAAAGGGGAAGATTGTTGGGATTATGGATCCTTGCAACATGAGCATGAAGTATGGATGGTTTGTGTTGGTTGTTACTATGTTTTTATTGATATAAATATGGTGATAACTTTATGAGAACTCTACTTGGTTTACCAAAATTTGTTCTTTGTCGGTAATGGTAGTTTTTTTATGGATCAGTGTGTTGGAATTTCAGTCTAGAATTCACTGCAAGATTTGATATGACTCTAATCTCTTAACCATGATATCATGACTCATTTAGATAGCTATATCATATAGCTTGAGTTGTTTTAGTTATGAGAAGAAAATTATCTTTGATAGAATTCAACTCTATATTCTACTATTGTTCCTTGCTTGGCATACTATGTGGGAGACTCCACATTTTATTAAGGTGAATATTCTTATGCTATGGTTTTTTTAATAATCTCTATGTTGGTGGTATCATGGGAAATTAATGTGTTCTTAGATTCAGAAGGTGTTTTCTTTGAGGATTATTTGTTGGTTTGGAGCATATGAAATACATTATGGAGACTAGTTATGTTTTATGGATGTTAGCCGACTTAGTTCTTGGATAAAATGTTTTATGGTGCTGACAAAGAGATTTATTATTATTTTGTTTTCATCTAATTAGGCTGACCTAATTGATGATTAAGATATACTTGTATATATATAAGATTTTTTGAGGAATGGAAAGAAGAGGAAGAGAGAAAGTTTGGAAAGTTGAAAAAAGTGAAAGGCCTGAGCCTAAATTCTTTATTAGTTGTGGATCAAAATAAATTTATTGAGTGACTATTGTGTGAGGCAGTACTTCATATTTGAGCTTCATTGGAACTGAACCCTACATATTGAAGGTGTATCCTATCAGTTCAATCTCTTGGTAGTGAGCCACTATCTTTGTATCTTGGTGATTCTAATAACCTTGTTAGTCTATACATTGGTGGCAATGTTGATATTCATGGTGGTTCTGAAAATCTTAACAATCCTTGCCATTGACCAGATTGCCAATTATTGATGTTAGTTTTAAAACCTTTTTTCAAAATTTGAAGTGGTTATCAAAATCTTTGTCATTATTGCTAATGGCTACATGGAAATTTATGAGTGCATCGCTACATTCCTTGACATCGCATAGTTTATTTAGGATGTGTGATATTCCCCTCAAGGAAGATCAATGGTGTACATAAATGTTTGAAGATCCAATTTGTACCACTTCACTACTTCACATCATTGTTGTGAAGTAAAAGGATGGTGTGCAATCAATGATATGCAATGAAGATGATCAATGATGTAAGTTGGTTCTTATAAGATTAGATGACTATCATGCTACTCTTTAATATCATAGTTTAGTGTCTACCATAGCCTAGCATTTGTGTGATATGTGATAATCTCTTTAGAAGATCAACAATTCAAATGATATCCATCTAATGATGGAGGTTGCTTTATACAAGTCCTTCACATCGCATTTTAAAGTCTACCTCTACATGAGTTTGGTGTGATATGTGATGGAGGAAAATCAACGACGAAGAAAAAATAGAGAAGATCAACAACCATTGCATGTATCGTTCACATAAAATTTTGAAGGTTACCTCTACAAGATTCTTTAGTGATATAAGATACTAGTAGAGTGTTACATCAGTGAGGACACGTGGCAAGCTATCATATCACCAATTCACATCGTAGTTTTGAAGCAAAACGGAGTTATGCTATCTATAATATGTGAAGAATTTTAAAAAGGTGTAGGACAACTAAGAGGGGGGGTGAATCAGTTGTTACCAAATTCAAACACAAAACTTCAACACTTATCAACTTTACAACCACACTATTTTATTATTAAGTATGAACATGGAATGTAGATAACAAAAAGAAAAATCAACACAATGAACACTAGATCTTTTGTGGAAAACCCAATAAGGGAAAAATCATGGTGAGGTTCAACTCACAATATAAGGTAGGTTCAAAACCAAATATATAAGGCTCACTACTTGGATACAAAGGCTCACTACTTAAAGAAAGGACTCACTATCCAATAGGGAGGCTTAGTGCCAAATGAAATATTACAAAAATAAAATAAAATTGGCTTCATAGCCAAAATGAATTGAAGAGAGTGCATCTACCAAGTGTTGATATAGTTCTAGTGATGCTCAATAAACAAACTTAATTCACTTCATCATCTTCACACTTTTCACATTCACAACTTCACATTCACTATTAATTCTACATTCATCAATCTTTAAACCTATCCAATATATATAGGGTATGTGCAAGATCGTGATGGGCCAAAAGTGGCAATATGATGGGTATGTGGCTGACGACTATTTTTTTACCCAAAATTGATGAAACGAAATGGGTTTTTAAAGGAGATTCTCAGCTTTACATCAATATAAATTATGCTTTACTTTGAATTTACTAAGTAATTATTATTCATTTTCTATTGAAATTATGACTAAAGTCCTAATTGATAGGCTAATTGAAAAACATCTATAGTTTTCAAATAGTATCACATTTTTTTAATCCAAAACATGCATCACATTCTATGCTTCGTATAATATAGTATTAAAAAAAGAAAAAAATGAATTTCATTAATTTTTGACCAAGTTAAGGTGGTTAGACATACGAGTTTTTATATTGTTTAAAAAATTGTAATAAAAAATTCATAATTAATTATTTACTTGAAAAATTACAAAAAAATATATCACATTGGGGAATGAGTCCTATCTAAAATCTTATAAAAATATTATCATTTTTGTGGTTAGGGTGGTTAGATTCACCTACTTCTTATTTTTCCTTGAAATTTAAGTTCTATATTGAAATTTCAAATTTTTATGAAATAAATTTTTCTAAAAAGAAAAAACCTAATAGTTTAGAAACTACATTCAATTTTCTATAGATTCTATTCTTACATATTTTTGAAATAATATAGAAAACTTATTCAAATTTTTATGTCAATTTTCCTAACTTTGATTTTTCTAAACTTTTTTGCCACTTAAGGGCCTATTTTTTCCATGATGATCCTGCACATACCCTATACTCAATCCATCCATAAGCATTAATTAGGTCAGCCTAATTAGATGCATTCCTTATTTACCAAAAATACCAACTATCAGCCTCAAGTATTTGCAAAATCTTTTCAACCAATAAATCAAAATGTGTATGATATTTTATCATATTAGCATAGACCTAAGATAGCTCACACATATATTTGCATAACAAAAATTGATTCACAATATCACAACTTATTCACAAAGTCGACCAAAAATAGACTTAGTTGCAAAAAGTAATCAATAGAATAATCTCGATACACCATATGAGCACTGGAGCATGAGAGATTATGAACATGCATGCTTTCAAAACTCATTAATTGTTTCCCAAAACCACAAGCAACATCTATCAGTCGTAGAGGATTGCAGACCAAAACAGCGAATCAAGCACTGACTTAGACTTGCAATCACAACCTAAATAACATGGTGACATCAATGACAATGCAAAACTATATATTTATCCATTCTTCTTCATTCTTCTAACATTGTCCCGCTTTTTCATTTATGGCAACATGTGGGTATGTGCAGGATCATGATGGGCCAAAAAGTGGCAATATGATGGGTATGTGGCTGACGACATTTTTTTTACTCAAAATCAATGAAACAAAAAGGGTTTTTAAAGGAGATTCTCAGCTTTCCACCAATATAAATTATGCTTTAATTTGAATTTAATAAGTAATTATTATTCATTTTCTATTCAAATTATGAATAAAGTCCTAATTGATAGACTGATTGAAAAATATCTATAACTTTCAAATAGTATCATACTTTATGAATCCAAAACATGTGTCATATTATATGCTTCACATACTATAGGATTAACAAAATAAAAAATGAATTTGATGAAGTTTTGACCAAGTTAAGGTGGTCAAACATACGAGTTTTTTATATTTTTTAAAAGTTGTACTAAAACATTCATAAATAATTATTTACCTAGAAAAAAATTACAAAAAATATGCATCACATTGGGACATGAGTCCTCTACTTATATCTAAAATCTTATAAAAAAAATGTTATCATTTTATTGTGGTTAGGGTGGTCAGACAAACACCTACTTATTTTTCCCTAAAATTTAAGTACTATTGCATTGAAATTTAAAATTTTCACCAAATAGATATATTTTTTTTAAAACAAACCTAGTAGTTTAGAAACTAAATTTAATTTTCTATAGATTCTATTCTTACATATTTTTAAAATAATATAGATAACTTATTCAAATTTTTACGTCAAGTTTCCTGACTCTGATTTTTCTGATTTTTTTGCCACTTAAGGGCATGTTTTTTCCATGATGATCCTGCACATACCCATGTGCAAAAATTTACAAAACACAACATTCTCTTTTCTTATCATCGTAGTTGTTCTTCACATGACTTTCTCCACTCACATGACTCTCTGACCCTTTGACATTAATGGAAAAGGGTGACCAAAAGGTAGGATGTGAATGTATGTATATGATAACCTTGTATATACACATAAATTGAAGCTTCCTATTTCAAACATTCAAATGAGAATGACACTTTTTACATGAAATATTTTCTTGCACCTCTCTCTTATTATTGGAATAATCATTTTCCAAGCAAGCACAACTGAATTCATTCTTACACTCAAACCATCCAATAAAGATAATTGAACAAAGGAGGATGTCTGATTAGAAGATAGATACAGTCGTTCACAATTTTTTGCATAAGAGAGAATTCTAGAGAGATAATCTAACCAGACCTCAACAACTTCTTTAATCAACTAGAAGGTTTTAACTATATCTTCTCTTTTCCTTTGAGTAGTAAAAAATTCTTCCTGTAATTCACCAACTCTTATTCTCTTTTTTCCATCCTTGTCTTTGAAGAAATCAAAGTTCTTTCCAATACTATTCATCTCAAATTCAATGGCTTCAATTCTACTTCTAAAATTGTTAGCAACTACAAGCTACTAGAGATAATCCCTATTGATATCAGATATTTTTTGATGCATTTTTTGTCTCATTCATCTTTTTAGATAGAACTTGTTTGGATTTGTTACATCTTCTTTAACCATAGCTTTGAACTTATGACCTTCAAGTCCTTCCAACATTGTTCTCTCTTCAATAGTCTCTATTAGATCATCTAGTAAAGAGTTTGATACATTTGAAACTGAAATACCCTTATTAAGAAAATAGTCAACCAATACATCATCAATCTTAAGCTTCTCAATCAGAGAGCGTGCATTTCACATTTCACCAATCTTCTTCATATCTCCTTTGTCTAGCATCATTCGTATATCCTCCAGATCAAGAGTTAGATCTAGAAATAAATTCTTCTTCATTCTTCTTTTCTTCCAAGACATATGTTGCAATAGTTTTCCTCTTTTTAGATTCTAGAGGGGACTTACCAATGATAACTACAAATTCTTTCTTACTGGAGGATGAACCCACTTCAAAGTGACTAGGTACTGACATACCAGAGCATAAATTTTTCTTTAGGGATGTGAAATCTATTATGAAAACACTTACATTATCTGCCAACGATTCCAAATATTTGTAAACTTGTTTTCCAATAGGAATACTAGATTCCCACTCAATATTTTATCTTCTCGGTAGTGAGTTCAAAAA
Source organism: Sequoia sempervirens (assembly GCA_007258455.2). Taxonomy (NCBI): domain Eukaryota; kingdom Viridiplantae; phylum Streptophyta; class Pinopsida; order Cupressales; family Cupressaceae; genus Sequoia; species Sequoia sempervirens. The sequence goes on along the minus strand of VDFB02000002.1, from coordinate 142,340,682 downwards.
GTAGAAAGTCAGATACACAAAACAAAGATCCAAACCAAAAGGGATAACCCTCAACAAACAAAAATAAGCATTCTCAGCTAGGTTTTCAAGTAATAGGCTACACAAATCAAACTACTTGTTTTCCTTAACCATCATGTGTGTAAGATATACAACAATAGTCAAAGTCAAACCTTCACGATTTTTGAAAAAAAATTAAAAAAAATTCGATACACAACATATCTTACAGTGGAATCCACAAGAGTGTTTATCAATAGAGCTCAAGGGTCTTTATTAATGCCAGTAATTTCCTACACATCTTTGTATTTCATAGTTTTCTTCCCAAGGAGATCTAAAATACTACATAAGCCGAGAATCACATCCATCACATCCTTTGTGATTAGGTAGGGTTTATCCAACATAATCCTTTTGTTCTTGAATCAACTTAATAAGAACAAGATAAATTCCTTGTCTGGAAACCAAGGAAATTCTTCCCATAAATCCATACCTAGGGTTTTTATGCTATACAACTCATTTTCCTTCAACCCTATTTCCATTTCCTTCATATTTCTATGATCAAATTCTTCCAATTCAACTCCTTTCAACTTTAGTGGAATGTTGCCACATGATCCTCTTTCCATTGTCATGCTTACCTTTTCTTCAATTCCTTATTTTTCAGTCAAAAATCCTTCCTTTTCCTTTATTTCCTTTGTAAACTAACAAATAATTCCTGAGTATCCATAATTATTCCTTCAAATTTCTTTAGAATTGCTTTAGATCACTTCAAGATCACTCCAATACACCTTTTAAACTCTTCAAGTGCTCAAATGATAAAAAATACTTACCAATTTTACCTTATACACCATCAGTTTTCCCTAATTTGCATTAAATACGACATACTTCAAAAAGCTACTAAGACCATTCTTCTCAACATAAAAAAATCCTAATTGAATCCGAAAACTAGCATGCCATCATGTTTTCTTTGAGTTTCTTTTCCAAAACCTCCATTTATTCATTCTTCACAATACATCGTCATGCCAACCTCTGATATGCTATTCATCCAAGGGTTTTTTTCTGATAATGCTCCCCCTAAGACCATGCTAGGTCTAATTCTCGGGGGAGTTTTCCATACTAGATGAGGGCAAAGACACATCAGTAGTTTTGGGTTCTTGTTATTTCTTCCTCCATATGTTTTTCATTTCTTTCTTCATCTCTTCTTTGTCAATTTCCTTTACTGGTTCATTCTTCTCTACTGGAGCAAACTGCTTTCCCTTCATACATATACAAACCTTTGAGATATGTATAGCTTTGTTACAATTATAGTAGAAAACACTTTTTTGATTAGTCTGACCTTCATTACTTCTCAATCTAAATTTTTTTTCTTTGTGTCCAAATTTCTTATAGGTATAGCAATAGCCATTAAAGGATTGATTCATTTTTCCTCCATTAAACCTATTCATCATCACTTGACTAAACTTTCTTACCTGAGATTTGCATTCAGTGGCTTTATGTCCTAATTTCTTGCATGAGAAACATTCTCCAAGGAAAGAACCAAGAAAATGATTCATCCTACTCCTACATTATATTGCCTTGTGACCATATTTATTACATAAAAATCAAATACCATTGAAATATGGATACCTTTAAGCATTAGGATGTCTCACAGGCAGTCTCTTTGCAATTTTTTTGAATTTCTTTTCTACTTCCCTTTGTCTTGAGTCTTTTCATTGTCCTTTGAACTTTCACCCGTTTCATTTCCCAAGCCACCTTTTTCTTTACTTGGGTTTTATCTAGCAATTAGTTCTTCAAGCTTGTTAGAGCTAGATCTAAAATTGTTCTCATAGATTTTTTCCTTTTCTAGTTCTAATCTCAAGTTTATTGCCTTGTGTTCAAGTCTAGTGCATTCATCATACTTGTTTTGCACCATTACAGTATTTAGACATTCTTCAATTCTCTTCTTTTATTCTACAATCATCTTTAGTTTGATGATCTCTTGTTTCTACTACTCACTTACTTCTGTATGTCTTTCCGTGAATTTCTTCAATTAATCTTTCAGTTTCTAGATACATTCATTAGCCTAACCTAGATTTTATTTAAAATATTTGTTTTCATTTTTTTCCTTATCAAGATCTTCAAGTGCAATCTAAAGTTCTTTATCATTCATTTGATCAACCTTCAGGATCTTCCTCAAGCAGTGAAGCTCTACACCAAGGAACCAAAGCTCTAATATCAATTGTTGAAAACATGTAGGACAATTGAAAGGGGAGGGTGAATCAGTTGTCACCAAATTCAAACACAAAACTTCAACACTTATCAACTTTACAACCACACTATTCTATTATTAAGTATGAACATGAAATGCAAATAATAGAAAGAAAAATTAACAATGAACACCAGACTTTATGTGGAAAACCCAATAAGGGAAAAATCATAGTGAGGATTAACACACAATATAGTGTAGTTTCAATACTCAATATATAAGGCTCATTGCCAAGGCCTCATTGCTCAGATACAAAGGCTCACTACATACCACAAGGACTCACTATCCAACAGGGAGGCTCACTGCCTACTGAAAGATTACGAAACAAAAATTAGCTTCATAGCCAAAATGAACTGAAGAGAGTGCACCTATCAAGTGTTGATACAGTTCTAGTGATGCTCAATAAAAAGACTTAATTCACTTCATCATCTTCACACTTTTTGTATTCATAGCTTCACAATCACTACTACTTCTACATTTTTGAATATTCAAACCTACCCAATTTATATAATTGATCCGTCTATAAACACTAATTAGGTCAGCCTAATTAGATGCATTCCTTGTTTACAAAAAATACCAAATGTCAACCTCAAGTATTTCAAAAATATTTTCAACCAATTAATCAAACTGTGTAGCATACTTTATCATGTCAACATAGACCTAAGATAGGTCGCACATATATCCACATAAAAAAAATTGATTCACCATATCATAACTTATTCATGAAGTCAACCAAAAATGGACTTAATTATAAAAAGTAATCAACAAAATAATTCCAATACACCATACGAGCACCGGAGCATGAGATATTTTGAACATGCATGCTTTCAACACTCATAAACTATTTCATAAAACCACAAGAAGCAACTATTAGTTGCAGAGGATTGTGGACCAAACTACCAGAGGGTGTAGCTTGTACATACTAGTTCAGATACCCAACCAAAATACCAAATCAAGCACTAACTTATACTTGCAGTCACAACCCGAATAACATGGTGACATCAATGACAACACAAAATTGTATAGTTAGCCATTCTTCTTCATTCTTCAAAAAAAGAAGATCAATGATAAAGGATAAATGATTGGAGATCTAATGGCTATCACATCAATCTTTCACATTATGATTTGTATCTACATTAGCCTAGGAAAAATTGTAATATGTAGTAAGGAAGCATCAATGGCTAAGAACGAACGATGAAGATCCAATAGTCAGTGCATCATTACTTCACATTGCATTTGTGAAGTGAATGGAAGTAAGCAATTTGTGATATGTGATGTGAGTGAATTATGGCATTAGAGAGTACATGTGGCAAGTTGTAGTTACATCACATGAAGCCTTCACATTGTAGTTGTTAAGCCCAAGGAAGATATGCTTACAATGATATGTGATGAATAAAGAGTGTAGTGTAGGAAAAAAATCCCTTTTTCACAGATAATTTGGGAATAATTAATATTAAAATGAACCTAATTTTTCCTTTATTTAGTGTTGTAATGTGTTTTATAGATTCACATTAAGTTTAGAGCCCTTCTAAACTAAATGGATTTAATGGTTCCTTATTTTGGGTGAACATTGCAAAGTGTATATTTACACTTTGACACTAATCTAAGGCTTTATTTATTAATTGAGGTTAATTTGAGCTCAATTGTCCACTTTAATTCAAACCCAATCTAATTCATTAATGATATTATGCACCACTTAATTTTTGAAGGTGTCTTTCCTAGGTTAGTGACCTAGGACCCATTTGCCACCTGGTGAATGGGTCCTCACTAGGTTCTAGGACCCTAATTTTACATTAAATTTCACAACCCCTAAAGTGTGTCCTAGTTAAGTATGCTAGGACCCATTCGCCACATGGTGAATGGGTCCTCACTTAACCCTAGGACCCCCCTTGGAATATCTTTTTAGTGGTATTTTAATAATTTCAAATCCTATATTTGATGTTAGCTTTTGTTATTTGAATTATAGGAATTAATCTTATGTTATGTATAAATATAAGGTTATTTAACTTTATTTTCACCTAATAATTTTATGAGATCAAGAAATTTTCAAAAAAGCATTATAAAGTATTCAAGAGCATTCAAGAAGGCATTGAAGGGAAGATTATTGCAGCAATCAAATATATCAATCATCATGTCAAAGTCATGCTTGTTGTTGATCTAATGTGATGATATAGCATTGGTGATGAAGTTCAAGTGTTCAAAGCCATTATCTTATGTCAAGTTCATGATCAATATCTATAGTCATTGAGGCTATTTGATGCTAACTTTCAGATTTGCAATCCAAGGTTTCAACAAGGTTTGGTGAGTTGTTGTTCATTCATCATTCCTTTAAGCATTTTTTCATTTCAAGGTTTAATTACCAAAATGGGGTTTAACCAAGGTAAAACCCTATTCCCTAATAATCAACATTTTTCTTCTCCTTTAGTGTGTGATTGCAAGTTTTAGGTTGAAGATCATTTGTAGAGAAAAAGTTGTCAAAGTTACAAAGTTGTCAAAGTTGTCACATTTCTTGCAAGATAATAGAATCTAAGCTACAAAATTTATTTTTGGGATTTCTATAGTCTTCGACTAGGATTTGGAAGTGTACACATTGAGGAACAAACCCCAAATTTTTTTTTTCTAGAACCCTAGCCAAAACCCATTCACCACTGGGAGAATGAGTCATCAGTGAGGCCCCAAAAAGCACTTTCTACAATAGGTACACAAAATTTGACCCTCTTAAAGCATTCCTTTTGATTGATATATTGGTTAGGTTTTATTTTTGATATTCATCTATGCATAATTGAATGAAATAACTAGTGAAAAGAGAGGTTAACCATCTTGGTTACATTTTGGTCCTCCCCCCCTCTTTTCCCTATGTTTCAAAGAGTTAGTGGAGTATGACAAAAACATGAACATATGGTAGAATGATATTCCATCACTCATTTATTCACACTACAATTTTCATTAATATTGCACCAAGCTATAGTGAGATACACTCAAGGAAATGATGAAGACATTGTGGGTCCACTATTCAACAATGGTGTATTATGTAGGGTGTGTGTGCTCTGGGATAAATGATTTCTCAATATTGCATTATAAGTTTTTCTCATATTGCAAATAATGCCCCTTGTGCACAAAATAAGTTGTGGTAGGTAAAGATAATATGTTGGGAATTCAACATCAGAGGTATTGAGTTGGAGATCAGATGATGATCACACTTAACCTTCATATTGAAAAATTGAATGGGTATGTGCAGGATCATCATGGAAAGAAAAGGCCCTTAAGTGGCAAAAAAATAAGAAAAGTTAGAGTTGGGCAACTTGACATAAAAATTTGAATAAGTTATCTATATTATTTAAAAAATATGTAAGAATAGAATCTTTAGAAAATTCAATGTAGTTTCTAAAATACTAGGTTTATTTAAAAATATATATATTTGGTGAAAATTTGAAATTTCAATGCAATAGTACTTAAATTTCAAGGAAAAAATAAGTAGGTGTCTATCTAACCACCCTAACCACAATAAAATGATAATATTTTTTTATAAGATTTTAGATATAAGTAGAGGAATCATGTCCAAATGTGATGCATATTTTTTTGTAATTTTTTCCTAGTAAATAATTAATTATGAAATTTTTATTACAACTTTTAAAAAATATAAAAACTCATATGTCTAAACACCTTGGTCAAAAATTCATGAAATTCATTTTTTTTTAATCCTATAGTATGTGAAGCATAGAATGAGATGTATGTTTCAGATTTAGAAAATGTGATATCGTTTGAAAGTGAAACATAGATTTTAGGACCCGAAATGCTTGCTCTATTCCTAAGTTTTTCACCTAGAAATAGAGAGATTTAGATCCTACAATACTAGATGTTAATTCAAATCAGGACATGTGCGATGTGATATGATGTAAAATAACTAAAATAAATGCAATTTACTAATATTGATGATCTAAAATGCATGCAAAACTAAGATTTATGCTTTGTTTGAAAACATAGTGTGATATGCAGAAACTATGAAATATGAAAAGATAGAAAGAAATATGTAGAAAAAAAGAAATGGATGAAAAAAAAGTGCACCTAGATGATGTCTGAACTTTCTAGAATGTCTGGAATGTTGATCAAATTTTCTAATATTTTGCAGTGGGACTCATTCACCAAGGGTGGTGAATTAGTCCACCTATTAGTGAAAAAGTGTTGGGAACTAATTTCTGATAGCCAAGAGTTAATTTATAAAAAAATGTAGATTTCCAAATTTCAAGTGGGACTCATTCACCAAGGGTGGAAAATCAGTCCTCCCCAAGATTTGTAAAAAGTTAAGGGTCGACACTTCTACTCTAGATCTAGAAATGATTGAATATTAGGTTGCCAAGGTCAATTCTGTAGAAAATGGGTTGAAAGCCACTCAAATTGCATGAATAGATGATGAATTAACTTGAAGAGCCTTGTTGACCTGAATTCCACTTTTCAACACCTTTAAACCTATTAAATTTGCAAAAAATTGGCTGCAAAGACACATGCAAAGGGGAAATATGTTGAGGGATTAGTGAATAGGGGTTTTCCTTGGTCAAACCCCACTTTACAAATTAAACCCAATTGAAATGAATGACATGCAATAGGAATGATAAATGAATAACATGGAAGTATTGCAAACTTTCCACCTCCTTGAATATGTAAATCTAAAGTGATATCAATGGCTACTCCAAAGTGCTTGAAAGTGCTTGAGTGAATGTGGAAATTGTAGGAGACTACTTGAATGACTTAGGAGATGTAAAATGAGGTGAAAATTGACTATTTATACAAATATTGTTCCTTAGTATTCATTCATATCTCATCACAAGCTGACATGAAGTGAATTTTTAGAAAAATCCTAAAAGAAATTTGAAATATTTTGAATTTGGGGCCAAGGGGCACTCATTCACCACCCTTGGTGAATGAGTTCAACTTGGAACCCAAAACCAAGTGTAGGAAATAAAGTTGTGTTTAATGTTTTTTGTTGGGATAAGACCCAAAAATACACTTAATATAAGCATATGAGCGCATAAAGAGACAAAATAAAGCATGAGAAAGGTGTAAATAGGGAAAATATGCCTAGAAAATCATGAAATCTAGTTATAAGACTTTACAACACTTGAATATAGGACTTGTTGATGAGTGAAAAGGTGGTTTTTAGGTGAAATGCATTAAATAGAGTCTAGAAGAATGTAGAAATGTATTACAACACTTCACAACACTTTCACAAGATGTCATTCTTTGAGTTTTAGCACCAAAATAAGCATGTTAAAGCCAAGATACATCATGAAATCAAAGCAACATAGCTCCAAAACTATGAAACAAGGCCTAAAAGACTATGCAAATGGGAAAGATCCATTTTTCTATGATACATTTTGTTGGTGTGTGGTGACTGATCATGCTATACTATATAGCCCGTGGTATACTATACACCCCGGCATGTATCCTCGTCAAAAAATAAGAATGACAAAATGGCAAAAGGGAAAAATCAATGAAAAAGGAAAAAAACCCAATTTTGTAAAACCCTAATCTAGAAGCTTCTAAGCTTGTTAAAAAGGGGTTCGGATGGGGGTTACATCATGATGAAAAATGCGATTATTCGCAAGATTGCAATAAGTTTTTCTCTCGATAATAAAATTATTGGATGGCTGCGGTTTGGTGGATGTAGCCCGGATTGGGTGAACCACATTAAATTCTCTGTGTTATGATTTATTCTGTGTGTGTTTTAGTTTCTCCTTTTTATTAATTAAATCTGCATTTAATTGTTAGATATCTGCCATCTCTAACCCTAACACATTTAGCCCCCACTTTAGTGAGAGAAATGAGCTTCCTCACACTATGGTAGCCATGAACATCAAGTGAAGGGTTCAAATGCACTTATGTTAGCAAGATGGAATACAATAAACAAGGAGGATGATCAAGTCCCTAGGATAAATATCACATAACAAACTGAACATAAAGACAAATAGACACAAAAGTGTTGAAATGAATTGAGTGAAGCTTTGATCATCAATCCAACTAGTTGTGAAAATAGATCTAGGCTGATTGTTTGAAAAAGAGAATGTGTACTCACTTTGGAACCATAGAACTAGTTGTCTGCAGAGTGAGAAAGCCCAAAAAGTAAGATACATACAATAGTTGGTATGCACTCACAAACAAACCAAAAAGTGGCTATGAGGAAAAGTTATGCCGCTAGTTGGGCTTCCTGCTCAACCATCCCAAAGCTATACTCATTTGATAACTGTATCAAGGTGCCACAAAGCCAAAGAAAATGTAAATGTTGGTTTAAAATAAGATGGCACCATAGGCATTCAAGCTGTGTTATGCAAGGTAGCTAAACAAGTAATACAACTCCATAGGCATGCAAGTTGTGTTATGCAAGGTGGCCGAATGATAATGCAATATGTAAAAATGTCATTTGTAATATGTTCAAAGGAGTCTTGTTTAGTTTATGCAAGGTTATTCACATAAGGAACATTTTGTCTAATGTCTCCAAAAGAGGACCAATCAAAGAATAGTATATTCAAAACTTAGGGGATATAGTGCATCACATCAAACCATAAAGAGGAATGCAATATGCTGAGATAGATGACACTTATGAAGGAAATCATACCCAATGTCATCCACAATGTGAAAAATGCATCATAAAAATGACAAGGCTTCACTAAGAATGCAAATGGAAAAAGGATAATGTATGCCTCCACTTTAAAGAAATTTTTGCACATCGTTCTGTGAGAAATTACCTAAAAGTAGAGAAGAAAAGAAAATGCCAACAAGAAAACAAGACATGAGATCCAACTTGGAAAGCTCTATGCCAAGTCATATGTTTCGAAGTTAAGTTGTGTCATGTCAAGGAAAATGAAAAATAAAGAAAGGAAGGGAGTTGCCCCCAAGAAAAGAATGCACACCAAACACATAAGGGATCTATGGATTTGGGGTCAGTATGTCTATTGCTATAGTATTTTTGTATTTTGCATGAAAGAGCTTGGAACTATCATCATTCCCCAAAGCACATAGAACTAGAAGAATGACACAAAGAGAGTAAAAAAAAGGTAAAAGAAAGTGTGATTTGAGTCAACATGGAAGAGACATTTTGGTCTCGATGCTTTGCATCATCCCCAAAAGGAAAATACAAGTGAAAAATAAAATGAAAAGAAAGAAATATTTTGAGTCAACATGAAGGAGACATTTTTGTCTCAATGCTTTGCATCATCCCCAAAAGGAAAACACCAAAAAAAAAGGAAAAAGAGAAAAAGAAAGACTATTTGGGTCAACATGGAAGTGACATAGGGCGTCTCTACGCTTTGCGTCATCCCCAAGAGGAAAAACACAAAACAAATATGAAAAGAAAAGGAAACAAGGAGAAGAATAGAGATACAAATAGAAGTGTACAAAGAGAAGGAGACATCAAACACACAATATATGGGAACACGATACACACATGAAAAGAAAAAAGAAAATGAAAAAGACAAGTAATGCAAATGTAAGTCAACCATTAACTGAATTATTGTTTTCTTAGTCTTAGATGAATAAAAAAAAAGGAATAACAAGGTTAAGAGACAATAAAATGCATTACAAGGGCAAGGCTAACAATTTCTTGCTTCTCATAAAGTGGAAAAGCAAGAATGAGCCGAGATGAGTGATGGGAAAGGACCATGAAATAGTGAGAATGGGAAATTCTACAACTAAGGCATGAAAGGATAATGATGTTTTAAGAGATGAGGAGAAAACAATCAATGTTGGTGAAATGAAACTTGTTCAGTATTTCATTTAAAGTTTGGCATTCTTCAATTCGATGACCAAGAACATGATGGTATTTGCAATATGGTATGTTGGAATCGAGAGTATGAATAACCAACCTATTTGAAGGTGGAAAGAGTATAAGACCTTTGTTTAAAATCAATTGAAGTCTTCATTCACATTCAGGTGGAGGATGTGTAGGAAACTTAATCTTCTTCATTTTGTATGGCCGTTTATGTTTACTAGGTTCTCCCTTTTCATGAGTAGAAGGAGGTAGGGGACCCATAGGGTTCTTAGCATCCTTGTCATTAGAAGTAGGTAATGGTTGTTCATGGGGAAGGAGAGTGTGTAGATGAGGAGGATAATTCAAGATGACCTTCCTAACATCCAGAACTCTCCTAGGTTGAAGAGAATATCTATCAGGATGAGAAGGATCTTGGTATCCTAATCCTATTATATGTGCATCAGTTGGTTGTTGTTCAAAGAGTTTATGGATGTCATGTTTATTTTTTATCACAACCTAGTTTACTTAATATAATGAATCCTCTACCATATGTTTCTTCAAGTTTGACAGGATTGTTGGTGACTTTATGTTCATAAAATGGTTGGGATTGTGGTGGTTGAGAAGAACTAGGTTCACTTGAGGGAGGAACCATAGGCCCGATATTGATTTTAGGATGTAAATAAGCAAAGTGATCAGTGGGTGCAAAAGAAGGAATGTCTTGTGGTCCCATAGAAGGATAAAATTTTGTATTGGCTTCAAGGTTGTTAAGGCAATCATTGTAAAACTTGTTGATGCTAACATCATCTTCTCCAATGATGTCTTCTTCATGAGGAGGACAATTATGAGGAGTTAAAGGAGCATGAGAGGGTACAATGTCATTAAGGTCACAATAAAAGGTACAATTGGAAATGTCTACCAATGATTTTAGGGAGTGCCAAAACTTATGGAAAGAAGATGCCATGATGCAAATAAATAAAAATGTAATAAATGAAGAAAAATAGAGAATCTATTACTAGAAACAAAATGTAAAAGCAAGAAATAGGAATGTAGAAGAATACTAGAAACAATGCAAAATGAATGTCTAAAATATGTAGAGGGACTGATTCACCCTGGGTGGTGAATGAGTCCTAGGAAGAATTTTTTTTTTTGTTTCTATTTTTCAGAATTTTAAGAATGATTTAAATGCTCTGTAGAATACAATAATATATGTAGAATGCAGAAATTTAGTATTTTCCAATGAAATTAAATGAAAAATGAAAGGTCTTAGAATGCAATAACAAATCAATGTCCCAATTGAATTGCAATGCAAATGAAAACTATGATGCAATGTATGGATGTAATTAGAAGTTTAAAAATGTTCAAAAGTTAGGTTCACTAAAATAAAACATAGATTTTAGGAACCCAAAATGCTAACTCTCTTCCTAAGTTTTTCACCTAGAAAGAGAGAGATTTAGGTTCACTAAAATGCTATATGTTCATTCAAATAAGGACATGTGTGATGTGATATGATGTAAAATAACTAAACTAAATGCAATTGACTAATTAAGATTATCTGAAAGCATGCAAAACTAAGGTATATGCTTTGTTTGAAAACATAGTGTGATATGTAGAAATTATTAAATATGAAAAGATAGAAAGAAATATGCAGATCATAAAGAAATGGATGAAAACAAAGTGCACTTGGATGATGTGTGAGCTTTTTAGAGTGTCTATAATGTTGATCATTTTTTATTTTTTTTCCAAATGGGACTCATTTTCCAAGGGTGGCGAATCAATCCTCTAATTGGTGAAAAATTGTCAGGAACTGATTTCTGATAGTCAGGTATATGCAAGATCATCATGGAAAAAATAGGCCCTTAAGTGGCAAAAAAATCAGAAAAATCAGAGTTAGGAAACTTGACATAAAAATTTGAGTAAGTCATCAATATTATTTTAAAAATATGTAAGAATAGAATAAGTAGCAAATTGAATGTAGTTTCTAAACTACTAGGTTTATTTAAAAAAAATTCTATTTGGTGAAAAATTTAAATCTGAATGTAGTAGTACTTAAATTTCAGGGAAAAAATAAGAAGTAGGTGTTCATCTGACCACCCTAACCACAATAAAATGATAATATTTTTTTTACAATATTTTAGATATAAATAGAGGACTCATGTCTCAATGTGATGCATATTTTTTTGTAATTTGTTTCCAAGTAAATAATTAATTATGAATTTTTTATTACAACTTTTAAAAAATATAAAAAAATCATATGTCTAACCACCTTAACTTGGTAAAAACTCCATGAAATTCATTTTTTATTTTTTTAATTCTATAGTATATGAAACATAGAATGTGACACATGTTTTGGATTCAAAAAATGAGATATCATTTGAAAGCTATAGATGGTTTTCAATCAGTCTATCAATCAGGACTTTAGTCATAATTTGAATAGAAAATGAATAATAATTACTCATTAAATTCAAAGTAAATAAAAAATTATATTGATGGAAAGCTAAGAATCTCCTTTAAAAAAACTTTTTGTTTCATAAATTTTGGGTTAAAAAAAGTCGTCAACAACATACCCATCATATTACCACTTTTTGGCCCATCATGATCCTACACATACCTAGTCAGGAGTTGATTTATGAAAAAATACAAATTTCTAGATTTCAAGTGGGACTCATTCACCAAGGGTGGTGAATTAGTCCTCCCAAATTTTCTAAAAAATTAAGGGTCAACACTGCTACTGCAGATCTAGAAAAGACTAAATATCAGGTTGTCGAGGTCAATTTTATAGAAAATAGGTTGAAAGTCACTCAAATTGCATGAATAGATGATGAATTAACTTGAAGAGCCTAGTTGACTTGAATTCCACTTTTCAACACCTTTAAACTTATTAAATCTATAAAACAAAGGCTGCAAAGACACATGCAAAGGGGGAAAATGTTGAGGGATTAGTGAATAGGGGTTTTCCTTGGTCAAACCCTACTTTAGTAATTAAACCCAATTGAAATGAATGATATGCAATAGGAATGATAAATGAATAACATGGAAGTACTGCAAACTTACCACATCCTTGAATATGCAAATCTAAAGTGAAGTCAATGGCTACTCCAAAGTGCTTGAATTGAAGATGCAAAATGCTTGAGTGCTTCAGTGAATGTGGAAATTGTAGGAGACTACTTGAATGACTTAGGAGATGTAAAATGAGGTGAAAATTTCCTATTTATAAAAATATTGTGCCTTAGTATCCATTCATACCTCATCACAAGCTGACATGAAGTGAATTTTTAGAAAAATCCTAAAAGAAATTTGAAATATTTTTAATTTGGGGCCAAGGGGGACTCATTTTCCACCCTTGGCGAATGAGTCCCACCTGGGACCCAAAACCAAGTATCATAAAGAAAGTTGTGTTTAATTTTTTTTGTCAAGATAAGACCCAAAAATACACTTAATATAAGCATATGAGGGAATAAAAAGACAAAATAAAGCATGAGAAGGGTGTAAATGGGGAAAATATGCCTAGAAAAGCATGAAATATAGTTACAAGACTTTACAACACTTCAATATAGGACTTGTTGATGAGTGAAAAGGTGGTTTTTTATGTGAAATGCATTAAATAGAGTCTAGAAGAGTGTAGAAATGTCATACAAGACTTCACAACACTTTCACAAGACATCGTTCTAAGTTTTAGCACCAAAATAAGCATGTTCACGCCAAGATATATCATGAAATCAAAGAAACATAGCTCCAACACTATCAAACAAGGCCTAAAAGACTATGAAAATGGGAAAGGTTCATTTTTCTACACTATAGAAAGCTATAGATGTTTTTCAATAAGCCTATTAATCAGGACACTAGTCATAATTCAAATAGAATTTGAATTTAATAATTATTTATTCAATTCAATGTAAAGCATAATTTATATTAGTGGAAAGTTGGGAATGTCCTTTAAAAACCCTTTTTGTTTCATCAATTTTGGGTAAAAAAAAGTTATCATGCACACACCCTACACATACCCATCATGATCCTACACACCCGAATATTAATACATAAGTGAAGTTGTGATAGACTTAAGTAAAGTGATAAAAAAAATTGTGCTAGTTTAAAGGAGACTAATATAATGGTTGTGTTTTAAATTTGGTGAGAGTAGAGAAGGATCAATGGATCATGGTACATAAACATCTGATCAATGATTAGAATTTAAATTTGAAGACCTCCAATGGTTATGATAGTGTGAACAAGGGTTTCAACTATAAACTTCCATAATGAATGAATTTAATTGGTTCAACTGTTCCATCAACATATTAGATTGGTGAAATGATATGTAGAGTAGTGGCATAGACTACAAAGGTGATTGAGATCATAATTAGATCAAGTATAGAATGACACAGAATTAAATGCATATTAGGTTTAGGGTTTTACATGTTTCCATGTGATTAGAAAATTTAATGAATTTGTATAGGAATCTTCATGATAAAGAATTTGAATCAGAAATCCCTATGAAAAGTTTCCATATCAAGAATTTGAATATGCACTTAATTTGGAAAATGGTGTGTGGCTTGAGGCAATTACTACTAGTTGATGAATGTCCATGAGAAAAGAGTCAACAAGCAAATTGACTATGTTGTAGAAGTAACAACTTGTGTAAGAGAGTGAAGGAGTGAATAGAGAATGCACAAGTTGTGAATCAGTAAAACCTAAATATAAATAGAGATCATCACAATTTACATTCAAGGTGCAGCAAGATAGAATATAGAATGTTCTAAGTGTAGAGAAAAAGAGTAGGAGAGTCCAGAGATATGTGTTCCTAAGATTGTAGTAGTAGTAGCAGTAGATGTCTGCATAGTTTTAGAGAAAATTATGAGCTGTTATAGATTAGACTTGTAACATTGAACCAAATTCAATTGAATCAATTGTAATATTGTCATTGTAAATTTGATTTGTTGGTGCCACCAGATAATTGAGTTAGTGCTTAGTGGAGGGGATTGGTATCTCTTTAGGGTTGGTTCCCTTCAACTTTGTAATCATAGATTTCATTGTCACGTTGGATTTTGGCAATAAATTCAATGACCCATATTGTATTTTCCAAGTATATCTTGTGTTATCGACTTTTGTATGTTTGTTTATTTCTCTATTTTTTGAGTAAATATACGGGTATGTGCAAGATCATAATGGGCCAAAAAGTGGTGATATGATGGGTATGTGTAGAGTATGTGGCTAACTACTCTTCTTTTACCCAAAATTGATGAAATGAAAAGGGATTTTAAAGGATATTCTCATCTTTTTGCTAATATAAATTATGCTTTACTTTTAATTTAATAAATAATTATTACTCATTTTTATTGAATTACAACTAAAGTCTTGATTGATAGGCTGATTAAAAAACATCTATAACTTTCAAATCGTATCACATTTTTTGAATTTGATACATGTGTCACATTCTATGCTTCACATACTATAGGATTAAAAAAAAGTGAATTTCATGAATTTTTGACCAGGTTAAGGTGGTTAGACATATGAGTTTTTATATTTTTTAAAATTTGTAATAAAAAAATCATAGTTAATTATTTACTTTGAAAAAAATTACAAAAAAATATGCATCACATTAGGACATGAGTTCTCTACTTATATCTAAAATCTTATAGTTTTTTTTTATCGTTTTATTGTGGTTAGGGTGGTAAAAAAAAAATAGCTACTTCTTAGTTTTTCCCTGAAATTTAAGTACTACTGCATTGAAATTTTAAATTTTCACCAAATAGATTTTTTTAAAAATAAACCTAGTAGTTCAAAAACTAAATTCAATTTTTGACAAATTCTATTATTACATATTTTTGAAATAATATAGATAACTTATTCAAAATTTGATGTCAAGTTGTCTAACTCTTTTTTTTTTTGAATTTTTTGCCACTTAAGGGCCTATTTTTTCCATGATGATCTTGCACATACCCATACATAAAGAACTAAAAGGAATTATTTTTAATTGATCTACTAATTGACTCGCCCCCTCTTAGTAGATTGTTGTGTTCCAACACTATTTAATGATGTATTACACTATTAAAATTAGAAATTTTAACCAAATATACTTATCAGATCCTTGTATACACTTCCACACAAGTCTTTATCTGTATTAAAGTGTTTAGCTTATTTTTTGAATAAGAGCATTAAAAATAAATAAATATCTAAATTATAGACAATGGAGATGAGTTGAAATATCTTTTATTCATTTCATTCAAAACTAGTTTTAAGTATACAAAAGGAGAAGATTGGATTTAGACATTTTCTAGTGTATTTAGAAATGATAGTACTATCATAGAATTCTTTCAAACTTAAAAAATACTAGACTCTACAATAGGAGAAAATGACAAACTTTATTTCCCTACGTTCTCTATTACAAAAATTGTTGAAATTGGTCAATCATGCCATGCAAATGGCCTTGTATTCCCTTTTATAAGACAAGGTAGCAGCAAGCCTCGTGCCATTTACACATGTCATATTTTCAATTGACATTCATTTACATTTCAAAAATACAAGTACAACAACCTGATCATGGATGGAATATTCCAAGGACAAAAGCAATTATATTTACTCTTTCTAACAATCCCAATCCTTTCCAAAAATATCTAGTGCCAACGGTTGGTACTTTGTTGCTTCTTTTCTTCATTCTTCTTAATGTGAACACAGGAAATTTGAGCTGGCATGTGAAGAAAAAATCCTAGTGCGCAAAGATACGATCTAAATACCCCATGTTGTCATTGTAGGAGTAGTTGGATGGTGTTGAATGTCCATAGAAGACAAAAACTATCAACATCACCAAAAAAAATCCCTATATAAGTAAGTAATTTAATTGCATTTCTTATCTCCTGTGTCATAGTCTTCCTCTAAAGGCTAGTTGAAATCCATGAAATCCTCAAATTTATTTGTATATGGGACATATTTCTTTACCACCTAATTTGCATCCTTGTAAAATTCTTCCAAGAATTTACTTGTGAAGAACAATTTTTCCATACGATTCTTTAGCATATAAATCTTAATGTCTCCACCTTCACATATTAAAAAAAACTTTGTAGCAATGACACTATCCATTTGTGTTCTCCATTGCTCATATGTTTTTGCAGCTCCACTACTATAAAAAATGTCTGGCAATAGACCAAGATCATTTCTAGTTTGAGACTTTTTAATTCTTCAATAAAAGTAAATAAATAAATAAATATATATATAGGTATGTGCAAGATCATGGAAAAAATGGGCCCTTAAGTGTAAAAATTTAGAAAAATGAGAGTTAGGCAACTTGACGTAAAAATTTGAATAAGTTATCTATATTATTTCAAAAATATGTAAAAAAAAAAACTATAGAAAATTGAATGCAGTTTGTAAAATACTAGGTTTCTTTAAAAAAAACGAAAATCTATTTAGTGAAAATTTGAAATTTCAATGTAGGAGTACTTAAATTTGAGGGAAAAAATAAGTAGGTGTCTGTCTGACCACCCTAACCACAATAAAATGATTTTTTTTTTTCTAAGATTTTATATATAAGTAGAGGACTCATGTTATAATGTGATGCATATTTTTTTTTAAAAAAATTCCAAGTAAATAATTAATTATAAATTTTATATGACAAATTTTAAAAAATATAAAAAACTTGTGTGTCTACCACCTTAACTTGGTCAAAACTTCATGAAATTCATTTTTTCTTTTTTCAATCCTATAGTATGCAAAGCATACAATGTGATGTATGTTTTGGATTAAAAAAATGATATATTGTTTGAAAGCTATAGATGTTTTTCAATCAGCCTATCAATCATGACTTTAGTCATAATTCAAATAGAAAATGAATAATAATTACTTATTAAATTCAAAGTTGATGCAGAGCATCCAGGGTGTAAGGGCAATCTTGCATCACCCAAAAATAGTTAAATTTCAAGTTTCTTAGTTTTTAGATGTTTTTACATTTTTGGATACCCTTTTGTCATAATGAAATTCCCAATTTATGGTTTTTATTTTCTATTCCTGGGTTGAAAGATATTGCAGTTTTAGTTGCCTAGATTTGCACCTAAAAATCTTCTGAGTTAGATTTGAGGCACTTAGATTTCCCGAATCAGCCCTAAAACCTACCAAAATTGGCATAGCTAATTTTGAGCACGTTGTTGACTTCGATACCTTTCCAACGATTCAAACGGTTCACGAATCGGAGTCCCGAATCAAAAGTTATGGCCCCGGGAAGTTGGTGCACTTTCTAGAAGATACAATTGCAAATGTTCTTTTGAAATTTGAACTTCAAGTTGTAATTTTTTAGCGCCAAACCGCCTAAACTAAAATTTGAATATTTTTTTGGCTCCAAACTAAAGAGGAGCTCTATTTATGGGCAGGTTTCTAATTTTTGGGTAACTTTTTGGGGACAAGTTCGCATATTGTGAAAGGGTTATTCTGTAGCTATCTGTAACTTGCATGTGTTGTAGAACTTGGGGATTTGAGATCCTCTGCATGTAAGAAGCTCCATTTTCTAAATAATAAGATTATTCTCCTATTTGTGGGTTATTTTCTTTGTCTTGGGTTGTGCCATCATCAACTGGTATCAGAGCGAGTTTTCTTGAGCGTGTGGACAGATCGCTGATCGTGAGGCAGTTCGCACTAGGACCATGGTTATGGGTCGAGGTAAAGAAAGATGCCTCTAAGAGTGATGCCTGGTAGGCATGCTGGTGCTAGAGGTGGTCGAGGCGATAGAAATGCTGGTGGAAGAGATGCACTGGCAACCCTCCAGAGATAGATTCACGCATTACAAGAGCAGTTGAGAAGAGGGTTAAACCCGAGGGAGGAAAGTGAGGATGAAGGAGAGGAAGAAGAAGCAATTGATCAAGACCAAATGCAGCTAATAAGGGCCATTTTGAAGATCGGAAAAAGACCCAGAGCAGAAGTCCTCAGTTATTCTGGAAGTCTGAACCCGGAAGAGTTGATCGACTAGATCAACGAGCTAGAAGAATATTTTGAGTATGAGGAAATAGAGGACCCATATCAGGTTAATTTTGTGAAAATGAAGCTGAAGGGCCATGCCAATATTTGGTGGAAAGAGGTCCAATTGGAAAGAAATCGAAGAGGAAAAGGAAATATCACCAGATGGGATTGCATGGTAGAGAATCTAAAGAAGCAGTTCATACCAGTGGACTACGAGTTAGATTAGTTGAATAAATTGCAAGGGTTGAAGCAAGGAAGCAGATCTGTGAAAGAATATACTGAAGATTTTCACAAGATAATCATTAGAACAGGCCACATAGAGGCCAATAAGAAGAAGGTAGCACGATATCTTAATGGGTTATGACCAAGCATTTAGGAGGAGTTAAGCCTAGTCAGAATGACCACCATTGAGGATGTGTATTAGTTTGCTCTGAAGGTGGAAGAGAAGCTGAACAAAAGATTTGATGGCAAGCAAAAATGACGAGGAGGTCAAAGCGGAAGGGGCAATGGAAAACCTTCAGAAAGCTGAAATGATGATGAAAAGAAAAGTGAAGATGTGGGTACCAGCCGAAGCCAAAGAAATGACAACTTCTACCAACCCTGTGATCAAAACAATGGTGATCAAAGAGGTAGAGGATGAGGGAGATATGGACAAGGATCTGGAAGTGGTGGTTTCAAAGGAATGTGTTTCTAGTGTGGTGAAGAAAGGCATCGAGCCTATGAATGTCCACAACACTAAGGAAGGGTAGAAAAAAGGCCAGAAGGTCATGGAAGGGATTGTGCATGCAGATGAGGAGGCCCAATCTGAACATTCTGATGATGTTGAAAGGGGAGAAGCCCTAGTAATTAGGAGAGCCCTAGTGATTAGGAGAGCCCTAGTGACTGAGGAAAAGGAACCAGAACAAAGGAAGAATCTATTTCGCACAAGGTGCAAGTGTGAAGGAAAATGTTGTGATGTCATTATTGATAGTGGGAGCACTGATAATCTAGTGTCAGAGGAGATGGTCATAAAGTTGAAGTTGAAGAGGGAAAGCCACCCGCATCCATATCAGATTGCCTAGTTGTAGAAAGACCACAAAGTTTTGGTCAATGAGTAGTGCCTAGTAAAGTTCAAGATTGGGAGCTACCATGATGAGCTACTCTATGATATCATCTCCATTGATGCATGTCACATGTTGTTGGGGAGGCCGTGGCAGTTCGATAGGCGAGCTATACATGATGGCCATGCAAACATTTATTCCTTGACAAAGGGTGGGGTTCGTCACAAGTTGAAACCCCTAAAGGAGAATGAAGAAAAGGTATGCAATAGTGCTATAATTTTTTATGTAGATGGAAGAAAAAAATTTAGAACGTATGAAGCATGAGCATGTGTGTTATGCATTGATTCCTAGAGTGAGTAAGGATGATAGTGAGAAGGTTCTAGAAGTAGTTTTTGGGATGTTGGATGAGTTTCAGGATATTGTTTCTGATAATGTACCTAAGGGTTTACCACCAATAAGGAAGATCAGTCATCAGATTGACTTGATTCCTGGAGCCAGTTTGCCAAATAAGGTAGCTCATAGAATGACTCCAAGAGAAAATGAGGAGTTGAACAAACAAGTTCAAGAGTTATTGAGAAAGGGTTTGATACGGGAGAGTTTGAGTCCATGTGCGGTACCTCAGTACTAGCACCAAAGAAGGATGGGGAGTGGACGATGTGTACAGATTCCTTAGCCATGAACAAGATAACAATCAAGTACAAATTTCCCCTGCCAAGGATGGATGACTGATGGGTTTGAGGGGAGCTCAGACTTCACAAAGATTGATCGAAGAGTGGATATCACCGATCCGGATTCAAGAGGGAGATGAATGGAAGACTGCCTTCAAGACCAAAGATGGCATGTACAAGTGGTTAGTCATGCCTTTTGGGCTAACCAATGCACGAGCACATTCATGCGGCTCATGAATGAGGTACTAAAAGAATTTTTGGGAAGTTTTGTTATTGTGTATTTGGATGATATTTTGATTTTCAGTAAGACATTGGATGAGCATCTGATGCATATTCGGAGAGCCTTTGAGAAGTTAAGAGAAGAGAAACTATTGATTAATCTGAAGAAGTGCAGTTTTGTGAAGAGGGAGTTAGTGTATTTGAGGTTTGTTGTCTCAGTAGAAGGTCTCAAGATGGACCCAGAGAAGGTGAAGGCTATTCTGGAATGGCCTACCCCAAGAACTGCTATTGAGGTGAGATCTTTCCATGGTTTGGCTAGTTTTTATAGAAAATTCATTAGAAACTTCAAGAGTATTTGTGGACCCCTGACTAAAACAATGAGAGAGGATAGAAAAGAATTCAAGTGGAGCACTGGAGCGGAAAAAGTTTTGAACTGTTGAAGCAAAATGTGACAGAGCAACCTATTCTAGCCCTCCCAGATTTCAACATGGTGTTTCAGGTGGATTCTGATGCCAGTGGTTGTGCCATTGGAGCAGTTTTGAGCCAAAAAGGTAAGCCCATTGCCTATTTCAGTGAAAAATTAAATGATGCCAAGAGAAAGTATTCTGTATATGATCAAGAATTTTATGCAATAGTCAAGCATTAAAGAAATGGAGACATTATTTGTTGCCGAAGGAATTTGTTCTATATACTAATCATCAGGCCTTGCAGTACCTAAATAGTCAGGGAAAATTAAATCAGAGGCATATGAAATGGGTAGAGTTTTTGCAGAGTTATACCTTTGTTTTGAAACATAGGAGTGGGAAGTCAAATAGGGTTGCAGATGCCTTAAGTAGGAGGCATACATTGATGACAAAGATGCAGATTGAAGTGGTTGGGTTCAATGAACTTAAGACATTGTACGCAGAAGATCCTGATTTTGCAGAGGCTTGGAAAGCTTGCAAGGAACTTGTTACAGTGGACAGGACAAGGTGGCTGGATTTCATAATCTATGATGGCATGTTATTTAAGGGAAGTCAATTGTGTATCCTAAGGAGTTCCATGAGGGAGAACCTGATAAAGGAGAAGCATACTGGAGGAATGGCAGGATATTTTGGTCTGAGATAAGACCATTGCCATTATTAGTGAGCATTATTATTGGCCTCAGTTGTCACAGATGTGAAGAATTTTGTACAAAGCTGCAGGGTATGTCAGATGGCTAAAGGAGTGAGCCAGAATACAGGCTTATATCAGCCCTTACTTGTACCAGAGGCCATGGGAGGATATAAGTATGGACTTTGTTCTTGGTTTTCCAAGGACACAACAAGGGGATGATTCAGTTTTTGTGGTGGTTGATAGGTTTTCGAAGATGGCACATTTCATTCCATGTCAAGACCCATGATGTAGTCCACATTGCTGACTTGTTCTTCAAAGAGGTGGTGAGGCTACATGGTCTGCCAAAGAGTATTGTTTCAGATCGTGACACCAAATTTGTGGGGTACTTTTGGAGGACCTTGTGGAAAAAGCTGAAGACAAAGTTGAAGTTTAGTTCTGCACACCATCCACAAACAAATGGGTAGATAGAGGTTGATAACAGGAGTCTGGGTAACCTACTGAGATGTTTGGTAGGAGATAAACCCAAGGGATGGGACTTGATCATACCCCAGGCAGAATTTTCTTACAACAATTCTGTCAACAGAAGTACTGGTACATCACCATTCCAGATTGTGTATGGAGGTAGCCCTAAAACAACTCCAGAATTGAGGAAGATGGACCAAGAGAAGAAAATAAGTGTTGAAGCTGGAGATTTTGCAGAACACATCAAGGATATACATGAGAAGGTAAGATAACATATTAACAAGATGACTATGCAGTATAAGGTTAAGGCAGATCAGAAGAGGAGGTATAAGGAGTTTCAAATTGGTGATGAAGTGATGGTCCACTTAAGGAAAGAAAGGTTTCCAGTGGGAACATATAACAAATTGAAGATGAAGAAGTTTGGTCCCTGTAAAATTTTGAAGAGGCATGATTTAGGGAACGTATATGAGGTAGAGTTGTCAGATGGATTCAACATTTCACCTATGTTCAACATTTTAGATTTGACAGAGTATCATGAAGGTGGTGTAGATGAAGTACCAACAATGGAACAGTGTGGGATTCCAGCACCTACTTCAGAAGAGTAGGAGATTGAAGAAATCTTGGATAGTCATGTGGGAAGGAGTACTAGGGACAAGCAGTATGAAGAATATCTGGTGAAATGGAAAGGAAGGCCTATTGAAGATTCATCCTAGTTGCCTAAGACAAAGGTTGACCATTTGGGTTTTCCTCCACCATCTGAGATGTGATGGGGTCACTTCTTAAATTACCCTGGGTGTCTAATGCAAGAGCATCCAGTGGTGTAAGGGCAATCTTGCATCACCCAAAAATAGTTAAATTTCAAGTTTCTCAATTTTTAGATGTTTTTACATTTTTGGATATGTTTTTTGTCATAATGAAATTCCCAATTTATGGTTTTTATTTTCTATTCCTGGGTTGAAAGATATTGTAGTTTTAGTTGCCCAGATTTGCACATAAAAATCTTCCAAGTTAGATTTGAGACACTTAGAGTTCCCTGATCGGCCCCAAAACTTACCAAAATCGGCATATAAAATTTTGAGCGCATTGTTGACTTCGAGACATTTCCAATGGTTCAAACGGTTTGCAAATCAGAGTCCCGGATCAAAAGTTATGGCCCTGGAAAGTTGGCGCACTTTCTAGAAGATACAATTGCAAATGTTCTTTTGAAATTTGAACTTCATTTTGTAATTTTTCAATGCCAAACCCCCTAAACTCAAATTTGAATGTTGTTTTGGTTCCAAACTAAAGAGGAGCTCTATTTATGGGTAGGTTTCTAATTTTTGGGTAACTTTTTGGGGACTATTTCGCATATTGTGAAAGGGTTATTCTGTAGCTATCTGTAACTTGTATGTGTTGTAGAACTTGGGGATTTGAGATCCTCTACATGTAAGAATCTCCATTTTCTGAATAATAAAATTATTCTCTTGTTTGTAGGTTATTTTCTATGTCTCGAGTTGTGCCCTCATCAAAAGTAAAGCATAATTTATATTGATCAATGTAAAGTTGAGAATCTCCTTTAAAAACCTTTTCCGTTTCATTAGTTTTGGGTAAGAAAAAAAGTCATCAACCACATACCCTACACATTCCCATCATATTGCCATTTTTTGGCCCATCATGATCCTGCACATACTCATATATATATATATATATATATATATATATGGAAATGTAGCAATGAAGAATTGCAATAAACATATCAGAACCTCAAAAGAAATACTCATTATGTGTATGTGACAGGGAATTTTTTTTTTTTTATTTAGCAGATATATAAAATTTCATATATATATATAAAATATAGTCCTCAAATAAGCAACTAAGTTTTTAATTATAAGGTTTAAAGTTTTTTTTAAAGAAATTAAGGGAGTAAGGCCAACACCTTTCCCCCCCATGGGGGAGGTGCCACCTGTGATGGGCAGTGCCCCCTCCATAGGCCGCGACCTATGGGGAATGCTTCCCTCAACAAAGCAGCCCTTCTCCAATGGGGAAGGACGTGGATGGGGAGGAAAAGCCCCACAGAAACATCTAAAGACATAAATATTTACCATTGACAGAAATTTCATCGTATATTTGATTTCCAATTTGGTTTTGTATCAATTTAAATATATGTATATATATTTATATACATATACAATTTTGTGTATGTATGTGTATATACATATATGTATGTATGTATGTATAAATATATAGATATATATATTTATATATTTAGATGTACACAATTTCTACATAAACTGAGTTAAGATTTTCTTTAAGAGTCACATAGAAAAGAAACCCCAATCTGGGCATAAAAGATTTAATACATGAGGAGTTGCAAAATCTAAATGTAAATATATAAAGAATTTGGAAAGATTGTATAGGTTTCACTAATGAATTTTTAGACAACAAACACTTCAAGTATAGAGGTTTTTGCACAATGGGTTTCAAAATAGTTCATTCTTTGAACAATACAACAACTCTTTTCTCATATTTTGAATTTAAATGCAATGGAAGGAATTAAGCACCTGGAAAAGAATTGCCTCTAGTTGAAGAAACTCTTCTACTTCTTCTTCCTTTCTCTAGAGGTTGCTCTTTGGAAGTCTTCTCATTCTTCCTTTCTTTTCACTATATTCTCTTCTTATGCCCACTTATTTTGAATCTATTGAAATCTAGAAAATAGC
Organism: Sequoia sempervirens; assembly: GCA_007258455.2. NCBI lineage: Eukaryota > Viridiplantae > Streptophyta > Pinopsida > Cupressales > Cupressaceae > Sequoia > Sequoia sempervirens. Next base: position 142,315,591 of record VDFB02000002.1, on the reverse strand, counting down.
CTATTTGGAAGCCAGTTTTGATATTTTGCAGAGCAAATCAAGAAAAGTGTCCAAGAAAAGTTGTGTTTTCTCGTAACTCATTTTCTCTTTTTAAAAGGTTTTCACCCCATATTTCTCAAACCTAATCTTGAAATTCAAATTAAATTCATTTTCCTGATGCTTTCTTTTCTTCACCAAAAAAATAACTTTTAATTTCACCATAGTTATTTATTTCAAAATAAATAAGTAAATAAATACCACTTTTTTGTAAATAAAATTTCTAATAAATAACGATTTACCAACTAATAAACAGTTTTTGAAAATAAATTGTTTTACTCGACAAAACATGTGAATTTATCTTCATTGTAAAATTATTTAAACTAAATTACTTTCCATTATTTCCATCACACTTTTATTTCCATTTCATAAATTAAAATAAACATTCTTGAAAACACATAATTATGCATTTAATTAAATTAAAACTACAGGCATCTAAATGACACTACGTGCATGCATATGTATGTGAGAGTTTTGTTCTTGTTGTACCCTTCCAAGAAGCTAACCTTCTCTCCTTAGCCACACCCTTGGTCTTTGATGACTTGCATCTCAATACCCTCAAGTGCACATCAATAAATTAGTATCCACATAAATATATACTCAAAAATATTAGAACTAATGAATTTAAATAACATCTTCCATTTTTCATCGTGTTCAAAATAAATTGCATTCTAGGCATTCAACTTTCCTTAAATTAAAGAAAAATTTCATATTTCATCATACCAAAAAATACAATAGTATTCATTATGTATTCTACCACACACATCCACTCATATGTCAAATCCACACAAAGCCAAAAACAAGGAGCATTAGAGTTTGAGATGTGACATGTACCCAATTTCTCTATAATTTGATTCAATATGTGTGCTATTATGTATAAATGAGTAACATAAATTAAATTTAATTGATATAACAGTCAAAAGGTACATTTCAAGAGTCTCAAATGTTGTCTACCTATTGCAAAAAGTTCTTTTTGGGATCTCACGAAGGATTCATTCTCCCTAAGGTGAATGGGTCCTTGGTAGGGCTCCAAAAAATCCATTTCTAAGTTTTGTTCTTCAATTTCTACACTCCTAGATTCTAGTTGGGAACTATCAAAAAGCTAGAAATAAAACCTCTAGCTCAATTTCCATCAGTTGACAATTTTTCATCCAACTTTGACAACTTTTGTAATTTTTCTTTCCAAATGTTCTTCAACCTAAAACCTCCAATCACATGTGATCAAAGAGGAGAAAAAAAATTGTTTGTTAGAGAATAGGGGTTTTCCTTGGTCAAACCCTATTTTGGTAATTAAACATTGAAATAAAATAGAAATGCATGAAGGAATTTTGAATGAATAAATGCAATGTCAAAACTCACCACACCTTAATGGAACCATAATACAAATCTATAATCTAACATGAAGTGACCTCAAAAAATTTATATTTTGATCATAAAACTTGATATGTGATATATTTGCTTTGAAATGCTTGATAGATAATGAATGCTACATGAAACATCAAAAAATGAGTGGTGGTTCACCAAAATTAGATGCAATAGTGAACTTAATTCTCTTATATTCATTCAAAATGTGTTTTATAATACATAGACAAGAATGAGAAATTAAACCTAATTGATATAGAAGTCAAAGGGTAAGTTTTAAGAGGGTTAAATGTTGTGTACCTTTCACCAAAAGTGCTTTTCCAAACATCACTAAGGACTCATTCCCCCTATGGTGGATGGATCCTCACTAGGACTTTGGAAAATAAATTTCAGGGTTATGTTCCTCTCAACTTGCAGTCCTAGTTTCTAGTCGGACACTATTTAAAAGCTAGAAATAAATCATGTAGCTCAATTTTAATGAGTTTGTAACTTTATTAGAAACTTTGAAAAAAAATTCAATTTGTCTCTCCAAATGATCTTCAACCTAAAACTTGCAATCACATCAAAAGAGACAAAAATGTTAATTGTTAGGGAATAGGGGTTTTCCTTGGTCAAACCCCATTTTGGTAATTAAACCTTGAAATTAATGAAAGAATTAAGGAACGATAAATAAAAAAATAAAATATCACAACTCACCATACCTTAATTGAAACCTTGTATTGTAGATCTAAAAACTAGCATGAAGTGGCGTCAGTGAATGTAGATCTTGATCATGAAACTTGATGTGAAACAATTCCTTTAAATGTTATGATAGATTTTCAATATTGCATAAACACATTAGCTCACACAACATGCATGATGAATTATGTAGGTTTGACATGATGAAATGGATCTTGATTGCTGCAATAATCTTCGATAATCTTCCTTTGAATTCCTTAAAAATGCCCGTGAATGCTCTTTCTTGATATCATGAAGTCTCATAAAAATTCTACTTGTAAACATAGTGAAGTAACCTTGTATTTATACACATATTACCTTTAATTCCAAAAATTCAAATATCACAAGCCAACATCAAATCTTGGATTTGAAGTCATTAAAATACTACCAAAAACATATCCCAATGGGGGGTCCTAGGTCTAAGTGAGGACCTAGATCACTCAGACCTAGTGAGGACCCATTCACCAGTGGTCAATGGTCCTAGTTCACTAACCTAGGACACAAACCTTCTAAAATTAAGTGTTGTGTAATGACATTTATGAATGTCAAGTTTTATGCATCTAAATTTGTAATTAATTAGGCTTGGATTTGAATTAAAGGGACTAGTTAAGGAAAATTAACTTGAATGTATTAATAAAGCCCTAGATTAGTGTGAAAGTGTAAAGGTACACTTTACAACACCCTAAATAAGGCACAATTAAGTCTATTTAGTTTAAAATGTCCCTAACCTTAATGTGAATGTGTAAAACACATTACAACACTAAATCAAGGAAACGTTAAGCTCATTTTAATATTAATTATTCCCAAATTAATAGAAAAGGGATACTTTTTCCATTAATAAATGTTCCCCCACTTTAGTCATAATATGTCTCCATCTCAAACTCACACTAAAGTAGACATTCATGACACTTATGAATGTAGTAACTATAGAGATACACAATCATAAAATGTCAAAGACTAGAAACATCAAGCCTATATTGTCCAACATAATGTGAAACACATCTAAGCTATCATTTTACACTCACTCTGAGGTAGTGGAACTATAGGCTATCCACTAGGTGAGTCTTCCAATAAAGTGGATTAGTGAGAAATTCATGCCTATGTGTTGGCTCTCACCATAAAATGAGAAGTTCATGCCTATGTTTTGGCTATCATCATACTAACCATACCAAAGCTATCCCCTTGGTAACTTGAATAAGGTGCCACAAGGTGGAATGAAATAAAGGGGTGGAAAATGAGAGAATAATATTAGGATCCCATACCATATCAAACCTATCCTCCTAAAAACTTCAATAAGGCACCACAATTCAAGGCAAGGCTCCATAGGCATGCAAGGTTTGTTATGGTAGATGGCCTTGAATTAGGGTTTCAAGCTTCACAAGGTCAGAAAGTTATATTAAATGCCAAACACTTATGACCATTATGTATAGGTTTTCATTCAAAGGGATTTTTCTTCATTTGTGTATGGTATTATTTTTAGGGATCATCATTCCTAATGTCTCCAAAAGAGGACAAGTCAAGCATAAAAGATTCACAACTTAGGGAATGCAATGTGTCACATCACCACTAAGAGGAAATTCATATGCTAAGATATGTCACACTCTTGGATGCCATCAAATTAAATGATACCACCAAGAAAATAACACCATGAAACATCCAAAAATGTCAAAATATATTATCAATGTATGCCCCCACTTTAAAGTGGTTTCTAACACCATTTTTATGAGAAAATGCTTTAAAGTAGCCAATGTTTACTCCTAAGACATGAGAGGTTTACTTGGAAATACCTATTCCAAGTCATATATTTCCAAAATGAATTTACAACATCAAAAAGGAGGGAGATTTTTCCCCCAAAAATACATAAGGGATCGATAGATTTAGGTTTAGTATGCCTTTACTATAAAGTTTTTATAGAGCTTGAAAATGTCATCATTCTTGAAATACTCATAGAACTAGAAGAATGACACATAGAGAGCGAAAATAATGAAAAATCCTTTCGGGTCAACATGGGAGAGACCTATATGTCTCAGCAACTTGTGTCATCCCTAAAAGGAAAACACAAGACAAGTGAAAAAAGAAAATGTTTACGACAAATAGAAGAATGTAGATACATATAGAGGAATGCACAAAGAGAGAGAGAGAGAGAGATACATCAAACAAAACAACATGGGGGATAAAATTACACACATGCTATCAAATAAAGAACATAAAAAATAAAATAATACAAAAGATGAGTAAGGAACATGCAAGTCAACCTATATCAGGTCATCCACATCACAATCTCGATCAGTGTATATTGAAGCCATACAACTAGCCAAAGGAACAACAAAATGTGTCAAACTAGGACACACACTAAGTTCAACACTCTTTTTAGTAGAATTATCATTTAAGCTCATAAAAGATGAAAGAAATGAATTCAACTCATTATACACTTGTTCATCAATCTTTTCAATATCAATTTGATCATCTAAATTAATCACAATAGGAGGTTGAATGATAATGTCTCTAGAAGGTTCTTGTTTACATTGCAACAAGGGTATAGAATCATCATGCATTGCTTCAAAAAAGTATAGATTTTGATTTTATGTGTTTCTCTTTTCGTATTTAGTTCATAACATACAAGCAATAACACAATGTCTATGCCTAGTCTCTCTAGAATTTCAATTTATTTTCAATCTGTTGTTAATTTATGATTGTGTAGGAGTGGGTTTGTCAACCATAGGTTTTTTTCTTCCCTTAGTGTAGGAATGGAAGGAACCATAGGAGGTTATTCAACCACTTTCTCTTTAGCTTTGTAAACTTGTTTGACTTTATTAGGCATAATGGGTTTGTTATGGTTGTTTTGTGATCTCTTATGGGTATGTGTAGGATCATGATGGGCCAAAAAGTGGTGATATGTAAGTGATATGATGGCCCATGTGGCTGAAGACTTTTTTTTTACCTAAAATTGATGAAACAAAAAGAATCTTTAAAGGATATTCTCAAATTTCCACGAATATAAATTATGCTTTACTTTGAATTTAATAAATAATTATTATTCATTTTCTATTTGAATTACGACTAAAGTCCTCATTGATGGGCTGATTGAAAAACATCTATAGCTTTCAAACAGTATCACATTTTTTTATTCTAAAACATGTGTCACATTCTATGCTTTGCATACTATAGGATTAAAAAATAAATAAATAAATTCATGAAATTCTAACCAAGTTAAGGTGGTCAGACATATGAGTTTTTATATTTTTAAAAATTTGTAATAAACAATTCATAATTAATTATTTACTTGGAAAAAAATTACAAAAAAATATGCATCACATCGAGACATGATTCATCTATCCATATATAAAATCTTATAAAAAATATTATCATTTTATTGTGGTTAGGGTGGTCATACAGACACCTACTTCTTATTTTTTCCCTAAAATTTAAGTACTAGACTACATTGAAATTTCAAATTTTCACCAAATGGATTTATTTATTTTTTAAATAAACCTAACTATAGTTTACAAACTACATTCAATTTCCTACAGATTTTATTCTTACATATTTTTGAAATAGTATAGATAACTTATTCAAATTTTAATGTCAAGTTGTCTAACTCTAATTTTTCTGAATTTTTTGCCACTTAAAGGCTTGTTTTTTCCCTGACGATCCTGCACATACCCTTATAGGAAATGGTAGGAGGATTTTTTCATATGTTTCTCTTCGATATTTGGAAGGTCTTTTGGTTCAATCATGGTTTTGTCAATGATAGGTGGCTCATTCATGGGTTGAAGCATATTTCTAAGGGATAATTTTGCTATATTCTTTGCCTTAAACTTTTGATATGCTTTGAAAAAAGTAGTCTTCACAAGGTCTAATAGGTTAAATAGGCTTGGGCCAAAAGAAATCCAATGAAAATTTCCCATGGGAAGGCACAAGATTAAAGCCACTCTGATTCACAGAGAATACTTCATTACCAAAGGGAAACTTTAAACATTTATGCACAACCAATGAGACAACATTCATGGAGTGAAGCCACATGGATAGTCTAACTTCACACAAAATTGGTGTGATGATGGGATGATGGTTAATGAGACACGTAAGCTTTTCAGTTTGATTTTTAGAGGGAGATTTATCAAGCCTGCCATAGGACAAGAAAAACCATTGTGAATTTTTATCCATGCTTTCAGTTTTTCATATGTATATTGATAAAGTTTATGCATAAATAGGAATTTGTCAATAATCACACTCTCTACACAAATGGGATCAATGAATATCCCATTAGTAGGCTTATCACTGATTCTTTTAGCTATGTAAAGAGGACTATCAGGTGCATGTTTAAGTATGTCTTTTTCTAAGAAAACAATATAAAAAGGCATTTTGGTTGAGCTCATACAAGGTTTAGCTTCAATAAAGTTGACTGGGGCATGCATGTTATTATTATCTTACTTGTTTAAGTTCTCATGAAGGAAGCCACCAATGCTAATAAATTTTTTTGTTCCATTTTCAATTTTAATCATTTTCCTTATATTTTGTAAAGTAGGAATCATACCAATGTCCATGCTTTTAGTAAGCACAATGTCTTGTAATTTTTTGAAACAAAGGAAATAGGGGGGCCTACCTTTGAGGAGATAGAGTTCCTACTTGATGTAGATCAGGGTGGATATTATCAACTCAAACTCAATTAAACATATTTTGAAACTTTGAAACCCTACCTTGGCGATCTTCTCTCAAATCCTTCAATTTTCTCTAGTAGTACTCCAAATAGTGGTTTTCCCACAAAACATTCAAATAAGACCCAATACACAAAATATGACCACCATTCAAGATACCCTTTACGCCACTATAAAATGTATTAAATTCTTACATAGGGTTGTTTTGGAACATAACCCTCAAAATGGGACTACTACGCTCCCAACTAAGCCTAATTAGGCTAGTTCAATAAGGTAACTATTGGTTTTACAATCTCCAAACCTCAATTATTCATTCTAGAGTTTTCAACATGTCACATGGGGTTTGCAAATGCAATTTCCTTCAACTAGACCAATCACCAAAATGTTCTTTCACATCCTAGGCCTAACACATGGTGATATTAGGCTCTAGGGCAGTAATAAACTTGCCCCTAACTCCATCCCCTACTTCTGAAAATACCAAAAAACTTAAAAAACATCCTATCTACCTCCATTCCACTAATTATCATGATTTTCCACTAGTGGAATGGATCAAAGACTCATTTTCTAACATCCTATGCCTAACACATGGTGATATTAGGCTCTAGGGAAATAATAAACTTTCCCCTAACTCCATCCTCTACTTCTAAAAATACCAAAAACCTTAAAAGAATCCCATCTACCTCCATTCCACTAATTATCAAGCTTTTCCACTAGTGGAATGGATCAAAAACTCATTTTCTTCTATCAAACCCTCACTAACTAGGTTTTCTAGATAGTTTATAGTAAATTGACTCTAACTCACTCTAATGTTGATGAAAATTGATGAAATCAAAAGAAAATGATAGTGGATTCAACACCACATCTACTCTAATGTAATGTAGATCATTTTTGAGTTGTACAGGGCTGCACTATATTTTGTAGCAGCAAGAAAACATTGTAAGACATAGAAAATAGAGTTTTTTTATTGTTTGATCATCAAAACTTCATTCCAGAACCTTGCCTTAAACATCACAAAGAATATTTAAAAATTTACAACAAAAAACAACCATTTTCTAAATTACCTTTGAATCTCCAATGGTTCAACTTCTACAAAAGACCAAAAATGTAAAATTTGATTGAGTAACTTTGCAACTTTTTGCAACAAATAACACCTTCCTACAATCCTAACCCCACAAGACTCAAAACATGAAACATGGTCTCAATAGACCTTATTACAAATAAAAACTTGACTCAAGCACAAAACATAAAATTTACCCCCCCTTTTACATTATGAAGACTAGGTGCCCCTTGAGGACAATGTTGCAATGTAGTAGATTAATGCTTGTTCATACCATTCTTTGAACCCCACGTGTTATCTCCATTTGGAAACCCCTTCCAATGGACTAAGTAATTGAAATAGGTATTATTTACTATCCTTTTGAACTCTTTGGCACCTAGGATATGCTACAAAGTTGCAGAGACATGTTTGATAGTTAATCCTTGGCATGTGCATCACCTAAGAATGTTGTTGAATCTGCATCATTACCTACTATCATATCTCCTCCATCCTTGTAATGAACCTCCTTCTTCAATTCAATTGTGTGCTTCGACTTATCTACATTCTTTTACAGTTTATTCTTAACCTCTTCACCTTTTCTTCTCAATTCTTTCACCTGTTGTTGTGTCCCTGTAGCTGCTTCTTTATCAAGTATATTAACCTATGAAATGAAAGAATAATAAACATCCCCTTTTGAAAGCAATTAATGGAGCAGTCCTCCTATCATCATGGAAATATACTTCTTGAGCCAATCTTGAATCCCCAAAGTCAATTCATCCCTGACCTTCAACGTAATAGATCTTGACACTAACTCAATATCATTTCCCTCTAAAAGCAAGTCATTCTTCATGTTTGTTGTCATAATGTCTTCAAGTTTCTAGGAGTGGTTGCAAGGTCCATGTGCTTCTCTTCTTCTATATTTATGAACTCCTTCGTACCTACCATCATCAAATTAGATCCCTAGTTTTCCCTTTGTCTTCATCCTTCAATGGTGTCAAATTATAGGAGAACCCATCTTTTTCTATCTCATAGGTATTCTTTCTTCCATCATACATAGCATGCCTATCAAATTTCCAAGGCCTCCCCAACAAAAAATGGCATACATTCATGGGTAGTATGTCACATAAAATTTTATCCTTATACCCTCCTATATTGAAATCCACCCAACTTTGTTCATTTACTAGTAAATATTGACCCTCATTCAACCAAGAGACTCTATAAGGAGTAGCATGTGGTATCCTAGGCAACTTAAGTTTTTCAACCATCAAAATTGAAACCATATTATCTGTACTTCCTAAATCAATTACACCCTTACAAACATTACCTAAGAACTTACAAGTTGTCTTGAAGAGATTCATTATTTGTGGTGGCTCCTTCTCTACTGATGCTTTGATGAGAGTTCTCCTTACCATGAGTGATTCACCTACTTCTGGACCATCATGATGTGATGGAGAGTTTACACTCTCATTATCACCTTCTTGCACCAATTGAGATCTTTTTTCTCCTCAATGTGAAGTAGAGGCCTAACCTTCATTACATTGCCATGCTTGATGTTCAAACTTGTTACATTGATAGTACCTTCCCGTGAATCCACTAGATCATCTTCCTTAACTTCTAAATCTGCCTCTAAAGCCTAATCTTCCTCCTCTAAATCCACCTCACTTGGTATTGGACTTTACTTGCATCTTTTTGGTTCTCATATGACTACCTTGACCTGGAAAATGAACCTCTTCCTCTAGAATTGTTGCATCTAGCCCTGGTTTGTTTTTCTTGCCTTCTCTTTATTTTTCCTTAGCCCTAATTTCTAATTGAAAAACATTCCTCTACCATGCTTGGGTTTGACAAAGTTAACTCATATTGAATGCTAAGTCTTAATACACTAAGGTATCTAGCCACCTTCTCCACATCATCCTTCATGTGACCTAATATTATATGCAATTTACAAAATTCCTCAGTATAAGCTTTGACATCCATCTCTGTTTGTTTCAAATCTTGAAGTTTCTTGTGCATTTGAATTGCATAATTAGTTGGTAAGATTGGCCACCATTATGTCCCAAGAGATATTTTTTTACTTTCCTTTCTTCCTCATTTTAGTTTGCTTATAATCCCACCATAGTAGGGCATGACCCTTCAATTTTGTTTTTTCTATCTTTACCTTTTGTTCCTTTGGTATGTCTTCACATTCAAAATAATTATCAAGTGTTACAATCCAATCCAAAATTTTGTCATTATTCACGTTTCCTCTAGACATTGCTAAATTAATCTTCACCTTGTGTTTTTCTTCCTTGATTACTCTCATTAGCTTGCAAAACTTCTACTCGTCGGGATCCAATTCCTCTTCCTTTTCTTCTTCATTCTCCTCTTCCCCTTCTTCTTTAGGGTCACTCACATCACTTAGGACCATACCTCTCCTCTGAGTGGTTTCAATATCCTCAAGCCTTGCTACTGCCATATCTTGCAATTCCTTCAATATTATAATCTCTTTTGCAATATTCTCTTTCATCCCATTCATTTCCCTAACCATAGGGTTATGCTTTGGAGGCATCTTGTTCTCTTTTTCACTTCACACTTTCCATTTTATAGACTTACCTATGCTCTAATACCAATTTTTTGTAGAGTGGGGTGGATATTATAAAGAAAAACTCAATTAATCAAACTTTGAAACTTTGAAACCCTAACTTGGTGATTTTCTCTCAAATCCTTCAATTTCCCCTAGTAGTACTCCAAACAAGGGATTTCCCATGAAAATTTTAGAGAAGATCCAATACCCAAAATATAACCACCATTCAAGATACCCTTTATCTCACTTAAAAACATATCAAATTATTAGATAGGGGTTTTTAGGAACATAACCCTCAAAATTGGAATGCTATGCTCCCAACTAGGCCTAATTAGGTTAGTTCAACAAGGAAACTATTGGTTTTACAATCTCCAGAACTCAATTCTTCATTCCAAAGATGTCAACATGTTACATGGGGTGTACACATGCAATTTCCATCAACTTGACCAATCACCAAAATGTTCTTTCACCAAACCATAAGTCTATCTAACATCCTAGGCCTAACACATGGTGAGATTAGGCTAGGGTAGCATTAAATTTTCCCCTAACTCCATCCCCTACTTCTGTAAACACCAAAAACCTTAAAATCATCCTATCTACCTCCATTCCACCGATTATAAGGCTTTTCCATTGATGGAATGGATCAAAAACTCATTTTCTTCAATCAAACCCTCACTAACTAGGGTTTCCTGACAATTTATAGTAAATTGAATATAACTCACTCCAATGCTAATGAAAAAAAATGAAATAAAAGGAAAATGATAGTAGATTCAGCCCCACATCTACTCCAATGCAACTTAGATCATCTGCAGGTTATATGGGGCTGCACTATTTTCTGTAGCAGCAAGAAAAGACTATAAAACATAGAAAAAAGAGTTTATTTATTGTTTGATCACCAAAAATTCATTCAAGAACCTTTCCTTGAACATCAAAAGGAATATTTAAACATTTAAAACCAAAAAAAAAAATTCTAATTGGCCCTTGAATCTCTAACGATTCAACTTCCACAAAAGACCAAAAATGCAAAAGTTGCTTGAGCAACTTTGTAACTTTTTGCAACAAATGATACCTTCCTACAAACTTGACCCCACATGACTCAAAACATGAAACATGGTCTCAACAGACCTTATAACAAAAAAAAAAAATGAATTAAGCAAAAAAAACCTAACATCTACCCCCCTTTTACATTATGAAGACTAGGTGCCCCTACACCACTTCACATTCACTTCTCATTTAAGGAAAACCTAGAGATCTCAATCCAAAGATGTAAAGGGGAAAGAGATCTGCAATAGGGATGTCCTAGGGTATATTTAGAGACTAAAAATGGGTTCACCACCAAGCTAGGGCTTGGAAAGATAAGAGGCTAATGAAACATGCAAAGTACTAACTAAGCAACATAGGAAATGAAATTGAAGAATTAGGATAGTAAACTAAGAATGAATAGAGGTGCACCTTGAAGAATGATTGTTTTCCCAAAACCTTGAAAAACTACTATTTGGTGCCCACTGGGACTCATACACCATTCTAGGCATATCAGTCCCAGACTAGGGTTTCTAGGTGGAAACAAGAATCTCGAATCGCTGAATCAAGATCTACAAAAAATACCAAAAAATAGGTATACTAGGACTCATACACCACAAGTGGTGTATTAGTCTCATTTGTCGTGAAGTGTCCCACAAGGAAAATTTTGAAGAAAAACTTTGTGGGCCTTTGAAGATGTATTTAATAATCCTTTCTTGAGTGGTTTCATGTAGATAGGTTGGATATCTTGCTCTAGATCAGAGTTTCTGTGAGATTTGACAAATTTACATGAAAAATTTTGCAACTTTTACAACTTTACAATTTTGATACTTTTGCAAGCTTAAAATTCACTTTTTCTTCAATCTATAAACTTGTAATCACAGAAAGAGAGAAAAAGTGTTGTTTTGTTAGGGAATAGTAGTTTTCCTTGTTCAAACCCCATCTAGGTAATTAAACCAAATGATGAAACAATGAAATAAGGACATGAAATCTGAAACATGAAACACAAACAATGATACCTTGAATGATGTCTTGGAATGTAAATCAAAAATATAAAATGAAGCAACCATGTATAATGTAGATCTTGAACTTGAATTGGATATGAAAGTGTTAGAGTAAATTAAATTTATCATCATAAGATTTAACTTAGGGACATTGCATTTACATTAGTTATGCATTTAATTATTGTTCCGGTAGTTTTTCCTGTGTTGGGAAGTTTCTCACCCATCATATATTTCATAGATTTAAAAGCATGTACCATATGTAGATTATTCATCTCATCTATTCACTCCTTATTTGGTGAAATGGTAGTGTTTTTGCTCTCATTTTTCTTGGGTTATTCGCTCTATCATGGCATCAATTTTTGGAGTTGTATTATAGTTGATTATGGGGATAAGAGGAAGAAGAAGCAATTGATCAAGACCAATTGTGGCTTATAAGGGCCATTTCGAAGATCGGGAAAAGACCTAGAGCAGAAGTCCCCAGTTATTCTGGAAGTTTGAACCCAAAAGAGTTGATCGACTCGATCAATGAGCTAGAAGAATATTTTGAGTATGAGGAAATAGAGGACCCAAATCGGGTTAAGTTTGCGAAAATGAAGCTGAAGGGCCATGCCAGTATTTGGTGGAAAGAGGTCCAATTGGAAAAAAATTGAAGAGGAAAAGGAAATATCACCAAATGGGATCACATGGTAGAGAAATTGAAGAAGTAGTTCATACCAATGGACTACGAGTTAGATCTATTAAAGAAATTGCAAGGGTTAAAGCAAGGAAGCAAATCTGTGAAAGAATATACTAAAGAATTTCACAAGATAATCATCAGAACGAGCCACACAGAGGCCAATAAAGAGAAGGTAGACCGATATCTTAAGGGGTTACGACCGAGCATTTAGGAGGAGTTAAGCCTAGTTAGAATGACCACCATTGACGATGTGTATTAGTTTGCTCTGAAGGTGGAAGAGAAGCTGAACAAAAGATTTGATGGCAAGCAAAAAGGACGAGGAGGTCAAAGTGGAAGGGGTAGTGGAAGACCTTCAAGAAGCCGAAATGATGATGAAAAGAAAAGTGAAGATGTGGGTACCAGCTGAAGCCAAAGGAATGACAACTTCTACCACCCTCGTGATCAAAACAGTGGTGACCAAAGAGGTAGAGGATGAGGGAGATATGGACAAGGATCTGCAAGAGGTGGTTTCAAAGGAACGTGTTTCCAGTGTGGTGAAGAAGGGCATCGAGCCTATGAATGTCCACAACACCAAGGAAGGGCAGAAAAAAGGCCAGAAGGTTGAGGAAGGGTTGCACATGCAGATGATGCTGAAAGGGCAGAAGCACTAGTGATTAGGAGAGCCCTGGTGACTGAGGAAAAGGAACCAGAACAAAGGAAGAATTTGTTTCGCACAAGGTGCAAGTGTGAAGGAAAATGTTGTGATGTCATTATTGACGGTGGGAGCACCAATAATCTGGTGTCAGAAGAGATGGTCACAAATTTGAAACTGAAGAGGGAAAGGCACCCGCATCCATATTGGATTGCCTGGTTGGAGAAAGACCACAAAGTTTTGGTCAATTAACAGTGCCTAGTAAAGTTCAAGATCGGGAGCTATCATGATGAGGTACTCTATGATATCATCCCCATGGATGCATGTAACATGTTGTTGGGGAGGCCATGGTAGTTCGATAGGCGAGCTATACATGATGGCTATGGAAACACTTATTCCTTGACAAAGGATGGGATTCGTCACAAGCTGAAACCCCTAAAGGAGACCAAAGAAAAGGTATGCAGTAGTGCTAGAATTTGTTATGTAGATGGAAGAAAACTTTTAGAAGGTATGAAGCATGAGCATGTGTGTTATGCATTGATTCCTAGAGTGAGTAAGGAGGATAGTGAGAAGGTTTCAGAAGAAGTTTCTGGGATGTTGCATGAGTTTTAGGATATTGTTTCTGATAATGCACCCAAGGGTTTACCACCAATAAGGAAGACCAGTCATCATATTGACTTGATTCCTAGAGTCAGTTTTCCAAATAAGGTAGCTCATAGAATAACTCCAGCAGAAAATGATGAGTTGAACATACAAGTTCAAGAGTTGTTGAGAAAGGGTTTGATATGGCAGAGTTTGATTCCATGTGCAGTACTTATAGTACTAGCACCAAAGAAGGATGGGGAGTGGAGGATGTGTACAAATTTCTAAGCCATAAACAAGATAACAATCAAGTATAGATTTCCCCTACCAAGGATGGATGACCTGATGGACTGTTTGAGTGGAGCTCAGTAATTCACAAAGATTGATCTGAAGAGTGGATATCACCAAATCTGGATGTGAGAGGGAGATGAATGGAAGACTGCCTTCAAAACCAAAGAGGGCTAGTATGAGTGGTTAGTCATGCCTTTTTGGCTAACCAATGCACCGAGCACATTCATGCGGCTCATGAAGGAGGTACTAAAATATTTTCTAGGAAGTTTTGTTATTGTGTATTTAGATGATATTTTAATTTTCAGTAAGACGTTGGATGAGCATCTGATGCATATTCGGAAAGCCCTTGAGAAGTTAAGAGAAGAGAAACTATTGATTAATCTGAAGAAGTGTAGTTTTGTGAAGAGGGAGTTAGTGTACTTGGGGTTTGTAGTCTCAGCAAAAGGTCTCAAGATGGACCCAGAGAAGGTGAAGGCTATTTTTGAATGGCCTACCCCAAGAACTGCTACCGAGGTGAGATCTTTCCATGGTTTGGCTAGTTTTTATAGAAAGTTCATTAGAAATTTCAGTAGTATTTGTGGACCCCTGACTGAAACAATGAGAGGATAGAAAAGAATTCAAGTGGAGGACTAAAAATTTTGAACTATTATTGGCTTGAGGAAGGTGTGAGCAACTGTTAGCCCTTCAGTTCCAAGGTGTTTTAGGTGGATTGTGATGGGTGTTTGTGCCATTGGAGGCAGTGTTGAGCCAAGAAGGAATTCGAGGCCATTGCCTATTTGGTGGTGAAAATGATGCCAAGAGAAAGTATTTTGTATATGATCAGGAATTTTATGCAATAGTTCAAGCATTAAAGAAATGGAGACATTATTTGTTGCTGAAGGAATTTGTTCTATATACTGATCATCAGGCCTTGTAGTACCTAAATAGTTAGGAAAAATTAAATCAGAGGCATATGAAATGGGTAGAGTTTTTGCAAGTTATACCTTTGTTTTGAAACATAGGAGTGGGAAGTCAAATAGGGTTGTAGATGCCTTAAGTAGGAGGCATAGATTGATGAAAAAAATGTAGATTGAAGTGGTTGGGTTCAATGAACTTAAGACACTGTACGCAGAAGATCCTGATTTTGCAGAGGCTTGGAAAGCTTGCAAGGAACCTGTTACAGTGGATAGGACAAGGTGGCTGGATTTCATAATCCAGGATGGCATGTTATTTAAGGGAAGTCAATTGTGTATCCCAAGGAGTTCCATGAGAGAGAACCTGATAAAGGAGAAGCATAGTGGAGGAATGGGAGGACATTTCGGTCGGGATAAGACCATTGCCATTATCAGTGAGCATTATTATTGGCCTCAGATGTCACAGGATGTGAAGAAGTTTGTACAAAGCTATAGGGTATGTCAGATGGCTAAAGGAGTGAGTCAGAATATAGGATTATATTATCCCTTACCTATACCAAAGAGGCCATGGGAGGATATCAATATGGACTTTGTTCTTGGTTTGTCAAGGACACAACGAGGGAATGATTCAGTCTTTGTGGTGGTTGATAGGTTTTCGAAGATGGCACATTTCATTCCATGTCAGAAGACCCATGATGCAGTCCACATTGCTGACTTGTTCTTCAAAGAGGTGGTGAGGCTACATGGTTTGCGAAAGAGTATTGTTTCAGATTGTGACACCAAATTTGTGGGGTAGTTTTGGAGGACCTTGTGGAAGAAGCTGAAGACAGAGTTGAAGTTCAGTTTTGCACACCATCCACAAATAGGTGGGCAGACAGAGGTTGTTAATAGGAGTCTGGGTAACCTAATAAGGTGTTTGGTAGGAGATAAACCCAAGGGATGGGACTTGATCTTACCTCCAGATTGTGTATGGAGGTAGCCCTAGAACAGCTCCAGAATTGAGGAAGATGGACCAGGAGAAGAAAATAAGTGCTGAAGCCAAAGATTTTGTAGAACACATCATGGATATACATGAGAAGGTAAGAGAACATATTAACAAGATGAATATGCAGTATAAGGCTAAGGAAGATCAGAAGAGGAGGTATAAGGAGGTTCATATTGGTGATGAAGTGATGGTCCACTTGAGGAAAGAAAGGTTTCCAGTGGGAACATATAACAAATTGAAGATGAAGAAGTTCGGTCCCTGTAAAATTTTGAAGAGGCATGATTCAGGGAATGCATATGAGGTAGAGTTACCGGATGGATTCAACATTTCCCATGTGTTCAACATTTTAGATTTGACAGAGTATCATGAAGGTGGCATAGAGGAAGTACCAACAATGGAACAGTGTGGGATTCCAGCACCTACTTCAGAAAAGGAGGAGATTGAAGAAATCGTGGATAGTCGTGTGGGAAGGAGTACCAGGAATAGGCAGTATGAAGAGTATCTGGTGAAAAGGAAAGGAAGGCCTGTTGAAGATTCATCATGGTTGCCTAAGGCGAGGGTTGACCATTTTGGTTTTCCCTCAACCATTCTTAAGACATGATCGGTCACCAAATTACCCCTGTGTCCGATGCCAAGAGCATCTAGTGGTGTAAGGGCACTTTGCATGACCCAAAAATAGTTAAATTTCAAGTTTCGCTTTAGATACAAGCTTTTATATTTTTGGATAATTCTTTTCATCATAATAAAATCTCAATTGACATTTTTTTATTTTGTATCTCTAGGTTGAAAGATATCAAGTAGCTTAGTTGCGTAGATTTGCACTCCAAAAAATATTTTGAGTGAGATTTTAGGCACTTAGAGAGCTCCCTGATTAATTTGAACTTGCCAAAATCGGGCATAGCCTAATTTTAGTCAAGTTGTTACTTCGGTGACCTTCCAATCTGGCTCAAATGGTTTGGCGAATCGAAGTCTCATGATCAAAAGTTATAGCCCCGGGAAGTTGGAAAAATTTTCTAGAAAAATACAATTGCAAATGTTCTTTGAAATTTGAACTCAAGTTGTAATTTCTAAGCCAAAACCAGCCAAACTCAAATTGAATATTGTTTTGGCTCCAAACTAATGAGAGGCTCTATTTATGGGTGGGTTTCTAATTTTTGGGTAACTTTTTGGGGGACAAGCTCGCACATTGCGAAAGGGTGATTCTGTAGCTTTTTGTAACTTGCATGTGTTGTGGTGAACTTGGGATTTGAGATCCCTCCTCGCATGTAAGAAGCTCCATTTTCTAAATAATAATAATAATATTCCCTCTTGTTTGTGGGTTATTTTCTAAGTCTCTGCCATGCCTCATCAAAATTCGCTGATGAAATGAAAAAGGGGTTTTAGAGGAGATTATAAAATTTCTACCAATATAAATTATTCTTTAATTTTAATTTAATAAATAATTATTATTCATTTTCTATTAGAATTACATCTAAAGTCCTAATCAATAGGCTTATTGAAAAACATCTATAACTTTCAAACAATATCACATTTTTTGAATCTGAAACATGTGTCACATTCTATGATTCACATACTATAGGATTAAAAAAGAAAAAATTAAATTTTATGAAGTTTCTTTACCAAGTTAAGGTGGTTAGACATACTGAAGTTTTTATATTTTTTACAAATTTTAATAAAAATCATAATTCACTCATTTACTTGGAAACAAATTAAAAAGAAAAATGCATCACATCCGTATTGTTCCCCTGCCACATATCCTGGCCAGTTAAAGCAGCCCTATAGTCCACTGCCTTTCCCAAACTCCACTAAACCTGTTCGACTTGCCTGGCTTCAAAATGTGTTCCGGTAGTTTAAAAAATACATTCAATTTTCTAAGAATTCTATTCTTACATATTTTTGAAATAATATAGATAACTTATTCAAATTTTTACTTCAATTTTCCTAACACTGATTTTTTTTAAAAAATTGCCACTTAAGGGCCTATTTTTTCCATGATAATCCTGCACATACCCTTAACTCGAGGAAATAAGTAATCTGAATTACTTTTACATAGATATGTGTGTAAAGAATACTCTCTTGTTTGAATAGAACAATAACACCTAATTAGACTAGAGAACCTCAAGGTAGATGTTGCTAGAGGGTAGATAGCTGCTATGGAATAATTGTGTTGTTGCAAGTTACCTTACGTGACGGGTGCCAAAATGGAGTTCAAAGAGTATAGGTTTTGCTTTATCCAAAACCTATCATTTTTTGTTGCAACTTAATTTTTATGCTTGGCTAAAAAATTAGCCCATTATGTATGTATGGACATTCAGATAACACTCTCTACCATTCCTAGCATAGATCTTACATTTTTCTTATAACAAATAGAGATGTGTGTTGATGTATGGGCATGTACTAGATTCCACCTTGCAGATTGTTGTCCTTCTAAATTTCTTTGTAGGGTCGGCTATTCTTCAAATTGGAAGAATTCTAGTGAAGCATAAGCTTTTTGGTTGGGTGGTAAAATGCTTCAACCATGTTCTTGTCCACCAATGGAGATGAGAATCAAGAGGAATCCTTGGATATTTTCATGATTACCATGGTCTATAATGTAACCTTGATGTAAAATTTGTATATTGTATTGACTTTGTCACCATATGAGCCAAGTCAACTTGGATATTGTAATTGACATTGAAATTATATATATATATATATATATATATATATATATATATATATATATATGACTCATTTGAATTAGACATGTGTTTCTATGATTGAAAATAGTTTCTGAAAATAGTTTCTTAGTTATGTATTTTTAAAATTAAATATTCATAATAGCATATTGAAATAATATAAATAAGTAATAATTAGACGGGGTTATTACATTTGGTTTCAAAGCTTAGGGTTCAACTCTAGACCTTTTGAGTCCACAATAGCCATGATTAAGGGATAGTTGACCCTTGACCAAATTGATTTGTCTTGAGGATTGACCAAAACTAGATTGAATGCAGGTATTAGAAGGTATAATTTAAGAAGAAAGAAAGGGAAGACCATTAGGACCTCAAACAAGAAATTAATATTGGAAGAAAACACCAAGAATAAGGTTAAACTTGAGATTCTCAATGATGAGACTCTAGCTCAACCCCTCACTCGACTTAAGCTAGAGAGAGGCAAGAATATTGATGAATCAAATAAAACACCTAAGATTAGGAATCTTTTCACAATTAGATATTTGCCTCTAGGGTGTATACAAAACACACCCTTATTAAGTAAGGAGGAAAAAGAGAGCCTTCATGCTTAACTGTCCTCTTCTATGAAAATTGATGTAAATTCTGACAAGGACCCATAGGAGTTTCCTATCTCTAAGAACAAGACAATTGACTAATGTAACAATATTTTTTTGTGAATAATGGTCTATTAAGCCACACAAAATATAAATAAAGCAAGGTGTTATTTTTTTGTGTTCAAATCAAGAAGTCCAAATTATGTTTAGTGTACATGAATGTGTATGTCTTCAATGGATGGGTGATATATGCATGTGTATGTAATGTTATGTAGAATAAGAAAGTTTAATTATAGAACCCAATGTTAAGTTACAATATATGTGAAATGTGATGCAAGTCGGGTTTGAGTCAATATGGTGATCACCAAGCAAGTGACAGGTGGCAGTGGGTCAGAAAATGGATGAAACAAGAGGATGGAATAGATTCTAGAGCTTTTGAACAAACAAGATGCTTTCATGGATCACATAGAGCATAAGGTTTTAGTGGCATGAGAGGATTGGGTTTAGAGGAATACAAAAGTCAATTAGGGAGACAGTGGTCTAGGAGAAGTCCCATGAGGTCAAATTGAGGAAGAGCTTGGAAAAGATCTGAAAAGAGTAGCCCCACCAAAGTTTTAATGGTAAAGCCATTGGAGCAAGAATTAAGGTGGATATAAACATTTTTGTATCCAAAATTTCATATTGGGACTTAGACCCCACACTACAATAGAAGTGGGCATGCATGATCCTTTTACCATGAATGATGTTTTCCTAAAGGCCACCAAATAGGAGTAGAAACTGCAACAATTATTCAACCTATGTAACAATTCAAATGTTAAGTCACAGTTTGGGAAAAATAAGTTTTATAAAGGAGACAAGAACCATCAAATCCACAATCTCAAGAGGGGAAGTGAGTCATAGGAGAAAGGTGAAAGTGGTATTGATGGAAAGAGAAAGAAGGCAAATAATAACAAAGAAAAAGACAACCAAAAGTAGAATGGATTTAGAGAGGACAAGCTAGGAGTTCGCAAAGGGCCTCGCAATGGGTGTTATACTTGTGGAGGAAATCATTATGCCTCAACTTGTCCATAGTGGTCGAAGTCTTAAAATGAAAGAAATTACCAATAGTCTCAGTATCATCAGATCCATGTTGTAGTGGATAACAAGTAGGCAGAGTATCAAGCTTTCCCAATATAGCTGATGGGTAAGCTCTATGGCTGAAGTATATCTATTTTAATTGATATTGGAGCTATTGAATGTTTTGTAGACCCTAGAGTAATATACAAGATACCAATTAGACCTAGATACATGGAAAACTCATGAACACTCTAGTGTGGAAACCAAGCAAAGTGGAGGGTACATACCATTCTATTTCGTAGTGAGTTAGAACTTCCAACCTTTCTAACCTTGGTCAACCTATATGTGGTACCCTTAGGCTCATACAATGTAATTCTAGGAATAAATTGGTTAATCAAGCATACGTCATTAGTGAACTATGAGGATAAGGTAGTTATTTTTCTAGATGATTATGGGAACCCATTCAAGATTTGCAGGATGCAAAGACCCTTAGAGCTTTGATAGATCTATGCTATGCAGCTCAAAAAGGATCATAGGAAGAGATGTGCTATTTATTTTTTGTATATCAGTAACCCTGAGAGCAAGGAAATGTATCTAGATGACTACCCTATTCTCAAGGATTCTTGAGATGTAATCCTTGATGAACTCATGAAGTTACCTCTAAAATAGGAATTTTACTTCTCTATTGACCTTGTAAAAGGAGTTGAGCCTCAATTCAAAGCACCTTAGCAGATGACCACCACTGAAATCTATGAGTTGAAGGCCCACTTAATGGAATTTTTGAACAAAGGGCTCATAAGACCTAGTGTGTCTCCTTAGGGAGCACCAATTATCTTTGTGAAAAATAAGGATGAAAAATTTCATCTGCATATAGACTATTAGATGTTGAACAAGGGGACCATCAAGAATTAGTGTCCACTCTCGACAATTAATGAGTTGTTTGACCAAATGAAGAGAGTGAAAGTGTTCTAAAAAATTGATCTCAAGTTGGGATACCATCAATTTAGGATAAAGGAAGAAGATATTTTGAAGACTTCCTTCTGAAATAGGTATGGAAATTATGAATTCACTATGATACCTTTTGGTTTGACCAATGCACTTGCAACTTTCATGAACCTCATGAGCAGTGTGTTCAAAGACTATTTGGATGATGTTGTTTGATTTCCATTGATGACATCCTAGTTTACTCAAAGTATATTGAAGAGAATGATAGGCACTTGAGGATAGTTTTACGGCATATGAGAGAAAAGATCTTTGGGAAGCTATCCAAATTCTTGTTTTATCAAGATAGGGTGCACTATCTAGGCCATATTATTTCAGCTAAGGGAGTTTTTGTAAACCCTGAAAAGATCTAGCTGATCATGGAATAGTTGGTGCTTCAGAATGTGTTAGAATTCACTAGCTTCATGGGACTCATAGGATACTATAGAAATTTTGTGCAAGGGTTTCCTAGATTGCATCTCCAATCACATCACTCCAAAGAAAGGGAAGATAGTTTGAATAGACCAAGAAGTACAAATAGGAATTTCAACTCCTAAAAGAGAGGCTCATGATAGCACTAGTGCTAACCATCCCTAATCCTAATGGAAGATTCACATTAATCATAGATTCTTTAGGTGAGGGATTAGGAGCAATACTAATGCAAGATAGACAAGTGATAGTGTATGAATCGATGAAGCTTAAACAACATGAAGTAAATTATTTACCACATGATTTAGAGTTGGCCACAATAGTTCATACCTTACTGATGTGGAGTTGTTGTCTCTTAGGGAAGCCACTTGAGCTCAAGATAGAACACTTGGGATTGAGATACATTTTTACTCAAACAAACCTCTACATGTAGTAGAGGTGGTTGGAATTCATTAAAGAGTAAGAATTTAGAATTGAGTAAATAAAGGAAAAAGAGAACAAAGTGGTTGATGCTCTTAGTAGAAAAAGACATCTAGCAACCATGATCTTGATAAAGTATAATTTGAGACAATAGGTGATAATTTTTTTTTCAGGGGATAAGCACTATGAAAGAGTGAAGAGTGCTCTAACAAAGAATCCAACATATCATCAATTTGATGGGTATGTGATCAAACCAGGTGACATTTGGAGATATCAGAGAAGAATGTACATTTTAGACTTTGGAGAGCTAAGGAAGTTGGTTCTAGAAGAGGTTCATAATGCACCTTATTCAAGAAACTCAAAGTATCTAAGATGATCACATAATTGAAAACTTGATACTTTTGGCCTAAACTCAAGAAAGATGTAGTGGAGTATGTAGGCATATGCTTAGAGTTATAGTGAGTCAAGGCTAAACATTCACATCCAGTAGGGCTATTTTATCCTCACAACATATGTGAGTATAAATGGCAAGTGATCAATATGGACTTCATATAGGGGTTACCTTTGAGCAATAATCAACATGATTTTATCTTGGTTGTGATCAATAAGTTGACCAGGGTGGCACACTTTATTATAGGAAACCTTAATGATGGATCATTGACTATGGCCAAGAAATTTTTCCAAGAGCTCTTCTGCTTACATAGAGTGCCAAATACTATGATTTTTGATAGAGACACCTGGATGACCTAAATATTTTGGATGAACCTGAATGCTACAATGGGAACCAAATTAAATTTAAGCTCGACTTATCATCCTCAAACTAGTGGAAAAATAAAGAGAATGAATCAAGTAGTCCAAGACCTTCTCTAAATTTATTGCATGGACCAACTGTATAAGTGGGAAGAATACTTACCATTGGTATATTTTTCTTACAATAAAGTTCTTATCACATCTCTATGTATGGCACTGTTCAAATCTCTTTATGGGTGGAACTGTAATACACCCATCAGTTGGGATAGATTAGAAGAAAAAATCATATTAGGACCTAAAATTCTTAAGGATATGGAAGAAAAAATGAGAACCATTAAGACTAGACTGAAGGAGGTGGAAGATCGATAGAAAATTTATGTTGACAAGAAAAGTTATGCTTACAATAACTCTTATCACACATCTCTAGGTATGGAACCATTCAAAGATCTTTATGGGTAGAAGTGTTGCATGCCCATAAGTTGGGATAGATTAGAAGAAAAAAAAATAGTAGGACCTAAAATGCTTAAGGACATAGAAGAAAAAATGAGAACTATTAAGAGTAGACTGAAGGTGGTGGTAGACCAACATAAAAGTTATATTGACAAGAATAAAACTCTTAGATAGTTTGTGGTAGGGAATATAGTCTTCTTAAGAGTTAGGCCCCATAAAAGTTCCATTTCCTTCGAAAAGTATTCCAAGATATCCCTGACATATGTGGTTTTGTTTGAGGTCTTGGAAGTGATCAACCTAGTTTCTTATGACTTGATCTACCACCTGCATTGGCTCGAATTCATAATGTGTTTCATGCTTCTTTGCTTAGTTCATATCATCTTGATGTAACTCATGTGATTGATTGGCATTCCTTGTAGGTACAATACTTAGTAGTGGTGCTAGTGGATCCCATTAAAATCTTGGATAGATGCAACGTTAAGTTGCAAAGTAGAGACATTACTTAGTTTAAGGTCCAATGGGACCATTATTCAAAAGACAATGCTACTTGGGAGGATGTAAAATAAATAGAACGCTCCTTCCCACATTTTATTTCTTAGAAAGAGAAAGTTGAAAAATTTTGTTTGAAAATTTTAGATTGAATATTATAATGTTTTGGCTTCGAAACAGTGTGATATGATGTTGAAACAAACATATATGCTTAAATTTTGATTAAATAGACATTAGGATGATGTATCTTCCAAGAGGGAAAGGATTTCATAACCCAATTTTTATTGCATTTATATTATACTATGATAGATTGAATTATTGAGAAAATTAAATATGTTGAATGAAAATTTTGATATTTTTGAAAAGTTTGAAAGAAGTTGACCATCATTGACTAGGTGCTCTTTTGCACTATCTTATACTTTGCCATGATTGAATGTTACTAATAAACTATTTAAGTGCAACTGTGTGCAATTGTAGGATAATAGATTGAAGGACGAGAACATGGTTTAAGTATGATTGTTTAGCTAGATCAAATGGTAAACTTCATGGAATTTGGGTGCACACACCATAAATTTCATGATTGCATTTGAAATTTCATACAGAAGATTTTATTCACTTGATTCGAATTGATTCAATGATTGAAAAAAAAGGGTTGTGGAATGCTACATATATGGTTTCATATTCAAATTTTCTATCTTGATCTTGCGTGTTCAAATTTGAATGAAAATTATAGAATGGTTAAACACATATATGTATGTATTTAAATAAAGGTACTTAAATGATATGAATTTAATTTTGAGGCTATCATTTGAATAAAATAAAAGCTTATTTTAGTATTTGAAAGAGTTTAAATACTACATTGTAGAAAAAACAAATAAAATATTAATAATTAACTATATATATATACACATGTAAAAAATATATATACAAATATATGCACACACATATATAAATATATATACATATTCCATATAAAAAAGCGAATATGGATCGAAGTTATAATTTGAAACTACTGAATTCAAATAAAATCGAATGAGGACATAATGGACGAGTGGCCTGTATCTAAAATTAAGGCCAAGTTAGTTAAATTTGAATAAGTGAGGTGGAAAATCAATTCCAATTATGAAAGAAATGACTCCCATATCATGTGAATAGGTAAGAAGGAAAATATTTCCATTTTGAAAGATGAATCACTTGCAAAAATTAGGTAGTGGAGATGAGTATCTAGGTAGGAAGAAAAAAAATGACTCAATAGTGTTGGAAACTAAAAGAAAAGGTTGAGGAAAAGCTTCGATCTAGAGGTAAATCAAATTTTTTTATAAAATTATTGAATTCTTAGTAATTTATATTTGAAAAACTTGCAATTATCTTTTCAATATGTTTATTTTCTTAGATTTAGTGGTGTTAGCTCTCAAAAACACGGGCGGAATTCCTCAAGAGGTTGCCAATCTCTTGATAGACTTTAGGGTAACATATAAGGTCAAAAGATTTCAACCTTCTACTCTTTAGGTGCTGCTAGACCTAGGTGGGTGTACCTAACTGAATGAAGCAGACTTTATGTACTTATGATTATCTTTCTTGTAGTGATTTGTCCACAATGGCAAATAGAAGTGAACAAATGAAATCAAACTTGATAGCAATAGCAATCTTCTAATCTAAATCCTAAAATGCTCAATTAACAGATATAAAGAAACTGAATGAATTCAAAATGATGAAGTGCAGAGACTAGTCCCTTATTGGGTATGCAGAGTCAAATGAAATCAAGATGAGCAACACTTCTCTAGAGAAAACTCAAATTATCTGGCATATATTCTATTTACAACTTGTATAAACATGCAAGATTGTGATTACTAAGCTCTGCTTCAACAATCCAAATGAACCTCTCTAATTATTTTGATCAAGTAAAAGGATTTCATCTTTTCTTGAAATAACCAATCAATTAACCACATAGATACAACAAATGTGCACTGATGAATTGAGTATAAACATGTTATATCAATTTAAATAATCAGAAAGAATCCATCTTGGAGACAACTTAGCAATACTTTCATTAAATTCAACAGATAATTGACACCAGCAATGTGCAACAACATTAATTGACCTTCATAAATACCTCCATTTTGAAAACATGCATCACAGTCTCTAATCTAATAAATCTATTGTACTGTATCCATCTAATTTTCCTACTATATATCAAATAAATAATAGATGATGATCCATTTACAATCACAAGATGCATATTTATACACTAGTATAAGAAAAACATATCATACTGAGATCCCATGTCGGCCTGCAATGGTATTTGAACATTCAAATGTCAGCCACAGTGTTGGAATTTTCACTAGTCACCAATGAAACAGTCGCCGAGACAACCCAGCAGTTATGCCGAAGGAAATTGTATCATCAGCCATTCCCCTTAGTTCTATTCACTTTCGGTGTGACTTATCTGAATCAGAGAAACATCATATAGATTACATTATGTTTCATCGAGAGCCCACTTACCACTTGTATGTCGCTATAACATTCAGTTTGTTACACCAAAGTCATGAAGTATCCTCATGTTCCTTTGTGTTTCGTTGTAACCCTATGATATCGAGGAGACATCATGTAGACAAGTCTTTGTTTTATCGAAAGGGGCTCCCCAATACATTTTTAAATCACTGAGACACAAGTATCCTCACACTGAGATGCACTTTTGTTTCATTAACCTTCATCATAGCTTTGTGATGTTGGGGAGACCTCTCAAAAATCATATTATGTTTCACTGAAAGCCCCCGTGATCAAACTTTTCACCGTGACTTATCACTCTCGGGGAGATATCACATCGGCCAAATCTTTGTCTCAACAAAACAACCTGAGCTCATATTAGGTCACCAAGACAACATCAATCTCACACCAATAGAAATCCTTTTTTTTTATGTGCTTTGCTATGACAATTCAACATCAGGGAGACCTCTCGTAGAGCACACTATGTCATACCGAAAGTCTTCATACATCTAGTGTGTCGTTGAGATAAATCAATTCCTATACCGACATAGCCCATATGTATTCCATTGGTGAGACCTACGATGTTCACCAAGACCACACTTTGAAGTCACATTAGTCTCACTGAGATGCCTTTTTATAGAAACTCCATGTGTAATGTCAGCGAGACCGAAGGTCACTCGCTAAGACCTCACTTCGATAACTCTATCTCTTACTAAGATGTTCCTTTTATTCTGCATCACCGAGACAAATCAACTTTCTCCCTGACAGAGTCACCATTATGCTTCATCGAGGAGACTCAAGGTATTCGTTGAGACAACACACCAATAGAAAATTTTCTCACCGATGACCCCTTTGAAAGAAACCCTTTGTGTAGAGTTGGTGAGATACATACACTTCACTATGACCTCACACTAGAAACAAATTGTTTGGCCGAAGCGAACCCTTATATATTTTTCGGTGAGACTCCTCAGGTTCACTGTGACATTACACCGATGGTAAAATATTTTGTCGAGATATGTCCATGTGCACATGGTCAGCAAGACATATACCCCCTCGCTATGACCTCTCTTCAATGAAAAAGCTTCTCACCGAAAAGTTCTTTCTTGTACCGGTCGGCGAGGAAAAACGAAATTAGTAAGACCTCATTCTAATGGTGGCCCTCCTGTGGATATGAATCTTCCTCTATGTCATTGAAACAATATGAAAGTCCTACCAAATGGAACAATAGGTTAATTCTGATCACTGTGACAATAAAAAGGTCTTGCCGACAGTCCTACAACAGGTATATATTAGCAGAAATACACAATGGGTCGGGGAGACCCAGATAGACTCATGCCGATATGGACCAAAATATGGAAAATGCATGACCCGATGGAAACTATGTGACCACACGGTATAATATGGGGAAAATATGGAAATTCATGAGCATGATCAATATGTAAAACCATCATAATTTTATAGTTCCAATAGTGGCTCCATCTAGGGATGAATGATAGTGAGATCATTGCAAGGATCCAGATCTTTGGGTGAGTAGACCAGACAAAAAATGAGAAAAATGGGAATGGAAATGAACATGAAGTAAGATGGAATGAATGGAAAATTAATTTAAAATGGAGATGAGAAAAACCCTAAACTAGTGTGCATGGAAAATAATTTTAAAGATGATCATCAAGAGTTGTCCATGCACTGGGAACCCTTAATCCTCTGTATTTCAACTTCATATGTCTTGAAGAATTACGATCTGGAATTCAAACCATACCTTCCCCTATCAAATACCTGGAAGACATTCATGCATTCTTCCTTGTCATTGTTATTGAAAGTTCTTAAAGAATCATCATGCTCAACTTGGCCCAAAATCCCTTTACCATTCTATAGTTCAAGTTCTCCATCATCATGGGGCAAATCTTTTTTATCTCCAACATACAAAATGCATGCATATTCAATGCAAAATTTTATATTGCCTCTCACTGTTATGAATTATGAAACACTCTCCCAGTTGTATTGAAAATTCACCATCAAAGTGCTTCTCTTGAGAAACAAAATGTTTTGTCATATCAATGCGATCTAAAATAAACAAATCAAAAACCTTTTGCACTTCTTTCAAATCGTCATTTGGAGATAAAATTTGATTATGAATCATATCTTCAATACCAAACATATATGAACCAATCAAAGTTGTACCTCCATCATCCTTGGCATGCAAATAAAAGTCTTCTCCACATGAGTTATAGATTTCAAAATCACATACTTCATCTTGAATGGACACAGGCCTTTGATCAACTTCAAAGGTTTCAACATCAATTCGAGAAAAGCACTGGGAGTCATAAGAATCATTACACAGAGAACCTCTACTACCAAAACAAATGTAAGTTGGACACAAAACTTCAGTATCATCTTCATGTGTATATCTTTAATATTCAAGAGTTAGCAAATCTAAAATTTGCTCACTGTTGAGTAAACAAGTATCATCATTTTCATCACTACAGCTATATTCTTCACTTTTGTCATCATCAAAAAGAGGTCCAAGATTAGAGAATAAAAAATTAGAAATACTACTAGCACATTGATTTATTCCATCATTCAACATACCACTTTGTTTATATGAAAATATCTCCTCCTCACCATGAAGTAGATTTGAAAACACCTCGTCATCATCAAATGTATCTTCATAGTACTCAATTGTAGGTGGAAGTGTTAGTTGTTTACTATCAAATGGATCTACTTTTTCCATTGCTTCTTCTTCTTGTTCATCACAAAAACTACAAGAATCACCTTGCTACAGATCAAAGTCTAAACACTCAATAAATCCATCAAAACACACACTGTCACAATCTATTATGCAAGACAACTCTCTTGTATCTTCATCTTCCTCATGCAAGCTATCACAAGAATCATATTGACTTGCACATGTCTCATTTTCTATTGGCTACAGTGTATAATTGATCTCCTAATGCTCATCTATGACATCACCATTGTCTTCATACCTTTTCCCTTGCATGGTATCAATAAATTTATTCATTGGATCAAAGGTACATTTTTTTGATGACTCTGGCCAACAAAATGATTCAGGCTCCCATGGTCCACCAAAGTACATGTTCCACACACCATTGTAGTTTTGTGTAGCATGCTTCTCAATTGGATCAGTACTGACTAACTCTGGTTGGGCTGATTCAATCTTGAAATTGCCAAGATCCACATCATAGAAACAATTGATTTGATCTTGAGGTACACATTCAACAAGCTGGTTCATCCTTGGCTCCCTATACAACCTAACTTTCTGACAATTCACTAGAATAGTTGCATAAGACAAATCAAATTGGATATTTCCCCCAACTATTGTTGTCCATTGTCTTGATAAGAGCATCCCGAACTGAGGAGGGGTGTCAATTACTGTGATATCTATATTATAAGCCACCTATGGATAAGTAGCCAGTTTGACTTCAACATCTTTCATTATACCTACCATAGGAATAGGTTTTTTATCCATTGCATATCACTTGCCTCCATTGGTATCCACCCACATGCCAAGTTGTTTCATAACTCCTACTGGCATAATGTTTATAGCAGCACCTGAGTCTATCATGCAATTCCTTAACAATTTGTTATTTATGAGTAATGTAGTGAAAAAAGGATCAACTTGAGGGGGAGTTGTTAATATATCACTCGAGCAGACTTCTGGGATATTTACTTTCTCCTACCTATTGACTACTTTAATAGCTACTTTGTTTTCAGAATTCATATGTTTTTCATTCCCATTTGTTATCAATTAAACTGCAGTATCCCTATATTCCTTAATTTTCATCATCTCAAGTAGTGGAACAAACATTTTTACCTGGGATAATGCCTGAGTGAAGTCAAAAGAAGAGCCCTCCACCTTAACAATTTTCTTTTGTTCTGGAATTTCTCCTTTGTTTTCTTCCTTCTCTCTTTTACTAGGTTGATCAAGCTTTTTCATCTCTTTGTGTAATTCCTCAACTTCCTCCTTTTCGATAGGCTTCTATTCACTTTTATCATGTTGTTTGTTGTCTGCCTTTTTCATAGTTCCTTGTGTCACCTTTTGATCCTTCATAAATATTCCCCTACGGAAACCCTCCTCATTTACTGTTCTATTTCTCAACCAGTATTTACTCTTTGCTTCCTCAACTACAGCAATAGTTAGTCTCTCTATCTCCTCTTTCATGAGTCTCCTCCTACTGCAGTGAGTAGGCATTTCATCAGAATGTGGTTCTATATAATCCTCTTTAGAATCATAAAAGACCTACTTTTCAACCATATGGGCATTGTATTTTTGATTTGAAATATTGTACTCATATCCTTCATCGTCTAAAGATGAGTACCCTTCCTCAACATGGTGAAAAGTATTTGAAGTCAAATATACTGTGTGATATTCTCCACTGTTTCCCATTAGCATTCCCTCTTCTTGCATTCTTTGGGCTACAACACAATAATCTGGGGAATGTGGCTTATCACAAGCTTCACAGAAATAATTGTTACTTACCATATAGGTTCCCTTCTTTCTCAATGGATCCAGAGTGCCTTTGCTTCTAGGCCTAGCTGTTATAGGTTTTCCATCCTTCCAATCTATATTATAAGGCATGTCATGCAATCTCGACCTCTCATTTCTAAATGTATTCTCCTCTCTGTACTGATAATTGATTCTTTGTTGAGGATCCCTAGGGTTGTCTCTTTTACTGACTATCCCAACAACCTTCTTGTTGTTTTCAATTGCCAATGCTATTTTCTGTGCTTCAGCCAAATCTCTTGGGAATCTATTTCTTAGTTCATACCCTATTTTAGGATCAAATTCATTCAAATAAACACTTAAAGCTACAAAATATGGCAGCGTTGATCCAGGAGGTACCTTAGTCTGCAACTTGTTGAATTTTTGGTTGAAATCATAAATTGAGTCATTCTGATTTTTTTGAATTCGCATCAATTCATGAAGAGCAACATCTGGTGCATTTAGATTCCCATATTGCTCTAGGAATCGGTCCTAGAATACTTGAAGAGAATTAATTGAGAATGGTGGCAGGCTATTGAACCAATCCCTAGCATCTTCAATAAGTGACATCATAAACAACTTCATGTGTAAATATTCATATGGTACATCTATGTCTTGGATGAAAACGTTAAACTCCTTAAATGCTCTTCAGTAGTAATTGCATTACTCCCTATAAATTTGGGCCCCATACCCCTCCAACTGCCATCCATAGGGTAAGGGTATAATTGAAGACCTACGAAATCAAATTGTCTGATCATTGTGTTATGCTAGTGAGGGGGAGGGTTAGGTGGATACTGAAATTGGTGCATGGGATTATTATATTGCACATTATGCTTTGGGACACAAGGCTGACTGTGAGGTGGCTTCACATTTGTATGTTGTGTGGGAATATGAGTTGGGTGATTTGGCTGTCTTTATTGATTCCCTATCTGATTGTGAGGAGCATTTGATTGATTAGAGGGCCCTGTACCATTATCACCTTGCTTATGAGGTAGGACATACTTTGGGGGGAAACCAACTATCTTAGTAGTAATTTGGGCTTTCTGTAATTTAGCTTCTAGTTTTTCTATCTTCTCCTGTAATTCCATCCGTGCTCTTACTTCTTCAGGAATTGAAAGCTCATAGTTTCCTTTAGGACTTTCATGATCAATAAACTCATTTTGGTTACCTTCCATTCTTTGTTCGCATTCCTGTTGATATCTGAGTCCTCTTGTTTCAAGTCTAGCATCAAACTCAGGGTGATTTTGAAGATCACAAAAATGATTTCTTTGCTCTTCAAGGGTACAAAGATCTACACTTGAGCTATCTCTCCATGTTTCATACCTGTCATAAGTTTCACAATGTTGTCTCACTACTTTGTCTTTATTTTTCATGAACATATTTTCAATTATCTTTTTACCCTTGCCAATCCTATCATCTTTATGTGTCCATTTACTATTACCAGCAAGAGCTCCAGTATGACCTCCCCTATATTGAGATCTTCTTCCATTCATGTTTGAACAGATGTAATGTTTCTATCAGAGTCGCCACTGACTTTTTCAAAATTGAGAAAGTACCTGATATTTCTTATTCCCAGGAAAGTTTGTATAAAGTTCCTGACTCTATGATTAAGGTTGATTCTAAATTGTTCCCCAGCAAAGTTGCCCATTTGTCAACTCTCAAAAAACATATCATACTGAGATCCCATGTTGGCCTACTGTTGAATTTGGGCTCATTTCATGTCAGCCACAGTGTTTGAATTTTCATTAGTCACCAATGAAATAGTAATCAAGACCACCCAACAGTTATGCCGAAGGCAATTGTATCATTAGTCGTTCCCCTTAGTTCTATTCGCTTTCGCTATGACTTATCTGAATCGGAGAAACATCATATAAATTACATTATGTTTCATCAAGATCCCACTTACCACCTATATGTCACTATAACATTCAGTTTGTTACACTAAAGTCATGAAGTCTCCTCATATTCCTTTGTGTTTCATTGTAACCCTATGATATCGGGGAGACAACATGTAGACAAGTCTTTTTTTTGCCGAAAGGGGCTCCCCAATACATTTTAAAATCACTGAGACACAAGTATCCTCACACCGAGATGTACTTTTGATTCATTAACCTTTTTCATAGCTCTGTGATGTCGGGGAGACCTCTCAAAAATTAGATTATGTTTCACCGAAAGCCCTTGTTGCCATGACTTATCGCTCTCAGGGAGATATCACATCGGCCAAATCTTTGTCTAAACGAAATAGCCCGAGCTCATATTAGGTTGCCAAGACAACATCAATCTCATGCCAATAGAAATCCTTTTGTTTTATGTGCTTTTCTATGACAATCCGACCTCGAGGAGACCTCTCGTATAGCACACTATGTCATACCAAAAGTCTTCATAAATCTAGTGTGTTGCTAAGATAAATCAATTCCTATACCGACATAGCCCATATGTATTGCATTGGTGAGACCTACGACATTTTCCAAGACCACACTCTGAAGTCACATTAGTCTCACTGAGATTCCTTTTGATAGAAACTCCATATGTAATGTCAGTGAGACCAAAGGTCACTCACCAAGACCTCACTTCGATAACTCCATCTCTTACTGAGATGTTCCTTTTATTTTGCATCATCGAGACAAATAAACTTTCTCCCCAACAGATTCACCTTTATGCTTCATCGGGGAGACCCATGGTATTCATTGAGACAACACACCGATAGAAAATTTTCTCACCGATGACCCCTTTGAAAGAAACCCTTTGTGTTGAGTTGGCAAGACACATACACTTCGCTATGACTGCAACACGGGAAACAAATTAGTTGGCCAAAGCAAACCCTCATATATCGTTCAGTGAGATTCCTCAAGTTTGTTGTGACATTACGCCAATGGGAAAATCTTTTACTGAGATATGTCCATGTGCACATGGTCGGCAATACATATACCCCCTTGCTATGACCTCTCTTTGATGAAAAAGCTTCTTAGCAAAAAGTTCTTTCTTGTACCGGTCGGCGAGGAAAAATGAAATCGGTAAGACCTCAGGTCAACGGTGGCCCTCTTGTCGATATGAATCTTCCTCTGTGTCATCAAAACAATATGAAAGTCCTGCTAAATGAAACAATAGGTGAATTCTGATCGCTGTGAGAATAAAAAGGTCTTTTCGACAATCCTGCAATAGATATATATTAGTAGAAATACACAATGGGTCAGGGAGACCCAGATAGACTCATGTCGATATGGACCAAAATGTGGAAAATGCATGACCCGATGGAAACTATGGGACCACATGGTACAATATGGGGAAAGTATGGAAATTCATGAGCATGATCAATATGTAAAAACATCAAAATTTTATAGTTCCAACAAGTGGTAAGTTAATGAATATCTTAAAAGTGCTAGTGTAATCAACTTTGAGCAAAGTTGTTCTTTTATGAAAATGAATCATTTTCTTGTTCTATGATGACTAAGGCCTTATTTTCCATTCTTGCATGCTTTAAACTTGAGCATATTTCACCCTATTAGCATGCTAGTCAAGAATGGCCAAGTTATGTTCTTATATTATTATCGGCTATATCTATAATCTCTTGCATGTTCAAGTTATTTAGCTATTTTATGGCTATTTGGATAGAATTTTTTTTTGTTGTATGAAACAATGTAAAATAAAAAAAATTAACATTCCCTTTATGGAAATAGTTGTATTATCACTGTTATTCTTTTTCATAGTATTTGTTGTAGTGTAGAAAATTGCACACTCTTGAAAATGGTACAATTTCACACTTAATTTGGACCTATTTTAGCACCCTTGCATTAACTACGCCTTTAAATCATCATTAATAGGCCCCTAATACCCCTTATTTTTTATTCTCCCTAGGTGGGACACATATGCCACAAGTGGCATGTGAGTCCTGTTTGGGCTAGTTTTAGGGTTTGAGCAGCAAGTTCAAGTTTTTAATTCAATTTTTGGTTGATGTCAGATTTTGAGATCTAAATAACCATAAATAAACTTTTGAGTAATTATTTAATCAAATTAATAATCTAGAAGATAAATTTCAAAATCCAAGCATTCAAGAGAATTCAAACATTCTTCACAAGAGCATTCAACAATAAGTAATCAACAAAGTTGAAGCCTTGGAGCAACATTATTGTGTTTTTGTAGGTCTTCAAGCTCAATTTCATTGAAGATCTAGTATTGTCAAGTGTTGGATATAATTTCCTATGGTGAATCATGATGGATTCTAAGTTGGGGAGATGCAACCAGCCATCAATCCAAGCCTAATGACTTGTTTCCTAAGTGATTCCATCCTCCATTATCACTCTACATTCAGCCTAAGGAAGGTAGATACATTATTAGGGTTTATTTGGGTGATTAGAGATCTCTCAAAGTGAGTGATTCATCTTCATGTTTCATTCATGCATCACATTCTATCACAATAGAATAAGGTTGCATTGCATTTTAGGTTTCCTAATCTTATTCATACTTAAGGTTAGGATTTATGTTCATATTTTCATTCAAGATTCGTTGCTTCCATTAATATTTAACTACCAAGCTAGGGGTTTGACCAAGGAAAACCCCCATATGAAAATCAACATTCTATTCTATTTTGTAGGTCCTTTCTATAGGATTAGATCTAAGAATCAGTTTAGTAAGGAAGTGTAGAGATCAGAGCATAGATCTGTACTTTGAATTACTAAAAAATTAGAATGGCATTGATATGCCAGAAGTGGCGTATGAGTCCCACTACAGGCAATTTTCCAAAATTTTCAAGATCTTGAATCTACACTGTCAAAAGCTTGTTCCAATCCAAAAACCCTAGACTGGGACCAATACACCAGAAGTGGCATATGAGTCCCAATGTTCCCTAAAAGTGTCATTTTCAACATTTCATAGTTGATTCCAAGATCCTTCATATTTCTAGGTACTTTAGTGAAGTTTTATATTACATTAGGTTTAAACATTAGGTATTACATTTCATTATTCTTTCCAAGACCTAGCTTTGTGATGAGCCCCTCTTTACTTTCTAATCATACCCTAGGACACCCTATTGTAAGATCTCCTTCTCCTATTTCATCCTTGGATTGAGATCTCTAGTGTTTCCTTGAATGAGAGTGAAGAAGATTGTCATTCTATCCCATGCATAGAACGATAATTTTACATCTTTCATTTTGGCGAATCTAAATTTAGAACATCTTAATTTTGATTTGGAGTGCATCATCATCCTATATCTAGTTTTCATTAATACTGCATTAGGGTTTTCATTATTTAATTGGCATTCTAGGGTTTCTAAATGTTGCATTAGTGAAACTCATATAGGTTGCATTTTTGCATGTTACATCATTGAATCTCATAAAAAATATGTATTTTCACTTAGCTTAGACATATTCCAAAATAGAAAACATCACATTCATACAAAATTTGCTAAAAATGATGCAAAAATCTTCACCAAGGACTCATATGCCCCTCTAGATAGTTTAGTCCCAATATAGGAGATTTTTCCTAATTTCTAGGTATTTTGTGCTGACTATTATTCACCTTTTAGACCCTTGAAAGACTCTGTTTGGGACTCATATTCCCCTCTGTGTGATTTAGTCCCATTTCAAAGTTTAAATTGCATTTGATAGCATTGAATTCTCTATTTTTGTGTTTTTATTTGTTGTTGTTAGTTACTAGTTTCAATTTGAAAAGTTTCTATTACATTCAATTCATTATATTTAGATTATTTTACATTCATTACAGTTACAAATAAAATTAGATTACTGTACTTTTTATTTTCAGCATTAGCTCATAGTTTAATTAGACTATATTACATTTGGAATTCATTAGAAAAAAAAAACAAAAACACCTACAAACCAATAAACCAATTGGAGAAAGCATAGTTATTTGCATATGTCAAATCTCTTTTTCCATGTTAGCCTAACCCTCATTCCTTTTAGTAGTGATGAATTTGATATGATAGATGAAGCCATTAAGGAATTCATCTCACAAGGTTCATCCACCAAGGCTTGTTATGACAAACCAAAAATAAGAGATGTAAATGTGACTCAACCTCAACTTGTCATCTACCCACCTTCACACAAGCCTCAAACTCAAAACCAACCCATTTTGACCCTTGAACCACCTAAGAACACTGTTTCACAACAATCAAACTATAATAACATTTCTCATAAATATAGCACTTGAAATAATCTACAAACAAAACAACCAACTCCAACAACCTTACCTTTGTTTGAATCCATCTTACCTAGCACTCTTCATTTTCCTTCAAATAGTGCAAAGGAGTATGATCTTGTTGAGAAACTTAATAATACTCCTACAAAGATATCCCTATGGGACCTAATTCAAAATTCACCTAAATATCATACCATGCTTCAAATAGCCATGCAACAAGTCATGATCCCCTCTAATACAAATGCAAGTGATCTAACAACTTTAATTCAAGGAATGAATGTAGTTAACGTAGAAATTACTTTTCACCAACATGAGCTACCTCCCTTGGAAATGAGAAAGAGAAATGAGGCCATCATTATAATAACTAGGGAATAAAAAGGACCCTAGTTGATAATGGCTCCACTCTTAATGTATGTAGTGTGCATCTTTTGGATAGACTTGTAGTAGATAAATCAAGAATTGAAATTGATTCCTTATCCATTTGAGGATTCAACAATGTAAGAAAGAAATAGCTTGGTGTAATTACTTTACCTATTACATTTGGAAAGGCTACCTTACAAACTCCTATTCATGTTATGCCTCATGACCTTTCATATAATCTTCTTCTGGGAAGACTTTAGATTCATTAGATGAATGTGGTGCCTTCAACTCTTCATTGTATCATGAAGTATGTCTATAAAAATAAGGTATAGCATGTTGAGATAGACACTAAGCCTAAAATTTTCTTATAGTTGAAAAAGGAAAAACAAGTCCTCTAAATAAATTAATTCCAACTTTGAACATAGTGCCTATGAAAGAAGAGAAACAAGAGATGGAAAAAATTTCACAGTTATTAGAAGATAAATGGGGTTCCTTAGAGTTTACACCAACATTTATGGGAGAGGAAAAAATCACAACAAAAGTGTAAGAATTGGCTATGAAGGTAGCCACCCAAGATTTAGAGGCCTAATAGAAAGCACAAGCATAGGAGAGATAAAAACAAGATGACAAGAATAAACTGTATTCTGCCAATAATGCAAATATGATGGAATGGTTCAAAAGTATATAGGATTTAAAAAAAATTAAAAAAATACAAAATTTGCAAAAAAAATAATTTTTTTTTTAATAAAATAAAATCGTACCTACGCAGGTAGGGTTGTACGTCCCACCTACTAAATTTTTTTTTCCTTCGAGAGCAACTTGTTCTGATTCAGACGATTTGGCAGTTGATTTAGGGGTTTTTGGCCCTTCTAGATGCAATGGCGATGTCATTTTAGGCTGAAAATTCTCCGAAGTGGCAGCTACCTCCTGGATCTGGCAA
This sequence comes from Sequoia sempervirens, assembly GCA_007258455.2. Lineage (NCBI taxonomy): Eukaryota > Viridiplantae > Streptophyta > Pinopsida > Cupressales > Cupressaceae > Sequoia > Sequoia sempervirens. The sequence continues at coordinate 142,276,862 of VDFB02000002.1, read as the reverse complement.
CCACCTCCAATCTTCAACCCTTTGTAGATTTGGCCTCCAATGTCCAACTGAGATGAAACAAAAAGAAAATCTGACTATCTTGAACACTCTGAACGCAATGGTGAGCTCAAATCTGATGCAACAAGCTCCCAAATTGCACCTACAACACAAGGCCAAAAATGGAACCCTCCAAGAATCCCTCCAAATGACTAACTAAAGGCACTCCAATAGCTCTAATACCATGTAAGAATTGGCTATGAAGGTAGCCACCCGAGATCTAGAGGCCTAATAGAAAGCACAAGCAAAAGAGAGATAGAAACAAGATGACAAGAATAAACTGTATTATGTCAATAGAATATAATGTAATGAGCAAATAGTACAAAGGAGACCTCTTGGTTATATAGCCAAGGTGAGAACATAGAAGGGCATAAGATTATGAAAAGTTTCATAATCTTATGACATGAGACAACTATGAAAAGTTATCACTCCACCTAAAGTGGAAAGGTGATAATATGATAATCACCACAAAAGGTGGATCACCCACAAAAGGTGGAGAGATAATCACATGATGTGTCCACAAAAGGTGGAGGTGATAAAATAATGACATGTCAAGTCCACCAAAAGTGGAAAATCTCCAACAACCTCCTATGTGGTCCCTAAGTAAACTTAACTAAGGTGTAATCATGACCTAGGACAAGGTACAAGACATTTAATTACACCAACAAAAAGAAACCAAGAAACAAAAACAACCAGTGGTAATGTCAAAATAGAACTCAAAAGAGAACTCACAAGAATCTACCTCATCTACTCTAGAAGAAGATACAAGATACATAACAAACATGGATGAGATAGATTATCAACAACCACTGATGGGACATATAAAATAATTTCATTTAAATATTTTTATGTTTAAAAATTCTTGTTGTTATTGTTAATTGACATGACTAGCAGTAGACAACAGATTAACATATTTGCTTATTTTACTTTATGTTTAGCTAAAGTAGTGAATATTTTGGAAGTAATAGCTTATGTTAAATGTATTGCTTTATGAGGACTTTGGATAAGATAATTATGCTATGTTGATCTTTATTACAATGATTGTTGTCTTTTTCTTAAGGGTTTTTAATAGGGTATCTTAAAGGTTGATGGGACTGTTAAACTATCTATTCAATCAAGAGGAATGATGAGTCACTCAAAGTACGGATCAACTTCTTTATAGTCGATTGTGGAACTTTTACCTTCAGTGCCAATTTGGCATAGTTCTTGCATAATCCTCCTTAGTCCACTTTAGTTCCATTTTAAGTTTTATTTGTAACTTGTAGTTGGTCGCCTTAAGTTTTGGCAGTTAATTCCATGTTAGAAGCTAATAAGGATATTTATAAATATCCATGTTTCAGTTTTATTTAGTGAGATAATTTGCAATCATAATTTTTGTAATCACAAGCAATACTTTGTTTTGTGTTCTACTTTTGATCAATGGGAAGGAAAGTAAGAAGTTAATCAATTCACTATGTTAGAGGATCTTACCTAAGGAAGAGTAGGGCCCACTCAACCTTTGGAACAATCTTATGGTATTTTTGTTAAGTATTATTATTTTCTAATTCATTAGTATTAAATCTGCAGTAGAAAGTGGTTTTGAATTTTTCAATCATTGAAATCATCTTCTACCTTGGTGAATGTTAAAATTAGATAATTAATTCTATTTACAGTTATATTTCAAAGTTTTAGTTTTTTATGCTTGAGATCAAATTGTTAGAATGGTTAGATTCATTTATTAGAAACATTGAATTGAATCATTAGAATCGTTAACAAGTTTCTCAAATAAATTATATTTAGATGTTGTTCAAATAAGTTAAACTTGATGTTTGTTTGTTAAGTTTCATTAAATAAATGTTAGGAATTTATGGAAATATGAAGTTGAAGTCTGTTAAAAATATGTTCATGGAGATTAGTCCTCATTCTTTCTAGAATAATTATCATTTTTCTACAATTCATTCCTTCTCTTAAAATTAGTGTTTAAATTCCAAAAATTAAGTTATGGATTTCTTTTGAATCAAAATAGAATTAATTTGAATTTTGTGTTTTAGATTAGGAATTAAAGTAATCATTAATTCTCTCCATGAATTGGTCTAAATTGAAGTCAATAAAATTAGAATTAAGTCAACGTGATTTTGAATTAGAAGATAAAATAGATTTAAATCTTAGGAATTAGTCTCTATAGTTTATCTCCTGAAAGCTCTTAAAGAGCTCTCGAGAGCTCCTAAAAGCTCATGAAGTAAGAAAAATGATGCCTAAAGTCATTGTTTATAGTAAAAACCCCCCCAAAAGAACCTATGACAACTATCCTTATCATATATTGCTCTGAGACACACCCAATTCGATAAATGAATTGATTAAATGATGCAAGTTGTGACATTAACAACCTTGCCCATCATTTTTGGTGCCATTGTCAGGGATACTTAAAAAATCTAGCTATTTAGTGTGAAGCCTTAGTGTTGATAGGGAAGAAAGATCTAAAATTGTGGATGAGACAAAATAGAGACCAACTAGGGAGGTTTCTTCCATGAAATGTTGACATTAGAAGAAATCTTGATTTTGATCAAGAGGATATCCAACAATACCAGATTGAAAATCAAGAAATTAATTAGGAAAAACCCATTGAAAATCAAGAAGAGAATAGAAATCCATTTCCAGGAGAAGAAATGTGTGACTAACTAGTACATCCCCCAACAAATAGGACCTTTTCAAATCCTATCAATCTTGAAAGGCAGCTTGATGAACCCCCTATGAAAAACATTTTTCCCTTAGCTCTACCAACATTTAGGAGAAATACTACAGAAGAACCTGATCAATTCCTATTTGAATTCAAAAGCTTATGCCAAACCTATGATTATTCAACAAATAATAAAAATTTGATGTTGTTTCCTTCTACTTTGAAAGAATCGACTTTAAGATGGTTCATGGTTTTAGGATCATGAATGATTAGGACTTGGTAGCAGATGGAGACCAAACTATTGGAAAAATACCATGATTTTTGTCGAGTATGAGATAGGAAGGGGGAACTGTTTCGCATGAGGCAACTAGAAGATGAAAGCCTAGAAGACCATGCTGATAGATTCCAATTTGTGAATCAATGATGGACTAATGGGATGGATAATGAAATGAAATAAAAAATCCTATGAGGGATTGAATATGATTCAAGAGAGTCCTTGAATTTAATGGGAAAGGGAGACATTAAAAAAATTTCGTTGGATGACATTATGGAGATCTATAGAAACCACTCTAGAACTAGAGTGGGGACTCAAAACTCTAGAAGAAATAAGGCTCACACCACTGATGTATCAGAGGTAATGGATGAATTGGAAAAGATGAAGATTGATTTGCTACTACATATTAACATGCAAGGAGAAAAGAGAACCATTGAACCCTTGTCAATTTATTGCTCCAAATGTAGGGGAAAACACATTTTGAGGGAATGTCCATTAAATTAGGTTGAAATCTATGAGATTTGTGAAAAAACACACTTGACCAATTCCTAAAATATTTTAGTAGGAATAAAAATAAATATCAAGAAACCACCAGTGCTCGAAGAAGAGCTCAATTATGTCGGCCAAATACCTTAGAACCAAGGGTATAATAAAAATCAAAGACAATATGGTTCATAGTCAAACTAGAATCAAAACCCATGGCAAAACCAAAATCAATGGACCCCCAATATCAGCCACAACCCCCACCTACATATTGGAGACAACCAGAATGGATGAATCCCCAATGGAACCAATCCTAGTGGTAGGTTACTCAACAACCACAGTGGCAAGCAAATTAATCCTCATGGAAACAAAATCAAAACCAATTCCAACCATGGAAAATTTAGGGACAAAAATTCCCTTGGGGACAACCATCTCTAGCCCTTAATGCCTCTAATGCTCCCAATGATCAAGTTAATCAACCCCAAATTCAAAATCAACCAATTCCCAATCCAAAAAATTCATGTACTGATGCAAAAAAACCTAATTTAAATGTAATAGATGTTAATAACATATAGTTGCGAAGTAAAAATGTGCAAACTACACCAATTGAGAAAATTCCAGAAAGAGAGGAAAATGAAGAAAAAAACTTGGAAGGGAAGCAAACTATCAAACAAGCTCCCTATCCTAAGAGATTACACGAAGAGAAAACTACTCCTCAAACCTCTCCCCCAATTACATGAATGTAGTTGATTCACAACATATTAGAGAGTTGAAAAAGATTAACATTGAGATACCTCTGTTAAAGGAAATCAAAGATATAGCAAAGATCAATTAGTTAGTAAAATCCCTTTGCATGAAGACTCTAGGAAGGAAAACTAAAATGCCTTCAATAATTCAAGTAGGGACTAAACTTATTGATGTGTTATTAGGAAGACTGCTTTCATAGAAATATAATGATCCTGGTAGCCTTGTCATAACATTGAGTATCAATGGAATTGAAATACCAATTGTCCTAATTGACTTAGGAGCTTCCATAAATGTCATTACATCTTATATAGTTTAAATGCTAGGGATGACAACAATTCAGCCAACAACAACTATTTTACAATTGGTTGACCAATCAATTACAAAACCATAGGGTATTATAGAAGAGATCATGGTCACAATTGATAAATGGGCCTACCTAGTTGACTTTTTGGTTCTCAAAGCTAGAAGGAAATATTCTGGATATCCAATCATATTAGGCAAATCATGGTTGGCTACTACTATAGCCTTAATTTACTATAGATCAAGAAGCATGATAATATCAAATGGAAAGAAACAAAATGAATTGTCACTTTATCCACTTGCAAAACCATCAATTCAAATAGACACTCAAAATTGTGTGGATGAAGATTTAGAATTAGAAGGTCATGGTAATGTGGAATTGGAAATGGTAACTATAAGAGAACATATTCAACAATGTGAAGAACAAGAGATAACTTCATAAAATGAACAAGATACTTGTCAAAGAACATTACATGAACAACATTGTTGTCCTCTGAATACTCTTGTTGAGAAATAAATAAATTCTAAAATTGAAAAAAAAAAAGATTACTGTAGTAGGAGATAAACCCCTTAATATCAATTCAACCTTATCCTTAATGCAAGAGGAAAAATTGAAAGAAACTTTAGAAAAACACACACAAAAATTTTCTTGGGAATATATTGATATGAGAGGCATCCATCCTTTAATCTATAGTCATCACATCTACATAGAAGATGTCAGACCAGTAAGACAAGGACAAAGGAAAATTAATCATGTTCTTCGTGACATTGTTAAAAAGAAAATTGAGAAGCTACTTAATGTATGAGTCATATACCCATTATCTATTAGTTAGTGGGTCTCTCCATTGGTTATAGTTCCCAAAAAGAATGGTAAATGGTGAGTTTACATAGATGATAGAGAATTGAATAAGGCCATGAAAAAATACCATTTCCCATTACCATTTATTGACCAAGTACTAGACAACCTAGCAAGCAACAACTACTTCTCTTTTCTTGATGGCTTTAGTGGATATAAAAAAATCCAAGGAGCCTCTAAAGATCAAGGAAAAACTACATTTACCTATCCTTTGGGTACGCATGCATATACAGTCTTACCATTTGGACTATGTAATGCACCTATGACATTTCAAAGAGCAATACTTGCAATATTTGTAGATTTAACCACTTCATGTGTAGAGACCTATATGAATGAATTTACAGTCCATGCTAAAACATTTGATGAAGCATTATAAAACCTAGAAAAGGTTTTACAATGTTGTAAAGATCATAGGTTATCACTCAATCATGAAAAAAGTTTCATTGTGATGATAGAGGGAATTGTTCTGGGACAACACATCTCAAAAGAGGGGATAAAGGTTGATCCCAAGAAAGTTGAGATCATACAGAACATTGAAATCCCTAAGAACCAAACTGGAGTAAAAATTATTTTTGGGCATGTAGGGTATTACAAAAGATTTATAGAAGGATTTAGTAAAATTGCATCACCACTATTTACCCTGCTCAAGAAAGAAGAAGAATTTTTATGGACAGAGGATTGTTAGAAATCCTTTGAAACAATTAAGATAGCCCTAACAACTTCACCCATTATCAAAGGACCAGCTTGGGGAGAGCATTTTCATATACATGTAGATGCATCTAATTTGGCCATTGGTGTAGTATTAGGACAACAAGATGAAACGATGCCATGCATGCAATTTACTATGTTAGATAAAACTTAAATCCTGCTGAAAGAAACTACACAACAAAAAGGGAATTGTTAGCCGTAGTATATGCAATAAATAAATTTAGACATTATATTATAGGCTATAAAATCTACTTGCATACAGACCATGCTGCAATAAGATATCTAATGAATAAAGTTGTGCTAGGTGGACACATTATTAGATGGTTACACTTATTGCAAGAATTTGATGTAACTATCATTGATAAGCCTAGAAAGGACAATGTTGTTGTTGACTTTATTTCTAGAAGCATTTTGTAGGATAACTAGGAACTAGTGGATGATGCATTTCTAGATGAACACTTATTTAATATATAAATTCATCCACCATGGTTTGCTGATTTGGAAAATTACCTTGTTAAAGGAAAATTTCCAAGTCAATTCTGTCATAAGCAAAAAAAGAAGTTAATCCATGAGAGTTCGAGATTTTAATTAATTAATGCTCTTTTATTTAAATTGTTCCCTAACCATTTTTTATGCAGATGTGTAAAAGAGTTGCAAGTTTTTGTTGTAGTGCATGCTTTCCATCATGAACTTGAAGGGGGACACTTTTTAGTTGTAAGAATAGTTTTACAAAATCTTGGGGGCTAGCTACTTTTGGCCAACAATGACAAAGAATGTTTCATTCTTTTTCAAACACTTTTATGAGTACAAAAGAATGGGAAGGCCTACAACAGCCATGGAGATGACACTGCATCCACAAATAGCTCTTGAACTATTTGAAAAGTGGGTCATCGATTTCATGGGACGAATAGATCCACCTTCAAGAGGGCAGCGATACATCCTTATTTGTATCGATTATGCAACAAAATGGGTTGAGGTGAAGGCACTACCATCAGCAAAAGAAGATAAAGTTGTAGACTTTCTATACAAGAAAATTCTCCAAAGGTTTGGTGCACCCAAAGAGATTTTTTCATATCAAGGACCACAATTTTTGTTAGTAATGATGGAAGCATTTTTACAGAGGTACCAAATAACTCATAGAAAATCTTCTGCTTATCACCCACAAGCAAATGGACAAGTAGAGGTCACAAATAGAGAGTTATAAAATATTTTGATAAAAATAGTTTCTCCAAGGAAAACAAATTGGGTAGATAGGCTAGACAAAGTAGTTTGGGCCTATAACACCACGTGGAAAATAATGACTACGTTCTTCCCATATGAACTTGTGTATGGAATGAAACCAATCATGTCAATTGAATTTGAGTTGAAAACATTAAAGACAATAGTAGAAACTGGGATTGATCTATCGAAAGAAAAAGAAAAGAATAATTTTGCAACTTAATAGACTTGATGAAATGAGAATGGAGCCACTTTAGCATACAAAAGTGATTCAAAATGAAAGGAAGGAATGGCATAATAAACATATTGTGTCCAAATGGTTCATAGAAGGACATCAGGCACTGTTATTTGACTCTAGATTTAAGGAGTTTAAAGGGAAGTCCCATACCAGATGGTTAGGACCCTATGAGATACAACAAGTGTTCAAGAATGGAGTTTTCCAATTAGTTCCAATTGATGGAGAGAAAAGAGTCATGTTATTCAATGTTTATCGATTAAAAACTTACCATGAACTAGCAACAAAGGAGGAATTTTTGGATGAAGTGCAACATAGAATTAGAAATTTTCTCATGGAAGATATCTCTTCCATGAGAGAAGATCTTTGAACCTTTGAAGAAGGCATGAATAAACAAGGTAGATTGAAAACCAAAAAGTGGCGATTAACTTTCCAAAAAAAAAATGATGACTGAAAACCAGAAATGGCAGTCTATCTAAGTTAACTTCTGAAAGCTCCTGAAGGCTCTTAAAGATCTTAAAGACTGAAGAATCTGAAGACTCTGTTTTGCTCGATAGATCTCTTGAAAATCTCTTGAAGACTCCTAAATTTCCAAGCTCTTGAAAAGCTCCTTAAGACTCCTAAAATTCCAAGCTCCTAGAAAGCTCCTAAAGATTCCTGAAATTCCAAGCTCCTAAGAGCTCCTATAGACTCCTAATGAACTCTTGAAGGCTCCTGAAAAACTCAAAGGATCAAAATAAATTAAGGTACACATTTAATGTGAATATTGTTCTCAAATATATTTTCTAAAGTAGTTAGAATAATTTAAAATAGGTATATATTTATGAATCTAGACATCTCTGCCATAATGTTAATTAATAATAGTAATAAATCAACTTTTAATCATTTTAAAAAGTGGTGGATTGTCTATATAAGGAATGATGTGACATGGATGATGTCAGTCAATGATAATGGATCTCTTCATGATTTCCTTGTCTTTTCAAAAATTCTCCCAAGTACATGATAACATGTGTGATGAATGTGGTCAACCTTGCAAATTGATTTGCAAGTTTCTAGTTGTTGCATGCAAATCATCTAGAGTAGTAAAGGAAATAAATGTGTGATATTAATGGCATGTCATGTCATTTTCAAAATTGACTACTCCCAAATCAAGAAACAAATCATTCCACATTTCTGGTAAGTAATTTAGACTACTAGTTGAATTCCACCAGTGAAGTCCACCATTTTCAACAAAGAAAGATGGGGAATAAGAGAAATTCTAAACCAGAGAACTTCAATCTTGATTCAGAGACTAGAAGATTGTTAGAAGAAGCTAGGTGGATAAATTTTGTGATGTAGTATGAAGGCTTCTAGCCAAAAATGGTTTGGGAATTTGTGAGAAAATTCAATGTGAATGCCACCAGGGTAAGGGGAGAAATAATTGAAGTCACACCATAAATTATAAATGAAATTTCTAGAATCCCAAATGAAGGAAAACTAGTTAACAAAGGCCAAGTTAAGTTTGAGAAATTGGTGGCTACGTTTCACCAGGAACTAGAAAGAAGGGCAAAGATACAAATGCACAAGGGAGACCAACATGACATAGCTCGTAACAATTTGGAAAAGCCATGGAAGAATGTTGTGACTTGGCTCATCAAGTTCTTCACCTGTGATGGGCAGTATGGTATGATACTGGGTCTAGGAATGCAAATTTTAATACATTTAAGGTATGGTCAAACAAAACCTTCATCTAGGATAAATTCTCTAGCATTCTTGTTTCAGTATTTTTTTTCCATGATTTTGAGAGTGAAAGCTAGGGGGGAATCTTCTATGAAATACTAGGGACTGATACATTTGATAACTAAATACCATTTCTTAAAAAAAGAGACTAGGAGTAGGGCTTGTTAGAATTTTTGTTTGAGCCTATAGGAAAGAAAAAAGGGAGACCCAGAAGGGGACCCTCAACTAAAAAGAAAAAAATGGAGGAAGGAAAATCTTCCAAGAAAAGGAGAAAAAGAAAATTTCTAGAAATATCTAGGGTAACTTGTACTAGGTTGAAAAAGAGGAGACAAGAAATACATGAGGAAAACACTAGTCATGATAAAACTATTGTGTCCACTCCCTTAGAGGCACCAATAAGTCAAACCCCTATTTTTGGAAGCCCTATTAATTCCCTTGAAGATGAAGATACTGGTACCCCTATACAATCTCCTGAGAGACCTCAAAGTCCCCTTGAAAGGCCAATGTCAACTCTTGAAGGTAACCATATTTTTGAAGTCTACGACTCTACTAAAGAGTTTGGCACACAATACAAAGAGTAGGAGGCCTCTAAAGAATTTGAACAAGAAGAGATTGTGAAGTCCCCTACACCTTCCCCACAATATGAGAAGAGGAAAGGAAAAGAGCCTTTAATTGAACAAGAAGGACCCCATGAAGCATTAAATAAAGAGGAATTAGAGACTGGGGAATTACTAAGGATGATGAAAATGTCCCATTTAGAGGCTGAATTAGAACAAGAAAGGAGAAATATGCAATTCTTTGAGGAAAAATTAAGAAGAAAGGAAGAAGAATTGCAACGATTAGTTTGCAAATATCAAGAAATGGAAAGGCAAGTTGAACAAAATGACTCAAGGTTTAGAGAACAATTAAGTAAAATAGAGGATGCCCTGCAACAAGCCAGTGTGTAAGCATTAGTAACTGTTGAGGAAATTTCAAGACTAAAAGAAGAGTTGCAATAGAAAGAAGAAGAATTAAAACAATAATCCATGCAGTTTTATGTGCAAGATGCCTCTACCTCCACTAATCCTCAACAAAACCTTGCATTTCCTTCCATTATCTCTCATATTCCTCCCACTCCTCCAGTGCAACCTACTCTAGTTCAGCCTAAATACCATTCATTGGTAGTTTTGAAATATAAGGAAGAAAAAAAGTGTTAAAAGAGAAAATACATAATTTAGAAAAAGAAAAGAATGAGATTGAGAGAAGAATTGAGGAAGTGGTAGAAGTTAGTTCTGCAATGTTTTCCATGAGAAGACCAGTTGGAATGTATTCCTTATTTCTTAGAGAGAATTTTTTAGAATGGAAACTAAATTAGATAGTTTTGGGAAGGAGCTTGGATTACCACGAGGATCATGATTTCCTTAAAGATTACTTTAACAACCACCCTAACATTCAAAATTTAATGTGTGATTTTTACCAACATGGAATTTTAATGGGGGGCAATGATGACTCAATGTTGAATATATATGTTGGTGAGCTTCAGATTAGATTGTTTGTTTCTTTAATGCAAAATCAGGTGGATTGGTCAAATAGAATGGACAAGTAAAAAGAAGCTCAAAGAAAATATGGGTTACTAGTGAGACCTGAAATTCCCCATGTTGAAATATATAACAAAGCTATAAAATCAGTGGTCAGGTTAAATCATGTTAATCCCCTCTATGTCTCAAATTTGTTTGATAAAATTGCAGTGTTCTAGAATGTTGAAGTAACACTCCCTCCTTTAGCACTACGGTCCTGTGAGGAAAGGTACCAACTTATTATAGAAACTGTTAGAAGAAGGGAGCCAATCAGTCTAAATAATATTAGTTGGAGTTTAGTTAGAGTCAAGCATGTCATCACTTTAATCCAACATCAAAAAGAATTATGGGTAGGCATGAAATTCATAATGTCGGTTATTATTATGCTAGCACCAAAGGTAAAGGAAACAAAAAATATACCAGATAAAGTAATGAGTTCATGTTTTGAGAAAGTGACAAAACTATGGCTATGCACTTAATACCAAATTGCCAAAGCAATACAGGGAAGGTGTATTTGACTATTGCATTTGGATGGAGGCACTAAACAAAGAGAAAGAAAACACAATAGTTTTGGATGATAAACCATGAGGACATGGTCTAGAACAAGTTGGGTAGAAATGATGGGAGATATAAAATACTTTCATTTAAATATTTTTATGTTTAAAAAGACTTGTTGTTATTGTCAATTGACATGACTAGTGGTAGACAATAGATTAATTAACATATTTTCTTATTTTTCTTTATGTTTAGCTAAATTAGTGAATATTTTGGAAGTAATAGCTTATGTTAAATGCATTGATTTATGATGACTTTGGATGAGATAATTATGTTGCGTTGATATTTATTACCATGGTTGTTGTCCTTTTCTTAAGGGTTTTTAATAGGATATCTTAAAGGTTGATGCGATGGTTAAACTCTATTTGATCATGAGGAATGACTACACCATAGATGGGACCTACTGGATGATGAGTCACTCAAATTCTTAATCGACTTATTTATAATCGGTTGTGTAACTTTTACCTCTAGTGCCAATCTAGCATAGTTTTGGCATAGTCCTCCCTAGTCCACTTTAGTTCTATTTTAAGTTTTATTTGTAACTTGTATTTTGTCACCTTAAGTTTTGGTAGTGAATGTCATGTTAGAAGCTAATAAGGATATTTATAAATATCCATGTTTTGGTTTTAGTTAGTGAGATAATTTGCAATTAGAATTTTTGTAATCACAAGCAATACTTTGTTCTACATTCTAATTTTGATCAATGGGAATTAAAGTAAGAAGTTAATCAATTCACTATGTTAAATGATCTTGCTTGGGGAAGAGCAAGGCCCACTCAACCTTTGGAATGATCTTATGGTCTTTTTGTTAAGTGTTGTTATTTTTTTGATTCATTAGTATTAAATTTGCAGTAGAAACTAATTTTGAATTGTTCAATCATTGAAATCATCTTCTACCTTGGTGAATGTTAAAATCAGATAATTACTTTTGTTTACAATTATATTTCAAAGTTTCAATTTTTTATGGTTGAGATAAAATTGTTAGAATGGTTAGATTATTTTATTATAAATTTTTTATTGAATCATTCGAATCATTAACAGGTTTCTCAGATAAATTAGATTTAGATGTTGTTTGAATCAGTTAAACTTGATGTTTGTTTGTTAAGTTTCATTAAAGAAATGTTAGGAATTTATGGAAAGATGGAGTTGAATTCTGTTAAAAATATGTTCATGGAGATTATTCCTAATGCTTTCTATAATAATCCTCATTTTCCTACAATTCATTCCCGCTCTTAAAATGAGTGTTCAAATTCCAACAATTAAGTTATGGATTTCTTTTGAAGAAAAATAGAATTAATTTGAATTTTGTGTTTTAGCTTAGGAATTAAAGTAATCATTAATTATGTCCATGAATTGGTCTAAATCGAAGTCAATAAATCTAGAATTAAGTCAACAATATTTTAAATTAGAAGATAACATAGATTTAAATCTTAGGAATCAATCACTACAGTTTAGCCCTTGAAAGCTCCTGAAGTAGGCAAAATGATATCTGAAGTCACTCTTTATAGTTGAAACCCACCCAAAAGAATCCATGACAACTATCCTTATCATATATTGCTCTAAGACACACCCAGTTCAATAAATGAATTGATTAAATGATGCAAGTTGTGACATCAACGACCTCTCCCATCAACCACCAAACTTGAAATAAATTGAAAGACTTTATGAGAGAGGCTATGAGCTTATGAAATAATAAGGCTATAGTGGAAAAGTATGTGAAAAGAAATAACAAGAAGTATTTGTTCCAATAGTGCCTAACACACAAGAAACAAAAAGTGGTTTGGGGTATTTCTCTTCTAAGATAACACAAGCAACAAAAGGACCTTCCCTAAAAATCAACACCATCATGTTTAATCTTAAAACAACTCTCACCTTGAAGAATCTAGAATTGATTGATACAAATTTTAAAGCATCATTGGAGTTCTTCCAAGATGATGAAACCCTAAAAGAGATGTTAGGAGTCTATGATAAATGATATACTCCTAGAAAGAAATGAGTCGCATCTGTTGTGATTAGTGCAAAACAAGGAGATGAAGAAAAGGAAAGTAATGAGATTGAAGAATACAATTCAAAATTTATGAAACAAAATGCACTCCCTTTAGGAGATACCATGGACATACTGATGGATATTAGCAATACAGAAAAAGAGATTAAGATAGGAAAGTTCCTTGATGATGAAGAACAAGAGGGTCCCATGCAACTTTACTTCATGAATTTCCTGAACTCTTTGCTTGGACTTATTTGGATGTCAAGAATGGACCCTAAGATCGTAACACACAATATCATCCTCGTTGAAAATGCTAAACCCATTAGACAAATGATACAAAAGATTAATCCTAAGATATCCTTGCTAGTAAAAGCTAATATTAAGAAGATTTTCAAAGCTGGTTTTATACATTGTATAGATTATTCTACTTGGATCTCAAACATTTTCACAGTCACAAAATTGGATAATCATATCATGATGTGTATGCAATTTTATAATATTTGGATAAAGCATCTTTAAAAGATGATTGTCTCCTTCCTAATATTGACATGATAGTAGACTCAATTGTGGGACATGCTTTGTTATCATTCATGGATGGATTTTCTAGATATATTCAAATCTTTATCAACCCTCGAGATCAATACAAAACAATATTTACAACAACTTGTGGAACATTTTGTTGGGTAATGATTCCTTTTGGATTAAAAAATGTAGGTGCAACATATCAATGAGTTATGACATTGATATTTCATGATTACATACATAAGATCTTGGAAGATTATGTTGATGACATTCTAGCCAAATCTTTAACTCAATAAGACAACATGAATATCCTTCAAAAGATCTTTGAGTGAATGGAAAAATATAACATGAGATTGAATCTAAAAAAGTGTGTCTTTGGTGTACATAGTAGATTTTTTTTAGGTTTTATCATATCTCATAGAGGCATTGAGGTGGATACAAAGAAAATTGATGCTATAGTTAACATGCCACCTCCTAGAAACATCTCTCAATTGTGTACCTTACATGGAATAATTTAGGCTATCCATCATTTTCTAGCATCCCTAGTGAACTAAAAATTACCATTTACACATATCCTTAAGAAAGATGTGCAGTTTAGTTGGAATGAGGATTGTAAATAGGATTTTGAGAGTTTGAAGGATTACCTTGCCACTCCACCTATTTTACAACGTGCTATGAAAAACAAACCATTCGTCCTTTATACCGCAACATCAGTCCATGTTATCACAACATTGTTGGCTCAACAAGACAAAAATGGTAAGTAAAATCTTGTTTATTACATTAGTCCAACCCTAATTGATTATGAAACGTAAAACAAAACAATAGAAAAACAATGTTTGGCTCTTGTACTTGCTACCAGTAAATTGAGACATTATTTATTGGATTCTAAAATACATGTGAAGACTAAACTCAATCCTTTATAACATCTCTTCACTAAAACATATTTATCAAGATGCTTAGCTAAGTGGGTTATGTTGTTAACTAAGTTTTACCTTAAGTTTGTTCCACAAAAGGAAATTAAAGGAAAATCCTTAACCAAACACTTAGTAGTTGCTCCTCCCTTGGCCTTACCTAATATAGAAGCATTTCTTGATGAGAATATGTTGACTATTTAGAAAGATGAAGAAATGTGGGAATTATACTATGAGGACTCTAAGTGTAGAACAACCTCTAGCACCGAGGTTATAACAGTCCCACCTACAAGTAATCCTATTCCCTTATCATATCACTTAAACGTTCTATGCACAAACAACACAAAAAAAATGAAGCATTAATTGTTGTTTTACGTGTTTTTTTAACTTTGGGAGCTCAATATATTAATATATTTGATGATTCAAAGTTATTCATTAAGCAAATAAATAGAACATATCAAGCAAAGCATGAAAAATTATCAAAATACAAGGTTGTCACAATAAATTTTTTATAGAATTTTGAGTCATTTAACATTGATAACATCCCACAAAAAGATAATTAGCATGTCGATGCAATGGAAAGTATGGCTTCTCTTATATCACTTAAAGATCCTTCAATAGATTTCACATTTATTATTCATACAATTATGAAACCATCAACATAATATAAATCTGAAGAAGTAGTTTCAACAACTACACAAAGCTCTAGTGAATTGTATACACCAATATTTAATAATTTAAAAGAAGGTATCTTTCCTGAGCTAACAACTAAGAATACTTGAGACAATCTTTGCAAACTCACATCTATATATATATATATATATATAATTCTTTCTTGCGCACTATACCGAAGATCCTTTAACAATACTTAGATACCTTAAAGAATCTGAAATACCCATAGCACTTGAACAAGCTGATGTAGGTGCCAACAGAGGTCATTTTGGAGGAAGATCATTAGTTTAAAAACTTATCCACATACAATGGAGACGTATGGAAAACTATTGCTTTGAATACACTAAGAAATGTTACAAATTCCTAGAATATAGCAATTTGATTCATGCTCCCACTTCAAAGCTTTGTGCCCAAGTTCTGATTTCACCATTCTCAATATTAGGACTAGATCCTATTGAAAAAATCTTACCTCCTTCTTCTGTTGGACATACCTTTATAATTATTGAAATAAATTATTTCAAAAAATGGGTGGAAGCTATTCCCCTTTATTCAACAATTCTCAATGTAATATGTCATTTCATATTGGAGAACATTATTGATCACTTTATACTTTCTTCTACATTGGATTTTGGATAATGGGACACCATTTAAGAATAATGACGTGAAGAAGTTCTTAGAATCATTTAACATTCAAAATCACTTCTCACCATCTTACTACCTATAATCTAATGGACAAGATGAATCAACTAATAGAACCCTTGAATAAATATTCCAAAAAATAGTAAACAAACACAATAAGGACTGGCACACACATTTGACATATGCATTATGGGCTTATCATACTAGTATACAAAAATCTACTAGGAATACTCTTTATAACCTTGTGTAAGGTACGGAGGTGATAATTCCCTTGGAGTTAGATATTCATTCATTAAGAATCGCTCTCCAAGGACTTATTGATGACAACACTTATAATGAACAATTATTACATTAGTTTGAAATGATCAATGAACAACACTTTAATTCTCTTGAGCACCTCCAAGCCTTTTATAGAAAATTGCAACATAGTTACATTGACCATTTCGTCCCTCATGTATTCACTAAAGGTGATTTGGTGTTATTTGAAAATCAATGTAACATCAATGCTACCCTGACTGAAAAATGAAAATTCAGCCCTAATTGGTTAGGGGGTATGTGTAGGATAATTATGGAAAAAATAGGCCCTTAAGTGGCAAAAATTTTAGAAAAATCAGAGATAGGCAACTTGATGTAATAATTTGAATATAAGTTACCTATATTATTTCAAAAATATGTAAGAATAAAATATGTAGCAAATTGAATGTAGTTTCTAAACTACTAGGTTTAATTTAAAAAAAAAAAAACTATTTGTGAGAATTTGAAATTTCAATGCAATAGCACTTAAATTTCAAGGAAAAGATAAGAAGTTGGTTGTCTGACCACCCTAACCACAATAAAATGATAATATTTTTTATAATATTTTAGATATAAGTAGATGACTCATTTCCTGATGTGATGCATATTTTTTTGTAATTTTTTTCCAAGTAAATAATTAATTATGATTTTTTTATTAAAACTTTTGAAAAATATAAAAACTTGTATGTCTTACCACCTTAACTTGGTAAAAACTTCATGAAATTCAATTTTTTTTCTTAATCCTATAGTATGTGAAGCATAGAATGTGATGCATGTTTTGGATTCAAAAAATTTGATACCATTTGAAAGCTATAGATGTGTTTCAATCAACCTATCAATCAAGACTTTAGTCTTAATTCAAATAGAAAATGAATAATAATTATTTATTAAATTCAAAATAAAGCATAATTTATATTGGTGGAAAGCTGAGAATATCTTTTAAAAACCCCTTTCATTTCATTAATTTTGGGTTAAAAAAAAGTCATCAGCCACATACCCATTATATCATCACTTTTTGGCCCATCATGATCCTGCACATGCCCTAGGACCTTATATAATTAATGAAAGTTATGGGTCTGGAGCAATATACATTAACAAAAATGGATGCTACACCTCTTTAAGAACCTATTAATGCTACAAATTTGTGTTGGTACTATTTCTAATCTTCTTGAATAGTGTGAATGATAAATCAATGGTGTTAGAGTTAGGAGATGTAATTCTATATGCTCTCGCATTTCTTCATTCTTGACAAACAATTATTTATGTGTCTTGAATACTAAAGTAATAATTTAAATTAATTTTTAAGTATTTAATTTAGGTTTCATTTTATTGAAGATAATCCTATATGTTTGTGTTAGATTAGATCCGTATATGCATTTAATGTTCTACAATTAGATCATAGGTGCATTTAATCTAACATAACATACTTAATCACATTGTTGCATCTAAACAAAATTGTAGCGTAGAAAAATCTATCATTGGACATTTTAACGCTCATTTGTGTCCTTGTGGATGTTGGCTTATTTTTTCCTTGATTTAGTGTTATAATGTGTATAATACATTCACATTAGATCTTGGGGCCTTGTGAACTAATAAAGAATTAAACGGTACCTTACCTAAGTGTTGTAAAGTGTTGTAACACACTTTCACACTTTTCTAGGGTCTTATTAATGCATTTCACTGAAATAACCTCTTTTTATCATTTACCAAGCCTTATTTCAAAGTGTTGTAAAGTTTTGTAACAAACTTTCACTCTTTTCTACGCTTACCATTAATAATTGGGATTTCTTATGCTTGAATTGGCTCCATTTTGCATTTATAGGCCTTACTTATGAGTATTTTAGAGAATAAACCTGATAAACATCATTTAAAACATTTAAATCCTAAAACCCACTTTAAAATGCCTTAGGTGGGACCCATTCACCATTTTGGGTGAATGAGTCTCCTTAGGTAGGACCCATTCACCCATAGTGGTGAATGAGTCCCCTTTGGCTCAAAATTCAAAATTAATTCAAATTTCTAGTGGTTTTTTATTTTCTAAGATCTAAGGTCGGCCTGTGATGATGTATTTTCAGGAATTATTGTATAATTAAGTATAAATATATATTTTTTCTACTCATTTAACCCCCTATCACTCTATCAAGCATTCTTAGGTCTACATTCATTAGAGCCATTACTTGCATGCTTGTAGCATTCTACTTCAAGGGTTTGGTGAGTTGTAACATTTCTTTTTGTTCATTCATCATTCTCTTTCCATATTTCATTTAATTTCAAAGGTTTAATTACTAACATAGGATTTTACCAAGGAAATCCCCTATTCACTAACTCCACAACAATTTTTCCCTCTCTTTACATATGATTTGTAGGTCTAGGTTGTAGATTTGTCAAAGAGAAAGATTGGAAAAGTTGCCTTGAAGTTGTCAAATCCATTCAAAGTTGTCAACGCCCTAAGAGAAATGTAAGAAAGCATGCACACAAAAATTTCTAGCTCATTTTGGTGAACCTACATTTAGAGCATCATACTTTTTATTTGGAGTGCATTTACACCCTAGATTTAGCTTACATTAACATTGCATTGCATTTTGCATTGTTTAATTTGCATTCTGTGGTTTCAAAAATTGCATTAGTAAAAATCTCATATTGCTTGCATTATTGCATTTCATCTCATTAAAAATGACTAAAATTCTACATTTTTACATCATCTTTGCATCAGAAAATATAAAAAGCATAAAATTCATTTTAAATGTTCTGAAATTTTTCAAAAAAATTAGTACCAAAAATCATTCGCCACTTAGGGTGAATCAGTCCCTTTGCATTGCATTTTTTGTCATTTCCAGTTCATTTTCTACATTTCTATATTTTTTGTTTTCTTTTTCTTTTAGTTTCTAGATTTTTTGTTTCATTCTATTTATTGCATCTAGTTTAATATCATTCATCTCATGCAATCTAAATTTGCATAATGGATATGTATTTTAATCAAATTTTGATTTCATTAAAGTCCTTAGTGGATGTGTCAAGTTGTGCCTTTGGAACTAATCCTAATGAAATGGAATTCACTCATGCTCCTTCAACTCCTAATGCATGCCCTCCTTCTGATGTTAATGCCATTGGAGAAGCTTATGATAGTATGAATAGGTCGCTAAATTATTTTCTTGACAAACTTGAAGCTAATGCATTCTTTTATCCATCCATGAACCAACCAAATCTTCCTATCATACCACCTCTTGAGATGTTTGTTTACTTACATCCTAAAACAAAAGTTGAATCTAAGTTCCCTACACAAGGTGAACCTAGTTCCTTTAGGCAAGGAAACACTCAACCATTTTATGATAACAAACTAACCAACACTCCCATCAAACTTGAAAAGACATATGGAAAAGGTTTCACAAATCTTGTGTAAACAAGGATGTGACACAACATGTGAACATAAAATTCATCAACTTCTAGAAAAAATACCAAATGATGAAAACGCAAAGGGGATAGGCTATCAAGATCCCCCTCACAACTGCAAGCCTCCTAGAGAATATCTAAGGCTTCATGATTATGGTATAGTGATCTTTGAATCTCCCCCAACCTGAATGTCCTTCTTAGAGAGAAACCCTTGACTGATAATAATTACAAGGGTGACAAGATCACATTGGTTCCACCATATTCAATTAGAGAAAATGGTGAATCTATAAAATGCAAGAGGCCTTACAAGTTAGAAAAAATAAAGTTCCCTCTCTATCCACTACCTGAATGCGAACAAAAATTAAAAATAATTTTAAACAAAGAACTAATAGTATTACCACCTATTAATAGGTTGGTGATATATCTTGAAGATTCCAACATTCCACATTGTGCATATCATCAAATTCTTGGACATAGTAGTAATGAGTGTCATACATTGAAATAAATATTGAGAAAGTATCACTTCAATGGAAATAATTTCTATCTAGTGATCCCATGAAATACTCTACTACTCCTTGTCATATAATAGGTGTAGAACATTATCTTCTCACTCTTACATGACCTTTTCCATCACCTCTCTTGGCTCATTCTTTCCTTGCACGCAGTAGGGGGGCAAGAACTTGCTAGCCTTGTCCTTGTAATGTATTTTCCATTGTCCCTTAGCTATTTTGTTCACCTTTTGCTTATGTAGACTGAGATTGGGAGGTGAATGGCCTACTCATAGGTTAATTCGCATTTTCCTTACTAGTCTTTTTCACTTTTTTTTTCTTCTTCATTTTTCTTTCATGTGATTGCATGTGCATAATGTGATCCCCCATGATGTTTGTTTTCAATTTTATCTCTATTTGTGACATTCCTCTATTTTTCCCTTCATTCTTATCAATGTCATGTATTTCTTTGGCCTTTTACCTTTATCTTTTTCTTGTTTTTTCCTTTTGGGGATGGAGCAAGGCATTGAGACATCCATGTCTCCTTCATGTTGACTCAAAAATATTTCTTTTTCTTTTCCTTTTCCTTTTCCTTTTCTTGTGTTTTCCTTTTAGGGATGATACAAGGCATTGAGACATTTATGTCTCCTTCATGTTGACCCAAAAGGCTTTCTTTTTCTTTGACTTTTCCTTTTCTTGTGTTTTCCTTTTGGGGATGATGCAAGGCATCAAGACATTCATGTCTCCTTCATGTTCACCCAAAATATTTTCCTTTTTCTTTCACCTTTTCTTTTTCATTTGTTTTTTTTCTTTCCTTTTGGGGATGACGCAAAACATCAAGACACCCTATGTCTCTTCCATGTTCAACCACAAGGTTTTTCTTTGTTTTCACTCTCTTTATTTCATTCTTCCAATTTTATGTATTTGGGGGATGATGACAATTCCAAGCTCCTTACAAAACAATGTAGCAACAAACAGACTAACCCAAAATCCATAGATCCCTTATGTGTTTGTTGTCTTCATTTTGGGGGAAACCCCTCCCTTTTCCTTTTATATCGCATTATGTAGCTTTACTCAGAAACATATGACTTTGAATATGGCTTTTGAAGTTGGCTCTCATCTCTTCTTTCTTTTTAGTATTTTTCATTTTCCTACTTTAAATTAATTGCTCACAATACAATGTGTAGCAATTCCTTTAAAGTGGGGGCATACATTTAGATTATTTTTTTGCATTTTTCCTTTTCATGGTTCTTAGTGCAGCCTTCTTACTTCATGCGATGTGTTTGTGACTTTGTGGATGACATTGGGTATGATTTCTTTCATGAGCATGGTCTATCTTATCATATTGCATTCCTCTTAGTGGCTTGATGTGATGCACTACATCCCCTAAGTTGCGAATTTTCTATTCTTTGATTGGTCCTCTCTTGGATGCATTAGGCACAATGTTCCCTAAGTTAAAGACCTCACATGAACTAAGAAAGACTCCTTTTAACATCCTTTGTATGCTACATCTTTCATTTATTGTTATATGTACACCTTGCATAACACAACTTGCATGCCTATGGAGCCATCACATTTGTTCATGAGCTCCAAGCATACAAAGTTTTGCTTGTCTCATGAAGCTTGAAAATTAATTTTCCTTTATGGAACCTTATTAAAGTTATCAAGTGGTATAACTTTGGTATGGTTTAGTTGGAAGCCCAATCCAAGGCATGACTTTCCCCATAGCCACCAACATATGTGTGAGTGCATACCAGCCATGAGTGTATGTTTCTCACCCAACGGGTAGCCATGTGTTCCATTGCCTCAAAGTGAGTATTTGTTTTTTGGACAAACAACGTAAATATAATCCACATTGGGATGGAAAAATGATCAAAGCTTGATGTGATTCCCTCTTTTCCTTATTTTCTTTTCTTTTTTTTCCTTTTTCATCTTTGGCAGTGCATGATTCACCTTTTCATGTGTGTTTCGATGGAACCCTAAAAGAAAAAATTGTTCCATCTCAAACACTGGTCACATTTGGATGTGGGGATGATATATGAGGGTTTATGGTTTTATTCATTATAAATGATTGTAACATTCTATTTGGTTGTTGTCTTCTTATTTCCTATTGTCAGTCACTTTAAAACATCTTATGTCATTCATTATCATCAGGTAATCGGTCCCTCAAGCCTAAGTTCTAGCCTCATATTTTTTATTAGGTTAAGTACAGGGCCCCTTTTGGCCTTTACATCTTGTTAGCTCTCAAAAATGTAGGTGGAATGCCTCAAGAGGCTTCCAATCTCTTGATACGCTTTAGGGTGATAGACAAGGTCAAAAGCTTTTAGCCTTCTACTCTTCAGGTGCTTCTAGACCTAGGTGAGTGTACCATTCTAAATGAAGAAGACTTATCTTATGATTATCCTTCTGAAATGCTTTGTCCACAATGGTAGATCAGAGTCAACAAATGAAATAAAACTTGATCTAAATAGCAACAACAATCCTCTAATATAAATCCTAAAGTGTTCAATTAATGAATGTAAAGAAACTGAATGAATTCAAAATGATGAATTGCAGAGACCAGTGCCTTATTGGGTATGTCAAGTCAAATGAAACAGAAGTGAGCAACTTATTCTAGCAGAAACTCACATTTTTGGCATATGATCGGTTTATAACTAGTACAAACATGCAAGATTATGACCACTAAGCTCTACTTTAATAATCCAGATGAATCTTCCTAATTACTGTAATCAACCAAAAGGATTTAATCTTTGCTTGAAAGAATCAATCATGGAGACAGCTTAGCAATTATTTTCAATAGACTCAATAGACAATTGACACCAGGAATAACCTGCCAGACTAGGTGAATTTCATTGAAATCGCCATTTGAAAACATGCAACATAGCCTCTGATATGATAACTTTATTCTCTTGTAGCCATTCCTAATCTACTCTATCTATTCTAAAATCTAATCTGATATTTGATGATTTATTTACAATTGGAAGTGCATAGTTATACACCAGCATTTGAAAATACAACACTTTGAAATCCATGTCGGCCAAAATCCATATCAGCCAACCGTTATAATCAGGAAAATCCCCATGTCGACCTACAAGTGTATTTAGCAATTTTTATGTCGGCCATAGTATTAAGAATTTGTTAATCATCACCGAACAATCGCTAAGACAACTTCGTAAGTATGCCGAAGGAAATAATATCATTGTCAATTATCCTCATGCTTATTGTGCTTTCGCTATGACTCGATGGAGTCGGGGAAACATCACATAGACTAGTCTCTATTTTTTCGAGAGGGGCTCCCCAATACATTTTTCAATCGCTGAGACAAAAATAGTGTCTTACCGATATGCTCCCTTTATTTCATTCATTGTCACTGTAACTTTATGATATTGGGAAGACCTCTTGCAAATCACACTATCTCTTGCTGAAAACCCCTTTTATCTTTTGTATCGTTGTGACCCTTCGTTATCAGGGAGACCACATAGAGGATTCATTTTATTTTTCCAAAAACCTCAAGCTCATAATAGATCACCAAGACATTAATGTTCTCACACCGACAGAAACCCTTTGTCTTATGTGCTTTGCTATGACCTTCCAGCGTCGAGGAGACATCATATAGAGTTCTATTTGTTTTACTAAAAGTCTTCATCATACATTATGTTCGTTGTGACATAAGTCTTTTCTCACTACAAGTCTTTATGTCCCATGTATGTCGTTGTGGCTTCCTAATGTCGAGGAGACCTCTTGTAGACTATTTTATGTCATACCGAAAGTTCCTTTATCTCCTGAGTCACCAAGATAAGATAAAACTCTTACCGACAAAGTCCCTTTGTGTTCCATCAGTGAGACAAAACGAAGTCGATGAGACATCACCACATATCAAAAAATCTTATCGATAAGCCTCTCAATTGCCAGTCTAAGAGACATATATAGCTCTCCATGACCATATATCGAAAGAAACAACTCTTGCCGATATAATCTTTTTGCACACTGTCGGTGAGACAATAAGATATCATTATGACATTTCACCAAAAACAAAAACCTTTGCTGATATGTGTATCATCCTTTGTCATCGAGACTGAGAGAAAGTCCTACTGAAAGCTGCTTGTGAATGAAAATCAAATCAGCATGACATCAAATGAGTCTTGTCGATAGGCAACATAGACTCATGCTAGCAGAAAATGCAAAATTGATCGAGAAACCCTTGACCATCACAGGCCGATAAGAACAAGAATGTGAAAAATGCAGACATAGATGATTTTATGGACAAAATATGGGGAAAATATGGAAACTTATGAGCATAATCAATATTTAAGAACATCAAATTTTGCATTTCTAATAGTGGCTCCATCTGGGGATGAATGATAGTTAGATCATTGCAAGGATCCAGAATCATTGGGTGAGCAAACTAGACCAAACAAAAATGAGCAACATGTAAATGGTCAAGAAGCATGATGGAATGAATGTAGAATGAATGCAATATGGAGGTGAAAAAAAAAAAAAAAACCCCTAAACTACTGTGCATGGAAAATAATTTTAAAGAGGACAAGCAAGAGTTGTCCATGCATTGGCAACCCTCAATCCTCTGTGTTTTGACTTCACCCGTTCTGAGCTATTACAAATCTGAAATTCAAACCATTTTCCCCTATCAAATACCTGGTTTTCTCCTGAATTCATCAGATTCTTCTTTAATACACACATGCAATCTTTCCTATCACTGTTATTCAAAGTTTTTAGAGAATCATTATGTTCAGCTTGACCCTAACTCCCTACATCATCTTGTAGTTCGAATTCTTCATCATCATGGGACAAACCCTTGTTATTTTCAACATACAAAATATATGCATATTCAATGAAAAATTCCTCATTATCTCTCTCATTGTTGTATACTATGAAACACTCCCTCAGCTGTATTGAAAATTCATCATCAAAGTGCTTCTCTTGAGAAACAAAGTTTTTTGTTATATCAACACTATCTGAAACACACAAATTTGAAACCTTTTGTATCTCTTCCAAATTTTCATTTGGAGATAATACTAGATTATAGCTCACATCTCTAGTATCAAGCATATGTGAATCAATCAAAGTTGGAATTATATCATCATTGGTATCCAAACAAATGTCTTCTCCACATGAGTTAGAAATTTCAAAATCACATACCTCTTCCTGAATGGACACAGACTTTTTATCAACACTGAAGGTTTCACCATCATTCCAAGAAATGCACTGTGAGTCATAAAAATCTTTACACAAAGATCTTTCACTGTCAAAACAAATGTAAGATGGACACAAATCTTCAGGATCACCATCATGTGTATATCCCTAGTATTTAGGAATTAACAAATCTAAAACCTGTCCACTATTGAGCGAAAAAGTCTCAACATTTTCATCACTTCAGTTGTATTTTTCATTTTTATCATCATCAAAGAGAGGTCCAAAATCATCAAAAAAAGAAAAATCAGAAACATTACCAGCACAATCATTTATTCCATCACTTTGTATGTCTGAGACTATTTCCTCTTTTTGATAAAGTGGATTTAAAAATACCTTAAGTTCATTTATGGGCATACCTCCGCAGAATATCATCTAATCTTCATTTAACTCTTCATTGTACAATGCATTTGAAAAATTTTGGAGATCATTTTCAGATATACAAACCTCTTCTCCATCAACTATATCTTCATAGCTTTCAACTTGTTGTAGATCAAAATCCATAAATCCATCCTCACAATCTGAAAACTCAATGAATTCATCATAACATACACTACTTTCCTTATCACAATCGGTTATGCAAGAGAAATCTCTTGCATCATCGTCCTCCTCATGCAAACTATCACAAGAATAATCTTGACTTGCACATATCTCATCTTCTATTAGTTGGATCATCTAATCAATTTCTCTATACTCATCAAAAATACAACTATTGGATTCAACATTGATAGTGTTCTCATACCTTATTCCCTGGGATAATGCTTGAATGAAGTTAAAAGAGGGGTTTTCTGCCTTAATCCTTTTCTTCTGCTTCATTGTTTCTCCTTTTTTTTCTTCCTTCTAATCATCAATAGTTAGTCTCTCTATCTCTTCTTTAGTAAATCTCTTCATACCGTATTGATCAGGGACCCCAACAGAATGTGGCTCTGTGAAATCTTCTTTAGATTTAGAAAGGACTTGTTGTTCAGCTATATGGACACTGTACTTTTGATTTGAAGCATCATACTAATAACCTTCTTCCTCTGAAGATGAGTACCTCTCCTCAACATGGTGAAAAGTATTTGAAGTCAAGTATACTATATGATCTTCTCTATTGTTTCTAATCAACATTCCCTCCTCTTGCATTCTTTGGGCTACAACACAAAGATATGGAGAATGTGGCTCATCACAAAATTCACAAAAGTAATTGTTACTTACCATATAAGTTCCCTTCTCACTCAATGGATCAGGAGCTTCTTTGTTTCTAGGCCTAGCTGTTATAGGTTTCTCATCCTTCTTGTCTATATTATAAGGCATGTCATACAACCTCGGCCTCTCATTCCTATATGTATTCTCCTATCTCTATTGATTATTGTTGCCTTGCTGAGGAACCTTAGGATTGTTTCTTTTGTTAGTTATCCCTACAACCCTCCTATTATTTTCAATTGTCTGTGCCATCTTCTGAGCCTCAGGAAAATCTCTCGAGAATCTATTTCTCAGTTCATACCCTGTTTTAGGATCAAAAGCATTCAAATAAACACTAAGTGCTATAGAATCTGGAAACTTTGATCCAAGAGGTATCTTATTCTGCAACTTATTGAATCTCCAATTAAAATCATAAATTGTGTCATTTTGATCCTTCTAAATCTGTATTAATTCATGAAGAGAAACATTTGTGCACTTGGATTCCCATATTGCTTGAGGAATTGATCCTGAAATCCTTGGAGAGAATCAATAGAGATAGCTAGAAAGCTGTTGAACCAATCCCTAGCATCTTCAACAAGTGATATCATGAATAGCCTCATGCATAAATCTTCATATGGAACACCCAAATCTTGGATAAAATCATTGAAACTTCTCAAATTCTCCTTAGCAATAATCACATTACTCCTTGTAAACTTGGGCACCATACCCCTCCAGCTGCTATCCATATGATAAGGGGATAATTGAATCCCTGCCAAATCAAACTGTCTGATCATTGTTGTGTATTTATGAGGGGGGTGCCAGGTGGGTACTGATATTGATACTGTGGCATATACTACTGACCATGGGGTGGTTGTGGTGAGTACATATTCTATTGTCCATGATATGCATTGCCTCCATAGTAAAAATTTCCAATTGTACTATTAGGCATTTGAGGAATCCAATGCCTACCTGCACTTGTGTACTCATTCGTTCCATACATAAATTCCATTCTTCATCAAACTTTTTCAGAGTTTCCATCTACTTTTCCAAAAGTAGGAAAAATGATTATTTTTTGATCTTCTCCCCAGCGGAATCACTCTTTTCTAAATATTCTCAAATTATAACATTTTCTTCAATGACTCTATATGATGGTCTTTAACTGAATATTCTGATGTTTGTCCCTAGTGGAGTTTCCAATTTGTTAGCTCTCAAAAACGTAGGTGAAATGCCTCAAGAGGCTTCCATTCTCTTGATATGCTTTAGGGTAATAGACAAGGTCAAAAGCTTTCAACCTTCTACTCTTCAGGTGTTCCCAGACCTAGGCAGGTGTACTTTTCTATGAATGAAGCAGACCCACTTATCTTCATGATTATGTTTAGTATTGCTATCAGGATTCAACCGTGTAGTTTCGAGTCAAACTCATTGACCCATGTTTCATGAGTAGTGGTTCAACAAGAACCCATCTCTCATGATATCGAATGGTCCACTTAGCACTCATTGCATCTAGGTGATGCTTTTAGAGGTCAACTTTTTCCTCCAAGGTTAAAGTTGTTGCCCATTTGCAAAACCTTCAGCAAGTGTTGTGCCTTATGAACCATTCATAATAGACTCATGATTGATAAGTGGGAGGTATTTTTCCAGATGTCAAATTATGCTATCAGGATTCAACCATGTAGTTTCGAGTCAAACTCATTGACCCATGTTTCTTGTTGAACCACTACTCATGAAACATGGTTCAATGAGTTTGACTCGAAACTACACAGTTGAATCCTGATAGCAATATCATAATTTGACACGCTGTGGAAAAATACCTCCTACTTATCTCATGATTATCCTTCTGAAATGCTTTGTCCACAATGGTAGATTGGAGTGAACAAATGAAATCAAACTTGATCTAAATAGCAACAACAATCTTCTAATATAAATCCTAAAGTGTTCAATTAATGAATATAAAGAAACTGAATGAATTCAAAATGATGAAGTGCAGAGACTAGTGCCTTATTGGGTATTCAGAGTCGAATGAAACAGAAGTGGGCATCTTATTCTAGCAGAAACTCAAATTGTCGGTATATGATCGATTTATAACTAGTACAAACATGCAAGATTATGACCACTAAGCTCTAATTTAATAATCCAGATGAATCTTCCTGATTATTGTGATCAACCAAAAGTATTTAATCTTTGCTTGAAAGAACCAATCGATTAATCACAAAGAAACAACAAATGTGCACTGATAAACTGAAAGTAAACTTGTTACATCAATTTAAATAACCAGAAAGAATCAATCATGGAGATAGCTTAGCAATGCTTTTCAATAGACTCAACAAACAATTGACACCAAGAATAACCTGCCACACTAGCTGAATTTCATTAAAATCGCCATTTGAAAACATGCAACATAGCCTCTGATATGATAACTTTGTTCTCTTGTAGCCATTCCTAATCTACTCTATCTATTCTAAAATCTAATCTGATATCTGATGATTTATTTACAATTGGAAGTGCATAGTTATACACTAGCATTTGAAAATACAACACTTTGAAATCCATGTCAGCCAAAATCCATATCAGCCAACCGTTATAATCAGGAAAATCCCCATGTCGACCTGCAAGTGTATTTAGCAATTCTTATGTCGGCCACAGTATTAATACTTTGTTAATCATCACTGAACAATTGCTAAGACAACTTTGTAAGTATGCCGAAGGAAATAATATCGTTGTCAATTGCCCTCGTGTTTACTGTGCTTTCGCTATGACTCCATGGAGTCTGGGAAACATCACAGAGACTAGTCTCTATTTTTCCGAGAGTGGCTCCCCAATACATTTTTCAATTGCCGAGACAAAAATAGTGTCTTACTGATATGCTCCCTTTATTTCATTCATTGTCACTGTAACTTTATGACATTGGGAAGACCTCTTTTAGATGACATTATGTCTCACTGAAAACCCCTTTTATCTTTTGTATCACTGTGACCCTTCATTATCAGGGAGACCCTATAGAGGATTCACTTTTTTTTGCCAAAAACCCTGAGCTTACAATAGATTGCCATGACATTAATGTTCTCAAACCGATAGAAACCCTTTGTCTTATGTGCTTTACTATGACATTCCAACGTCGGGGAGACATCATATAGAGTTCTATTTGTTTTACTGAAAGTCTTCATCATACATTCTGGTCACCATGACATAAGTCTTTTCTCACCAACAAGTCTATCTATCCCATGTATGTCGTTGTGACTTCCTACTATCGGGGAGACCTCTTGTAGAGTATTTTATGTCATACCGAAAGCTCCTTTATCTCTTGAGTCACTGAGACAAGAGAAAAATATCACCGACAAAGTCCCTTTTTGTTCCATTAGTGAGACAAAATGAAGTCAATGAGACATCACCGCATATCAAAAACTCTTACTGATAAGCCTCTCAATTGCCGGTCCAAGAGACATATACACCTCACCATGACCATATATTGAAAGCAACAACTCTTACCAATATAGTCTTTTTGCACACTATCAGTGAGACAATAAGATATCGTTGACATTCACCGAAAACAAAAACCTTTGCCGATATGTGTATCATCCTTTGACACCAAGACCGAGAGAAAGTCCTGCCGAAAGCCTCCTATGAATGAAAATCAAATCACCATGATGTCAAATGAGTCTTGCCGATAGGCAACACACACTCATGCAAGTAGAAAACAAAAAATTGATCGGGAAACCCTTGACCATCACAGGGCAATAAGAACAAGAATGTGAAAAATGCAGACATAGATGATTTAATGGGAAAAATATGGGGAAAATATGGAAATTTATGAGCATAATCAATATGTAAGAACATCAAATTTTGCAATTCTAACACATCCTTTGCATTTCATGACATAGAATTTTTTGATCCCCTTCTATCATAACAGCCTAGAGGGTCCCCTCCTAAGATCAACTCAAGTGCACATGCTTAAAGTTTTCACTTAAGTCCTGACAACCATCTTACTTTATTGCCCATCATTGATTACTTTTTGAGTGTATGTTTTAAATTGGTGATGAGAAATGAGCGACATTTCTTTGTTTTTTCTCATTGCAAATAGTTGTTGAAGCTCTTGGAATAGTCAAGGATTAGTGATGTTTCGTGTACTGTTAAGGAATCTCTTATCGCTAATGGCTTTTGAGCCTTAAGCATTGTAATAGCAATAAGAAATGTCCTATAACCTTATGTTCTTATCGTTCATTGCAGATGGTCATAAAATGATAAATTTAAGATCAACGATGAGTGATATGATGGAGTTCCCTTACATCACGTAATGAGTGATATGTTTTAAGTACTAAATTATGCATTAGCAATATGCGATACACATTGTCACTATGTAAATCCTCTCATCACTAATTGCTTGTATACTGTATGAGGAGAATTAGTGATGAGGGATGGTCTGATGTTTCTATATTTTATCACTTGTTGTGGATTCATTCCTAAGCCTAAGTTTCAAAACCACAATGAGAGATGAGATTCTCTGAAAGGATTATTTCGCTAATGTAATAAGATCTTATGAATGATGTCTTTTGTACCATTGATTTTCATGCAAGTTTACGTGTCCAAATCTGATTTCTTCACTGCATTTTTCATCACTGATGGGAGCCAAGGTGTAAAGTTTGAATTAGTGATGTGCGATGGAAGGATGAATGTGATCAAGGATGGGGCATAGATCCAAGGGCTAAGATTTCATTGTGGGGATGTTTACATCACTAATGAGGTTGATGAAGGATGAGATGCTTCCACAATAGGCGATAACTATTGCTGGAATAGGCAACATGGAAAAATCTTGAGGACATGGTATAAAGGAAAGTAGTGAGATGACTAGAGAACCATTGATGTGGTTTTAAAATAGGATGATCCAATGGACTAAACTTCATCACTGTAATACTTTCATCACTAATTGTACCCTAAGATTTAGGGAGGATCAGTGATGAGCGATGAACTATATAAGGAAATATCTTCTCTAAAAAACACTAGTCTTATTTACTTTTCCAATATTAATGAAGGAGCACAGATTAGGTTGGAGATACATGCTAATTGTTAGATCGTATGTATGAGTAATCAAGATTAAAACAAAACATGGTATAATTTGAGATGACATGACTATTTTCAAGGAACAAGTTCCTAATAGCCGAAAAGTGATGCTCATGGTCACCATAGATGAATTTTTAATTGTTTTAAGATCAACAACCCAAATTCAAAGTCGAGCTATTAGGTTATCAACTTGCTTGCACAAGGATTTCTTGAATCATTAATTCTGCATGCTCAAAATTGTCTATTTAATGTAGGTTAATTGTTGTTCATTTTCACCATCTTTCTAGTCTGTAGTGAATTTGAAGGCATAGTGTAAAGAAGAGTGAGAGGCTATTTGTTTTCATGAGTTGAATATTGAGTGTTCTTGTCCTAAGAAAGTGGTTTTAAATTGGATTCACTAGTCTGGTTAGGATTTTTTGTGTTGGGTTGGTAACAATTTATGGGCTTGTAAGTGTGTCTCCTTGTGGTTTTTTCTTAAATTGTTAATTTTTCCTTGTTCTAGAGATGGGGAAAACTGGAGTGATAATTCAGCCCATTAGAAGGTCTAGCCAACTCAATGTATTTGAGTCTCATGATGATATAATTGAGCAAGAAGCCTAGGCTTCTCCTAAGGAAAATGGATAAAATTCATAGGACCTACCTAGGCAAACATAATTCTCCTATTGTCCTCTCTAAAATTCCTTCGGACATTGAAGGTGACACTGACACAAGATATGGCCAATACCTTCTTTCTCTAGTTCCATATGGGCTTTGATGATGATGTGGTGATGGTACATCCAATTTCATTTAGGACAAGGATTGGTCTGGAATTCTCTAATGCCAATGACTCTGAATAGGGTCAGCTCCTTGTTTTTGTTTTTGATGGCACCATGGTCTTTGCATAGGAGGCATTTGTTTCAATGTGTTTGTGGTTTGTATTTTATTCTTCCATGTTGGTGTGGAGTTCCTCTAGCTGATATGATATGGAATCTTTTTTTTGTTCAACATGAACATGGTGATAGTGACTAGTGGTATCCTACACATGTGTTATGTTTTTTGTCCTCCCCTATTTCCAAATGATTGAATAAAAAATACCTAGGGAGTTCTTCGAGGAATCAATTGAAATTAGGTTTTTGAAATGAAATGAAATGAAAATGAAATTGTAACTTAGCCAAATGTGTGTTGCTCCCTTGATTATAAAGGGGATTTCATGGTTGAAGTTAAGAGATTTCAAAAATTTTGAGTCAAGAATAGGTCAAGGTTAATGCTATGCTCTCAGAGCAAATAGAATGTAAATAGATACATTAGTAAATATATCAAAATCCAATCTAGGGTTAAAGTTATATTGTATGAAGATATTAAATATAGTTTTACAAACTAATATCAGTAATGAGGGAGAATATTAGTTTTGAAATGTTTCTCTCCTATGTATCTTTCTTCCAAATTATGAATGAAGTTGTTAATTATAATTTTATTTGTCTTTCATCATTTGTATCGAATGAATGGGCTTGTTTTATGCTTCAATTCAATAAGCTAATTAAATACTAAAATAAGGCCATTATTTATTTTGAAAGGGATATAGGATTGGTAAGGAAGAAACATTTTAAAACACATTGAGTTAGATCCTACAAAGTGGCATGCTAAAAGTCCATTAATTTCTAATGTTCAACCATAATTGTATTATTGATTGATTGGAAGTTATGACTATGTTATTCCATAAGATAGGGAATTGGTTGATTTATTAGTTTATCTCATGGCCAACTGAGCTAGTGATGAATTTGGCCTAAGATTCAAGATGAAGAAAAATTCATAACATACTCTAAACTAAACTACCCCAATTTTCAATATATAAATGCATTCCCTAAAACAAATAGAACTTTCACCTGAGGTCTACCAAGCCTTTGATGAAGTGGGTTTCTTAATGAATGCATCTATGTGAGGAAATTCTCTTGAGAAAATTTGAGATATTATGAGCATGCGTAGGATTACCCTCCTGGGTCTCACAGAGCTCGAAGAGAAGAAGTGATGTACTAATTACTTTACTTAAGTGTTGGCCAATCCTCAACCTTGTTGATAATTGAGTCATGGAAAAGTCATAGGTAAGGATTGAGATTAAGTTTGGTTCTAAAAAAATAACCAAATGGAAATGGTGACTCCATTTGGGATCTACTTGGGAAAGTATTTGTAGTCCAACAACTTGTCTTGATAGAGTCACAAAGGTTCTAAATACAAAGTTCTCATTGATAGTGATTGGAAACTCCAAAGAACTTTGTACCAGTAAGAAAAAGAGAGGGTGAAAGACAAAGAATCTAAAAGTGGAATCAACTAATGGAAGCACCTTCATATGGTTGAAGTTTGATCCTCTACAAAGGAAAAAGTGACTCTATGCAAAGAAATTGATAAAGTGTGATATTTATGCAAACATATCTAGGTATTTTCCCTTTTGCTTTGACTTAAAAGAATAAATAATAGTGTATAAGAGCCATTTTAGTTATATGGAAGAAATACTTTATTCCTAATTCATGAGTTAAAGCACTAAGGAATGGAATAGTTATGGTCATGTTGTGTACATCTAAATTAAATTTTTAGAAAAATTGAATGAAATGTAAGAAGTATGCTTCCTTTTGTAATATTCCTTTCAAAGATTGTAAAGGCATATGCTACACTTGAGCTATGAATTTA
The DNA here is from genome assembly GCA_007258455.2 of Sequoia sempervirens. Classification (NCBI taxonomy): domain Eukaryota; kingdom Viridiplantae; phylum Streptophyta; class Pinopsida; order Cupressales; family Cupressaceae; genus Sequoia; species Sequoia sempervirens. The sequence goes on along the minus strand of VDFB02000002.1, from coordinate 142,242,529 downwards.
TCATAGGGTTAGTATTTGAAGAATGAATAGAGATACAAAAGAGATTTAACATTCCCTTGTCTTCTATGGTAAAATTTCAAATACAAATATGTTGGTCATGCAGCTCCTAGAATACCCACAAAGGAAGTTATCTATTAAGAGATATAATTCTTTAAGATTTGAAGATATCATAGGTTTCCCTAAGAAGATTCTTAATGATATTAGGAAATGTTTACCAAAGTTTACAGGGAAAAAATCCGAGTCATCTTCTAAGCATTTAAATGTATTCATATATGTAGTGGGATATTTTGAAATAAATCACGAGGATGTTGTAATGAAGTTGTTTACTCAGTCACTAAAAGAGGATGCTCGAGATTGGTACTTATATTTACCGAAGCATTCTATAGCTTCATGCAATGCTTTTATGATAGAATTTATAGAACAGTTTGGTGAAAGGATTAGTTCTAATGAGATAAGAAGAAGGTTTAGGGAAATACAACAAGAGGAAGAAGAGTTAGTCCCTTCTTTTAATCTTAGTTTCATGAGAGCAGTAAATGATATTCCTAAGTATTTGAGACCTAGTGATCCAAAATGTTTAATTACATATTTGGGTGCTTTTAAAAATAAAATGAGTTATTTGATAAGGGATAAAGAGCCTATGATAGTGAAATAAACATATCATATTACTATGGACAAAGATAATACCATTAAATACTCAATGATGAAAGGGTATGTGGCTGCAAGTATTTGTTCTTCTAATATACACAATAAAGATGAGATAAATAGGAAAGAAAAAGATGATCAATATAAGGATAATCTTGATGTCTCATTTTGGGCATTCTCAAAACACATGGATATTGAGAAAAGTAAGGATAGCTTTTAGCAGAGTTCAGATAATAATGATCAAGAATTGATAATTTGAAAAATATCTAGTATGAAAAAGAGTAAAGAGGAATCACCATACAAAATACTAGAAAAGTTTCTAAATTCTTTGTGAGAAATCCCTAAGAGATTGAGACCTAATGATGCAGTTTGCATTGACTTGTTTTGTGAGATATATGAGCCAAGGCTTAGTACCTTACCTAAGGATTTAAATCCTTGGAATTTTGATCAAATAATTGATTGGATTAGAATTGCTAAGGAAGCAAAGCATGATTATGAACAAACAATGATGTTTCAAAATGGAAAGAATGATACCCTTAATAACAAAGATCAAGAGTCTACTCAAAGGATAAATGGGGATGTATCTAAGGATAAATGTATGCGTAATAGTACAAATGATGATATTTTCATATTTATAGATACTCTCGGTGTATTATTTGAGGCTGGTAATCAGGTAATGAAGGTGAAAATTTTAATTACTCTCATAA
>VDFB02000002.1:142135502-142241080 GCA_007258455.2 Sequoia sempervirens | reverse complement strand
ACTAATTATGCTATTGCTAAGCTAATCTAAGCTACAATTATGCTAAAAAGATGAAACCCTAATTTATTTACAAACTAAGATGGATGCATGGAAGCCATTAATGGATACTCTAAGCTATTATGCAATTGAAATAAATTGAAAATAAGCTAAAAGTGTGCAAATATGAGTGTGTATGTGAGTGAATTCAACAATATAAGTTTGCAATTGGAAGATGGATCTATTTGTCTCCAAATAGTGATCTATTTATAAGAAAGCAAATGAGGAATGAGTGATTGAGATCAAAAGCTTAATCAACGGTTCAAGATGAAAGGAAGAGGAGGCATGGATCATGAATTCTCATAAACGAATGAGAATGCATGATGACATTTAATCAAGGGCTCACACTTTCCACAAACAAACACACTTTTGACCTGCTCACATAGGTCAAAGACAACTTGCTAGAAAGGTAAGGGGGTTAACTTCTTAAAGAAGCTAAGTGAGTTGATTGGAGGAGAGGGAATATTCCTTAAAATATCCCATTGGGTGAGGAAAAAGGTGATTTTATAAATTTAAAAAAAGTTTTAATTGTGCAAAAGGATAAAGAATATTCCATGGGAATATTCCCTTTGATCAGAGGAATAATTAGTTTAATTGCTAATTAAACAAGATTTAATTTATGCAATTAGGGAATTAGAAGATTTAGAAGATATTTATTAAATTAAATGATTTAATAAATAGGGGGAGAAGGGGGGGAATGATATTTAATTAAATAACTTAGGGTTATTTAATTATATAAGAGGACTTAGGAGATTAAAATAAATATTTTGATTTATTTAATTTAATGGGATGAAGTGTTAGTGCATAAAGAGATGAATTAACCCAATTAATTGATTAGGTCAATAGATGAAAATGATGCATTTAATTAATTAGGTAAGCTAATCAAATCAATTAAGCGAAAAGAGGATGGATTAAAGAGAAAATGATGTTAATAAATCTGTTTCAGATGCATGACATCGATTAGGACATTTTTTCAGTGTCTACATTTTGCCCCTCTTTGAAGCGAGGTACCTATTGCCTTGGTTCAAAGAAGAACACTTTTCAGATAAAAAATGCTGCTTAAATCAAAAAAAAAAATTCCAACTTTTTTAGATGCCCTAGCCGAAGGATAAAGCTGACTCCTTGCCCCCTCAAGAAATTGGGCACAAATTTGAAATTTTAGGTTGATTTCTTGACAAAGGTTAAAAGCTACCCCAAGGGTTCAAAAAGGTTCCGGGATACAAGAATAATGCCAAAAACGCAAAAAATGATGCAAAATTAGGTCCAGATTGGAAAAATTGGTGAAGATAATGATAAACCCCATTTATATTAAGATTAAATTAGGGCAAGAAAGCCTAATTTTCTAGCTTAAATTGGTCACAAGTGGTCATTTTCAATTCATTTGTTCATTCACACTTAAGGAATTCTTGCAATTTGAGCTCTGACCCTTCGACGAAATGGCGTACTGAGAGCTTCACCGACACATCGTTGATTGAGTTCGAGAGTTCCAATGGCTCCCAGGTGCAGAACCACCAGTATGTGATTCGAAACCTAATTTGAAATTTGAAATTTTGATGCATTTATTAGGCATTAGAATTTAGAATTTGGTGGCGTCACCATATAGCGATGCCCAAACTTCAATCGGTGATGCCCAAATGATAGATAACAATGCATACGTATAAGGCGATGCTTTTCTGGATTTGAATTTAGGGTTTCAAATTTTAAATGGCGATCTTGATCATATCTATTAGAATTAGGTGTTGTACACCTTGCATAATGTTTATATTGTTTTATTTATTTATTATGTGTGTGGTGCACCTAGGGGTTTCTAGGTGAACGTGCATCACAAGGAGTTATAATGTTGGGGCCACTTTGTTGTATGTAACATTGGGATATAATTGTAAAATGTAATTATTTAATATTGGGGAATAATAATAAAATAATAAAGTACCCAATATTAAATGTGGGGTCACATGATGTAGTATTTTTGGGCACATGGTTTATGTAATACCACTTGGTGGTTTTGTGGGAGCTTGTTTCGATAAAAGCAACCACATGGGTAGTTGTTTAGGGTTGGATAAAGGTTGGATCAAAAGTTGGTCAAGGTTGAGCTTGTGCATGTGTGAGGGTTTGAAGCATGGCATGGGATGTGTGGATTCATGCTTGGTCACATGGAATGCATGGATAGCTTGTGCTTCAGAAGTGTTCATAGAGTCTCTGCAGACGTATTGTAATGGGTTTCATTGCTGAATAATACATGAAGTGTGGATGCTTTTGGAGGCTGGGTTTTTCCCTCTTGAGGGTTTTCCCAAGGTATATCTTGTGCCATCTTTGATGGGTATGTTGTCTATTCTCTTGCATGTTGATGTTGAGTATTTTACTTGCATGTTTCAGATTTGGGTTATGTGGAAATTGCTTCGTTTCATGGTCGATAGTTTCCTTTACAAATTTTGGGTTAAAAAAAAGTCATCAGCCACATACCCATTATATCATCACTTTTTGGCCCATCATGATCCTGCACATGCCCTAGGACCTTATATAATTAATGAAAGTTATGGGTCTGGAGCAATATACATTAACAAAAATGGATGCTACACCTCTTTAAGAACCTATTAATGCTACAAATTTGTGTTGGTACTATTTCTAATCTTCTTGAATAGTGTGAATGATAAATCAATGGTGTTAGAGTTAGGAGATGTAATTCTATATGCTCTCGCATTTCTTCATTCTTGACAAACAATTATTTATGTGTCTTGAATACTAAAGTAATAATTTAAATTAATTTTTAAGTATTTAATTTAGGTTTCATTTTATTGAAGATAATCCTATATGTTTGTGTTAGATTAGATCCGTATATGCATTTAATGTTCTACAATTAGATCATAGGTGCATTTAATCTAACATAACATACTTAATCACATTGTTGCATCTAAACAAAATTGTAGCGTAGAAAAATCTATCATTGGACATTTTAACGCTCATTTGTGTCCTTGTGGATGTTGGCTTATTTTTTCCTTGATTTAGTGTTATAATGTGTATAATACATTCACATTAGATCTTGGGGCCTTGTGAACTAATAAAGAATTAAACGGTACCTTACCTAAGTGTTGTAAAGTGTTGTAACACACTTTCACACTTTTCTAGGGTCTTATTAATGCATTTCACTGAAATAACCTCTTTTTATCATTTACCAAGCCTTATTTCAAAGTGTTGTAAAGTTTTGTAACAAACTTTCACTCTTTTCTACGCTTACCATTAATAATTGGGATTTCTTATGCTTGAATTGGCTCCATTTTGCATTTATAGGCCTTACTTATGAGTATTTTAGAGAATAAACCTGATAAACATCATTTAAAACATTTAAATCCTAAAACCCACTTTAAAATGCCTTAGGTGGGACCCATTCACCATTTTGGGTGAATGAGTCTCCTTAGGTAGGACCCATTCACCCATAGTGGTGAATGAGTCCCCTTTGGCTCAAAATTCAAAATTAATTCAAATTTCTAGTGGTTTTTTATTTTCTAAGATCTAAGGTCGGCCTGTGATGATGTATTTTCAGGAATTATTGTATAATTAAGTATAAATATATATTTTTTCTACTCATTTAACCCCCTATCACTCTATCAAGCATTCTTAGGTCTACATTCATTAGAGCCATTACTTGCATGCTTGTAGCATTCTACTTCAAGGGTTTGGTGAGTTGTAACATTTCTTTTTGTTCATTCATCATTCTCTTTCCATATTTCATTTAATTTCAAAGGTTTAATTACTAACATAGGATTTTACCAAGGAAATCCCCTATTCACTAACTCCACAACAATTTTTCCCTCTCTTTACATATGATTTGTAGGTCTAGGTTGTAGATTTGTCAAAGAGAAAGATTGGAAAAGTTGCCTTGAAGTTGTCAAATCCATTCAAAGTTGTCAACGCCCTAAGAGAAATGTAAGAAAGCATGCACACAAAAATTTCTAGCTCATTTTGGTGAACCTACATTTAGAGCATCATACTTTTTATTTGGAGTGCATTTACACCCTAGATTTAGCTTACATTAACATTGCATTGCATTTTGCATTGTTTAATTTGCATTCTGTGGTTTCAAAAATTGCATTAGTAAAAATCTCATATTGCTTGCATTATTGCATTTCATCTCATTAAAAATGACTAAAATTCTACATTTTTACATCATCTTTGCATCAGAAAATATAAAAAGCATAAAATTCATTTTAAATGTTCTGAAATTTTTCAAAAAAATTAGTACCAAAAATCATTCGCCACTTAGGGTGAATCAGTCCCTTTGCATTGCATTTTTTGTCATTTCCAGTTCATTTTCTACATTTCTATATTTTTTGTTTTCTTTTTCTTTTAGTTTCTAGATTTTTTGTTTCATTCTATTTATTGCATCTAGTTTAATATCATTCATCTCATGCAATCTAAATTTGCATAATGGATATGTATTTTAATCAAATTTTGATTTCATTAAAGTCCTTAGTGGATGTGTCAAGTTGTGCCTTTGGAACTAATCCTAATGAAATGGAATTCACTCATGCTCCTTCAACTCCTAATGCATGCCCTCCTTCTGATGTTAATGCCATTGGAGAAGCTTATGATAGTATGAATAGGTCGCTAAATTATTTTCTTGACAAACTTGAAGCTAATGCATTCTTTTATCCATCCATGAACCAACCAAATCTTCCTATCATACCACCTCTTGAGATGTTTGTTTACTTACATCCTAAAACAAAAGTTGAATCTAAGTTCCCTACACAAGGTGAACCTAGTTCCTTTAGGCAAGGAAACACTCAACCATTTTATGATAACAAACTAACCAACACTCCCATCAAACTTGAAAAGACATATGGAAAAGGTTTCACAAATCTTGTGTAAACAAGGATGTGACACAACATGTGAACATAAAATTCATCAACTTCTAGAAAAAATACCAAATGATGAAAACGCAAAGGGGATAGGCTATCAAGATCCCCCTCACAACTGCAAGCCTCCTAGAGAATATCTAAGGCTTCATGATTATGGTATAGTGATCTTTGAATCTCCCCCAACCTGAATGTCCTTCTTAGAGAGAAACCCTTGACTGATAATAATTACAAGGGTGACAAGATCACATTGGTTCCACCATATTCAATTAGAGAAAATGGTGAATCTATAAAATGCAAGAGGCCTTACAAGTTAGAAAAAATAAAGTTCCCTCTCTATCCACTACCTGAATGCGAACAAAAATTAAAAATAATTTTAAACAAAGAACTAATAGTATTACCACCTATTAATAGGTTGGTGATATATCTTGAAGATTCCAACATTCCACATTGTGCATATCATCAAATTCTTGGACATAGTAGTAATGAGTGTCATACATTGAAATAAATATTGAGAAAGTATCACTTCAATGGAAATAATTTCTATCTAGTGATCCCATGAAATACTCTACTACTCCTTGTCATATAATAGGTGTAGAACATTATCTTCTCACTCTTACATGACCTTTTCCATCACCTCTCTTGGCTCATTCTTTCCTTGCACGCAGTAGGGGGGCAAGAACTTGCTAGCCTTGTCCTTGTAATGTATTTTCCATTGTCCCTTAGCTATTTTGTTCACCTTTTGCTTATGTAGACTGAGATTGGGAGGTGAATGGCCTACTCATAGGTTAATTCGCATTTTCCTTACTAGTCTTTTTCACTTTTTTTTTCTTCTTCATTTTTCTTTCATGTGATTGCATGTGCATAATGTGATCCCCCATGATGTTTGTTTTCAATTTTATCTCTATTTGTGACATTCCTCTATTTTTCCCTTCATTCTTATCAATGTCATGTATTTCTTTGGCCTTTTACCTTTATCTTTTTCTTGTTTTTTCCTTTTGGGGATGGAGCAAGGCATTGAGACATCCATGTCTCCTTCATGTTGACTCAAAAATATTTCTTTTTCTTTTCCTTTTCCTTTTCCTTTTAGGATGATATTGCTGCATTGAGGACAATGGCGGCACTTCTTCATGTTGACCCAAAGTTTCTTTTTTCTTTGACTCTTTTCCTTTTTGTGTTTTCCTTTTGATGATGTGAGGCACCAAGACATTCATGTCTCCTTCCATGTTGACCCAAAATATTTTCTCCTTTTTCTTTCAATCTTCTTTTCATTTTTTCTTCCCTTTCGGGATGACTCCAAAAACATCAAGACACCCCATGTCTCTTCCATGTCTCAACCACGTTTCTTTGTTTCACCTCTTTGTGGCTCCTCTCCACCTTATGTATTTGATGATGACACCTAAGCTCCTACAAACAATGTAAAGAAATAAAACATACCAACCCAAAACTATAGATCCCTTTTATGTGTTTGTTATTCATTTTGAAACCCTCCTTTTCCTTTTTATCGCATTATGTAGCTTTACTCAGAAATACATGACTTGGAATATGGCTTTTGAAGTTGGCTCTCTACTTCCCTTATTTTGTTATATTTTTCATTTTCCATTTTAAATTAATTGCTCACAATACAATGTGTAGCAATTCCTTTTAAAGTGGGGGCATACATTGGTATTATTCTTTTGCATTTTTCCTTTTCATGGTTCTTAGTGCAGCCTTCTTACCTTTCATGATGTGGTTTGCCAATTTCTGTGGATGACATTGGGTGTAATGTCCTTCAACGTGATCTATCTTAGCATATTACATTTCTCTTAGTGGTTGGATGCGACACACTGCATCCCATAAGTTGTGAATTTTCTATTCTTTGATTGATCCCCTCTTGGAGACATTAGGCACAATGTTCCCTAAGTTAAAGACCTCGCATGCACTAAGAAAGAATCCTTTTTAACATTCTTTTGTATGCTAAGCATCTTTCATTTGTTGTTATGCATGTACACCTTGCATAACACAACTTGCATGCCTATGGAGCCATCACATTTGTTCATGAGCTCCAAGCATACAAAGTTTTGCTTGTCTCATGAAGCTTGAAAATTAATTTTCCTTTATGGAACCTTATTAAAGTTATCAAGTGGTATAACTTTGGTATGGTTTAGTTGGAAGCCCAATCCAAGGCATGACTTTCCCCATAGCCACCAACATATGTGTGAGTGCATACCAGCCATGAGTGTATGTTTCTCACCCAACGGGTAGCCATGTGTTCCATTGCCTCAAAGTGAGTATTTGTTTTTTGGACAAACAACGTAAATATAATCCACATTGGGATGGAAAAATGATCAAAGCTTGATGTGATTCCCTCTTTTCCTTATTTTCTTTTCTTTTTTTTCCTTTTTCATCTTTGGCAGTGCATGATTCACCTTTTCATGTGTGTTTCGATGGAACCCTAAAAGAAAAAATTGTTCCATCTCAAACACTGGTCACATTTGGATGTGGGGATGATATATGAGGGTTTATGGTTTTATTCATTATAAATGATTGTAACATTCTATTTGGTTGTTGTCTTCTTATTTCCTATTGTCAGTCACTTTAAAACATCTTATGTCATTCATTATCATCAGGTAATCGGTCCCTCAAGCCTAAGTTCTAGCCTCATATTTTTTATTAGGTTAAGTACAGGGCCCCTTTTGGCCTTTACATCTTGTTAGCTCTCAAAAATGTAGGTGGAATGCCTCAAGAGGCTTCCAATCTCTTGATACGCTTTAGGGTGATAGACAAGGTCAAAAGCTTTTAGCCTTCTACTCTTCAGGTGCTTCTAGACCTAGGTGAGTGTACCATTCTAAATGAAGAAGACTTATCTTATGATTATCCTTCTGAAATGCTTTGTCCACAATGGTAGATCAGAGTCAACAAATGAAATAAAACTTGATCTAAATAGCAACAACAATCCTCTAATATAAATCCTAAAGTGTTCAATTAATGAATGTAAAGAAACTGAATGAATTCAAAATGATGAATTGCAGAGACCAGTGCCTTATTGGGTATGTCAAGTCAAATGAAACAGAAGTGAGCAACTTATTCTAGCAGAAACTCACATTTTTGGCATATGATCGGTTTATAACTAGTACAAACATGCAAGATTATGACCACTAAGCTCTACTTTAATAATCCAGATGAATCTTCCTAATTACTGTAATCAACCAAAAGGATTTAATCTTTGCTTGAAAGAATCAATCATGGAGACAGCTTAGCAATTATTTTCAATAGACTCAATAGACAATTGACACCAGGAATAACCTGCCAGACTAGGTGAATTTCATTGAAATCGCCATTTGAAAACATGCAACATAGCCTCTGATATGATAACTTTATTCTCTTGTAGCCATTCCTAATCTACTCTATCTATTCTAAAATCTAATCTGATATTTGATGATTTATTTACAATTGGAAGTGCATAGTTATACACCAGCATTTGAAAATACAACACTTTGAAATCCATGTCGGCCAAAATCCATATCAGCCAACCGTTATAATCAGGAAAATCCCCATGTCGACCTACAAGTGTATTTAGCAATTTTTATGTCGGCCATAGTATTAAGAATTTGTTAATCATCACCGAACAATCGCTAAGACAACTTCGTAAGTATGCCGAAGGAAATAATATCATTGTCAATTATCCTCATGCTTATTGTGCTTTCGCTATGACTCGATGGAGTCGGGGAAACATCACATAGACTAGTCTCTATTTTTTCGAGAGGGGCTCCCCAATACATTTTTCAATCGCTGAGACAAAAATAGTGTCTTACCGATATGCTCCCTTTATTTCATTCATTGTCACTGTAACTTTATGATATTGGGAAGACCTCTTGCAAATCACACTATCTCTTGCTGAAAACCCCTTTTATCTTTTGTATCGTTGTGACCCTTCGTTATCAGGGAGACCACATAGAGGATTCATTTTATTTTTCCAAAAACCTCAAGCTCATAATAGATCACCAAGACATTAATGTTCTCACACCGACAGAAACCCTTTGTCTTATGTGCTTTGCTATGACCTTCCAGCGTCGAGGAGACATCATATAGAGTTCTATTTGTTTTACTAAAAGTCTTCATCATACATTATGTTCGTTGTGACATAAGTCTTTTCTCACTACAAGTCTTTATGTCCCATGTATGTCGTTGTGGCTTCCTAATGTCGAGGAGACCTCTTGTAGACTATTTTATGTCATACCGAAAGTTCCTTTATCTCCTGAGTCACCAAGATAAGATAAAACTCTTACCGACAAAGTCCCTTTGTGTTCCATCAGTGAGACAAAACGAAGTCGATGAGACATCACCACATATCAAAAAATCTTATCGATAAGCCTCTCAATTGCCAGTCTAAGAGACATATATAGCTCTCCATGACCATATATCGAAAGAAACAACTCTTGCCGATATAATCTTTTTGCACACTGTCGGTGAGACAATAAGATATCATTATGACATTTCACCAAAAACAAAAACCTTTGCTGATATGTGTATCATCCTTTGTCATCGAGACTGAGAGAAAGTCCTACTGAAAGCTGCTTGTGAATGAAAATCAAATCAGCATGACATCAAATGAGTCTTGTCGATAGGCAACATAGACTCATGCTAGCAGAAAATGCAAAATTGATCGAGAAACCCTTGACCATCACAGGCCGATAAGAACAAGAATGTGAAAAATGCAGACATAGATGATTTTATGGACAAAATATGGGGAAAATATGGAAACTTATGAGCATAATCAATATTTAAGAACATCAAATTTTGCATTTCTAATAGTGGCTCCATCTGGGGATGAATGATAGTTAGATCATTGCAAGGATCCAGAATCATTGGGTGAGCAAACTAGACCAAACAAAAATGAGCAACATGTAAATGGTCAAGAAGCATGATGGAATGAATGTAGAATGAATGCAATATGGAGGTGAAAAAAAAAAAAAAAACCCCTAAACTACTGTGCATGGAAAATAATTTTAAAGAGGACAAGCAAGAGTTGTCCATGCATTGGCAACCCTCAATCCTCTGTGTTTTGACTTCACCCGTTCTGAGCTATTACAAATCTGAAATTCAAACCATTTTCCCCTATCAAATACCTGGTTTTCTCCTGAATTCATCAGATTCTTCTTTAATACACACATGCAATCTTTCCTATCACTGTTATTCAAAGTTTTTAGAGAATCATTATGTTCAGCTTGACCCTAACTCCCTACATCATCTTGTAGTTCGAATTCTTCATCATCATGGGACAAACCCTTGTTATTTTCAACATACAAAATATATGCATATTCAATGAAAAATTCCTCATTATCTCTCTCATTGTTGTATACTATGAAACACTCCCTCAGCTGTATTGAAAATTCATCATCAAAGTGCTTCTCTTGAGAAACAAAGTTTTTTGTTATATCAACACTATCTGAAACACACAAATTTGAAACCTTTTGTATCTCTTCCAAATTTTCATTTGGAGATAATACTAGATTATAGCTCACATCTCTAGTATCAAGCATATGTGAATCAATCAAAGTTGGAATTATATCATCATTGGTATCCAAACAAATGTCTTCTCCACATGAGTTAGAAATTTCAAAATCACATACCTCTTCCTGAATGGACACAGACTTTTTATCAACACTGAAGGTTTCACCATCATTCCAAGAAATGCACTGTGAGTCATAAAAATCTTTACACAAAGATCTTTCACTGTCAAAACAAATGTAAGATGGACACAAATCTTCAGGATCACCATCATGTGTATATCCCTAGTATTTAGGAATTAACAAATCTAAAACCTGTCCACTATTGAGCGAAAAAGTCTCAACATTTTCATCACTTCAGTTGTATTTTTCATTTTTATCATCATCAAAGAGAGGTCCAAAATCATCAAAAAAAGAAAAATCAGAAACATTACCAGCACAATCATTTATTCCATCACTTTGTATGTCTGAGACTATTTCCTCTTTTTGATAAAGTGGATTTAAAAATACCTTAAGTTCATTTATGGGCATACCTCCGCAGAATATCATCTAATCTTCATTTAACTCTTCATTGTACAATGCATTTGAAAAATTTTGGAGATCATTTTCAGATATACAAACCTCTTCTCCATCAACTATATCTTCATAGCTTTCAACTTGTTGTAGATCAAAATCCATAAATCCATCCTCACAATCTGAAAACTCAATGAATTCATCATAACATACACTACTTTCCTTATCACAATCGGTTATGCAAGAGAAATCTCTTGCATCATCGTCCTCCTCATGCAAACTATCACAAGAATAATCTTGACTTGCACATATCTCATCTTCTATTAGTTGGATCATCTAATCAATTTCTCTATACTCATCAAAAATACAACTATTGGATTCAACATTGATAGTGTTCTCATACCTTATTCCCTGGGATAATGCTTGAATGAAGTTAAAAGAGGGGTTTTCTGCCTTAATCCTTTTCTTCTGCTTCATTGTTTCTCCTTTTTTTTCTTCCTTCTAATCATCAATAGTTAGTCTCTCTATCTCTTCTTTAGTAAATCTCTTCATACCGTATTGATCAGGGACCCCAACAGAATGTGGCTCTGTGAAATCTTCTTTAGATTTAGAAAGGACTTGTTGTTCAGCTATATGGACACTGTACTTTTGATTTGAAGCATCATACTAATAACCTTCTTCCTCTGAAGATGAGTACCTCTCCTCAACATGGTGAAAAGTATTTGAAGTCAAGTATACTATATGATCTTCTCTATTGTTTCTAATCAACATTCCCTCCTCTTGCATTCTTTGGGCTACAACACAAAGATATGGAGAATGTGGCTCATCACAAAATTCACAAAAGTAATTGTTACTTACCATATAAGTTCCCTTCTCACTCAATGGATCAGGAGCTTCTTTGTTTCTAGGCCTAGCTGTTATAGGTTTCTCATCCTTCTTGTCTATATTATAAGGCATGTCATACAACCTCGGCCTCTCATTCCTATATGTATTCTCCTATCTCTATTGATTATTGTTGCCTTGCTGAGGAACCTTAGGATTGTTTCTTTTGTTAGTTATCCCTACAACCCTCCTATTATTTTCAATTGTCTGTGCCATCTTCTGAGCCTCAGGAAAATCTCTCGAGAATCTATTTCTCAGTTCATACCCTGTTTTAGGATCAAAAGCATTCAAATAAACACTAAGTGCTATAGAATCTGGAAACTTTGATCCAAGAGGTATCTTATTCTGCAACTTATTGAATCTCCAATTAAAATCATAAATTGTGTCATTTTGATCCTTCTAAATCTGTATTAATTCATGAAGAGAAACATTTGTGCACTTGGATTCCCATATTGCTTGAGGAATTGATCCTGAAATCCTTGGAGAGAATCAATAGAGATAGCTAGAAAGCTGTTGAACCAATCCCTAGCATCTTCAACAAGTGATATCATGAATAGCCTCATGCATAAATCTTCATATGGAACACCCAAATCTTGGATAAAATCATTGAAACTTCTCAAATTCTCCTTAGCAATAATCACATTACTCCTTGTAAACTTGGGCACCATACCCCTCCAGCTGCTATCCATATGATAAGGGGATAATTGAATCCCTGCCAAATCAAACTGTCTGATCATTGTTGTGTATTTATGAGGGGGGTGCCAGGTGGGTACTGATATTGATACTGTGGCATATACTACTGACCATGGGGTGGTTGTGGTGAGTACATATTCTATTGTCCATGATATGCATTGCCTCCATAGTAAAAATTTCCAATTGTACTATTAGGCATTTGAGGAATCCAATGCCTACCTGCACTTGTGTACTCATTCGTTCCATACATAAATTCCATTCTTCATCAAACTTTTTCAGAGTTTCCATCTACTTTTCCAAAAGTAGGAAAAATGATTATTTTTTGATCTTCTCCCCAGCGGAATCACTCTTTTCTAAATATTCTCAAATTATAACATTTTCTTCAATGACTCTATATGATGGTCTTTAACTGAATATTCTGATGTTTGTCCCTAGTGGAGTTTCCAATTTGTTAGCTCTCAAAAACGTAGGTGAAATGCCTCAAGAGGCTTCCATTCTCTTGATATGCTTTAGGGTAATAGACAAGGTCAAAAGCTTTCAACCTTCTACTCTTCAGGTGTTCCCAGACCTAGGCAGGTGTACTTTTCTGAATGAAGCAGACTTATCTTATGATTATGGTATTGCTATCAGGATTCAACCGTGTAGTTTCGAGTCAAACTCATTGACCCATGTTTCATGAGTAGTGGTTCAACAAGAACCCATCTCTCATGATATCGAATGGTCCACTTAGCACTCATTGCATCTAGGTGATGCTCCGCGAGGAAGTGAAGCAGTCCCGTCAGGAGTCACCCATCCGGTTGCTCGGCTCAAGCAGCTTAACGAGGATTTTCCTCCAAGGAGTTAAAAGCCCACTTGAGTTGTTACCCCATTGCAAAACCTTAATGAAGTGTTGTGCCTTATGAACCATTCATAATAAAGCCTTTAGCTCATCGAATTGATAAGTAGGAGGTATTTTCCCACAGCGCGTCAAATTATGATACTGCTATCAGGATTCAACCGTGTAGTTTCGAGTCAAACTCAATGACCCATGTTTCTTGTTGAACCACTATAAGCTGGAAACATGGTTCAATGAGTTTGACTAATGATTGAATCACGATATATATCACCTAGTGGCTAACAAATATCATGATATCAACAAAATGCTTTGTCCACAATGGTAGATTGGAGTGAACAAATGAAATCAAACTTGATCTAAATAGCAACAACAATCTTCTAATATAAATCCTAAAGTGTTCAATTAATGAATATAAAGAAACTGAATGAATTCAAAATGATGAAGTGCAGAGACTAGTGCCTTATTGGGTATTCAGAGTCGAATGAAACAGAAGTGGGCATCTTATTCTAGCAGAAACTCAAATTGTCGGTATATGATCGATTTATAACTAGTACAAACATGCAAGATTATGACCACTAAGCTCTAATTTAATAATCCAGATGAATCTTCCTGATTATTGTGATCAACCAAAAGTATTTAATCTTTGCTTGAAAGAACCAATCGATTAATCACAAAGAAACAACAAATGTGCACTGATAAACTGAAAGTAAACTTGTTACATCAATTTAAATAACCAGAAAGAATCAATCATGGAGATAGCTTAGCAATGCTTTTCAATAGACTCAACAAACAATTGACACCAAGAATAACCTGCCACACTAGCTGAATTTCATTAAAATCGCCATTTGAAAACATGCAACATAGCCTCTGATATGATAACTTTGTTCTCTTGTAGCCATTCCTAATCTACTCTATCTATTCTAAAATCTAATCTGATATCTGATGATTTATTTACAATTGGAAGTGCATAGTTATACACTAGCATTTGAAAATACAACACTTTGAAATCCATGTCAGCCAAAATCCATATCAGCCAACCGTTATAATCAGGAAAATCCCCATGTCGACCTGCAAGTGTATTTAGCAATTCTTATGTCGGCCACAGTATTAATACTTTGTTAATCATCACTGAACAATTGCTAAGACAACTTTGTAAGTATGCCGAAGGAAATAATATCGTTGTCAATTGCCCTCGTGTTTACTGTGCTTTCGCTATGACTCCATGGAGTCTGGGAAACATCACAGAGACTAGTCTCTATTTTTCCGAGAGTGGCTCCCCAATACATTTTTCAATTGCCGAGACAAAAATAGTGTCTTACTGATATGCTCCCTTTATTTCATTCATTGTCACTGTAACTTTATGACATTGGGAAGACCTCTTTTAGATGACATTATGTCTCACTGAAAACCCCTTTTATCTTTTGTATCACTGTGACCCTTCATTATCAGGGAGACCCTATAGAGGATTCACTTTTTTTTGCCAAAAACCCTGAGCTTACAATAGATTGCCATGACATTAATGTTCTCAAACCGATAGAAACCCTTTGTCTTATGTGCTTTACTATGACATTCCAACGTCGGGGAGACATCATATAGAGTTCTATTTGTTTTACTGAAAGTCTTCATCATACATTCTGGTCACCATGACATAAGTCTTTTCTCACCAACAAGTCTATCTATCCCATGTATGTCGTTGTGACTTCCTACTATCGGGGAGACCTCTTGTAGAGTATTTTATGTCATACCGAAAGCTCCTTTATCTCTTGAGTCACTGAGACAAGAGAAAAATATCACCGACAAAGTCCCTTTTTGTTCCATTAGTGAGACAAAATGAAGTCAATGAGACATCACCGCATATCAAAAACTCTTACTGATAAGCCTCTCAATTGCCGGTCCAAGAGACATATACACCTCACCATGACCATATATTGAAAGCAACAACTCTTACCAATATAGTCTTTTTGCACACTATCAGTGAGACAATAAGATATCGTTGACATTCACCGAAAACAAAAACCTTTGCCGATATGTGTATCATCCTTTGACACCAAGACCGAGAGAAAGTCCTGCCGAAAGCCTCCTATGAATGAAAATCAAATCACCATGATGTCAAATGAGTCTTGCCGATAGGCAACACACACTCATGCAAGTAGAAAACAAAAAATTGATCGGGAAACCCTTGACCATCACAGGGCAATAAGAACAAGAATGTGAAAAATGCAGACATAGATGATTTAATGGGAAAAATATGGGGAAAATATGGAAATTTATGAGCATAATCAATATGTAAGAACATCAAATTTTGCAATTCTAACACATCCTTTGCATTTCATGACATAGAATTTTTTGATCCCCTTCTATCATAACAGCCTAGAGGGTCCCCTCCTAAGATCAACTCAAGTGCACATGCTTAAAGTTTTCACTTAAGTCCTGACAACCATCTTACTTTATTGCCCATCATTGATTACTTTTTGAGTGTATGTTTTAAATTGGTGATGAGAAATGAGCGACATTTCTTTGTTTTTTCTCATTGCAAATAGTTGTTGAAGCTCTTGGAATAGTCAAGGATTAGTGATGTTTCGTGTACTGTTAAGGAATCTCTTATCGCTAATGGCTTTTGAGCCTTAAGCATTGTAATAGCAATAAGAAATGTCCTATAACCTTATGTTCTTATCGTTCATTGCAGATGGTCATAAAATGATAAATTTAAGATCAACGATGAGTGATATGATGGAGTTCCCTTACATCACGTAATGAGTGATATGTTTTAAGTACTAAATTATGCATTAGCAATATGCGATACACATTGTCACTATGTAAATCCTCTCATCACTAATTGCTTGTATACTGTATGAGGAGAATTAGTGATGAGGGATGGTCTGATGTTTCTATATTTTATCACTTGTTGTGGATTCATTCCTAAGCCTAAGTTTCAAAACCACAATGAGAGATGAGATTCTCTGAAAGGATTATTTCGCTAATGTAATAAGATCTTATGAATGATGTCTTTTGTACCATTGATTTTCATGCAAGTTTACGTGTCCAAATCTGATTTCTTCACTGCATTTTTCATCACTGATGGGAGCCAAGGTGTAAAGTTTGAATTAGTGATGTGCGATGGAAGGATGAATGTGATCAAGGATGGGGCATAGATCCAAGGGCTAAGATTTCATTGTGGGGATGTTTACATCACTAATGAGGTTGATGAAGGATGAGATGCTTCCACAATAGGCGATAACTATTGCTGGAATAGGCAACATGGAAAAATCTTGAGGACATGGTATAAAGGAAAGTAGTGAGATGACTAGAGAACCATTGATGTGGTTTTAAAATAGGATGATCCAATGGACTAAACTTCATCACTGTAATACTTTCATCACTAATTGTACCCTAAGATTTAGGGAGGATCAGTGATGAGCGATGAACTATATAAGGAAATATCTTCTCTAAAAAACACTAGTCTTATTTACTTTTCCAATATTAATGAAGGAGCACAGATTAGGTTGGAGATACATGCTAATTGTTAGATCGTATGTATGAGTAATCAAGATTAAAACAAAACATGGTATAATTTGAGATGACATGACTATTTTCAAGGAACAAGTTCCTAATAGCCGAAAAGTGATGCTCATGGTCACCATAGATGAATTTTTAATTGTTTTAAGATCAACAACCCAAATTCAAAGTCGAGCTATTAGGTTATCAACTTGCTTGCACAAGGATTTCTTGAATCATTAATTCTGCATGCTCAAAATTGTCTATTTAATGTAGGTTAATTGTTGTTCATTTTCACCATCTTTCTAGTCTGTAGTGAATTTGAAGGCATAGTGTAAAGAAGAGTGAGAGGCTATTTGTTTTCATGAGTTGAATATTGAGTGTTCTTGTCCTAAGAAAGTGGTTTTAAATTGGATTCACTAGTCTGGTTAGGATTTTTTGTGTTGGGTTGGTAACAATTTATGGGCTTGTAAGTGTGTCTCCTTGTGGTTTTTTCTTAAATTGTTAATTTTTCCTTGTTCTAGAGATGGGGAAAACTGGAGTGATAATTCAGCCCATTAGAAGGTCTAGCCAACTCAATGTATTTGAGTCTCATGATGATATAATTGAGCAAGAAGCCTAGGCTTCTCCTAAGGAAAATGGATAAAATTCATAGGACCTACCTAGGCAAACATAATTCTCCTATTGTCCTCTCTAAAATTCCTTCGGACATTGAAGGTGACACTGACACAAGATATGGCCAATACCTTCTTTCTCTAGTTCCATATGGGCTTTGATGATGATGTGGTGATGGTACATCCAATTTCATTTAGGACAAGGATTGGTCTGGAATTCTCTAATGCCAATGACTCTGAATAGGGTCAGCTCCTTGTTTTTGTTTTTGATGGCACCATGGTCTTTGCATAGGAGGCATTTGTTTCAATGTGTTTGTGGTTTGTATTTTATTCTTCCATGTTGGTGTGGAGTTCCTCTAGCTGATATGATATGGAATCTTTTTTTTGTTCAACATGAACATGGTGATAGTGACTAGTGGTATCCTACACATGTGTTATGTTTTTTGTCCTCCCCTATTTCCAAATGATTGAATAAAAAATACCTAGGGAGTTCTTCGAGGAATCAATTGAAATTAGGTTTTTGAAATGAAATGAAATGAAAATGAAATTGTAACTTAGCCAAATGTGTGTTGCTCCCTTGATTATAAAGGGGATTTCATGGTTGAAGTTAAGAGATTTCAAAAATTTTGAGTCAAGAATAGGTCAAGGTTAATGCTATGCTCTCAGAGCAAATAGAATGTAAATAGATACATTAGTAAATATATCAAAATCCAATCTAGGGTTAAAGTTATATTGTATGAAGATATTAAATATAGTTTTACAAACTAATATCAGTAATGAGGGAGAATATTAGTTTTGAAATGTTTCTCTCCTATGTATCTTTCTTCCAAATTATGAATGAAGTTGTTAATTATAATTTTATTTGTCTTTCATCATTTGTATCGAATGAATGGGCTTGTTTTATGCTTCAATTCAATAAGCTAATTAAATACTAAAATAAGGCCATTATTTATTTTGAAAGGGATATAGGATTGGTAAGGAAGAAACATTTTAAAACACATTGAGTTAGATCCTACAAAGTGGCATGCTAAAAGTCCATTAATTTCTAATGTTCAACCATAATTGTATTATTGATTGATTGGAAGTTATGACTATGTTATTCCATAAGATAGGGAATTGGTTGATTTATTAGTTTATCTCATGGCCAACTGAGCTAGTGATGAATTTGGCCTAAGATTCAAGATGAAGAAAAATTCATAACATACTCTAAACTAAACTACCCCAATTTTCAATATATAAATGCATTCCCTAAAACAAATAGAACTTTCACCTGAGGTCTACCAAGCCTTTGATGAAGTGGGTTTCTTAATGAATGCATCTATGTGAGGAAATTCTCTTGAGAAAATTTGAGATATTATGAGCATGCGTAGGATTACCCTCCTGGGTCTCACAGAGCTCGAAGAGAAGAAGTGATGTACTAATTACTTTACTTAAGTGTTGGCCAATCCTCAACCTTGTTGATAATTGAGTCATGGAAAAGTCATAGGTAAGGATTGAGATTAAGTTTGGTTCTAAAAAAATAACCAAATGGAAATGGTGACTCCATTTGGGATCTACTTGGGAAAGTATTTGTAGTCCAACAACTTGTCTTGATAGAGTCACAAAGGTTCTAAATACAAAGTTCTCATTGATAGTGATTGGAAACTCCAAAGAACTTTGTACCAGTAAGAAAAAGAGAGGGTGAAAGACAAAGAATCTAAAAGTGGAATCAACTAATGGAAGCACCTTCATATGGTTGAAGTTTGATCCTCTACAAAGGAAAAAGTGACTCTATGCAAAGAAATTGATAAAGTGTGATATTTATGCAAACATATCTAGGTATTTTCCCTTTTGCTTTGACTTAAAAGAATAAATAATAGTGTATAAGAGCCATTTTAGTTATATGGAAGAAATACTTTATTCCTAATTCATGAGTTAAAGCACTAAGGAATGGAATAGTTATGGTCATGTTGTGTACATCTAAATTAAATTTTTAGAAAAATTGAATGAAATGTAAGAAGTATGCTTCCTTTTGTAATATTCCTTTCAAAGATTGTAAAGGCATATGCTACACTTGAGCTATGAATTTATCATAGGGTTAGTATTTGAAGAATGAATAGAGATACAAAAGAGATTTAACATTCCCTTGTCTTCTATGGTAAAATTTCAAATACAAATATGTTGGTCATGCAGCTCCTAGAATACCCACAAAGGAAGTTATCTATTAAGAGATATAATTCTTTAAGATTTGAAGATATCATAGGTTTCCCTAAGAAGATTCTTAATGATATTAGGAAATGTTTACCAAAGTTTACAGGGAAAAAATCCGAGTCATCTTCTAAGCATTTAAATGTATTCATATATGTAGTGGGATATTTTGAAATAAATCACGAGGATGTTGTAATGAAGTTGTTTACTCAGTCACTAAAAGAGGATGCTCGAGATTGGTACTTATATTTACCGAAGCATTCTATAGCTTCATGCAATGCTTTTATGATAGAATTTATAGAACAGTTTGGTGAAAGGATTAGTTCTAATGAGATAAGAAGAAGGTTTAGGGAAATACAACAAGAGGAAGAAGAGTTAGTCCCTTCTTTTAATCTTAGTTTCATGAGAGCAGTAAATGATATTCCTAAGTATTTGAGACCTAGTGATCCAAAATGTTTAATTACATATTTGGGTGCTTTTAAAAATAAAATGAGTTATTTGATAAGGGATAAAGAGCCTATGATAGTGAAATAAACATATCATATTACTATGGACAAAGATAATACCATTAAATACTCAATGATGAAAGGGTATGTGGCTGCAAGTATTTGTTCTTCTAATATACACAATAAAGATGAGATAAATAGGAAAGAAAAAGATGATCAATATAAGGATAATCTTGATGTCTCATTTTGGGCATTCTCAAAACACATGGATATTGAGAAAAGTAAGGATAGCTTTTAGCAGAGTTCAGATAATAATGATCAAGAATTGATAATTTGAAAAATATCTAGTATGAAAAAGAGTAAAGAGGAATCACCATACAAAATACTAGAAAAGTTTCTAAATTCTTTGTGAGAAATCCCTAAGAGATTGAGACCTAATGATGCAGTTTGCATTGACTTGTTTTGTGAGATATATGAGCCAAGGCTTAGTACCTTACCTAAGGATTTAAATCCTTGGAATTTTGATCAAATAATTGATTGGATTAGAATTGCTAAGGAAGCAAAGCATGATTATGAACAAACAATGATGTTTCAAAATGGAAAGAATGATACCCTTAATAACAAAGATCAAGAGTCTACTCAAAGGATAAATGGGGATGTATCTAAGGATAAATGTATGCGTAATAGTACAAATGATGATATTTTCATATTTATAGATACTCTCGGTGTATTATTTGAGGCTGGTAATCAGGTAATGAAGGTGAAAATTTTAATTACTCTCATAAAGAATACAAATTTATGAATGAGGAAAACTTGAAAGCACCTTTGCTGCTCAAGGAATTTTACTATGTTAATATTCATTAAACTCTACCTTTACCAGTAGATACACATATTTCAAATGATAGATTCTTGTAAAATATTCCAACTATTTCAGAATTAGAATGTCCTAATAATATAATTGATGTTAAATCTCAAGAAAAGAGTGCTTATACTTAGACTCTAGAATCTGATTTTAAGAAAACGATGGGTACTGACAGTCAAAAAGGTTGAGTTCCTAAAATTTTATGTAAAACAAAAGTGGGGTGTGTAGATCTTGATATAGAGATAGACATGGTTGTTCTTGGCCAATGTTCTACTAAGGAAGGTGAAGAAATAGTCTACATAGAAGAACAAGAGTTGTGTTTAAATTTCCATCATGAGTCAATAGACATATCAATTGAAAACATAGTTCAAAACACTAGTTTTGATCATCCCAATTTTGAGTTAATTGATCGATCTTTTGAAACATTTTTCTTTGAGTTGAAAGATGATAATTGGGAAGAAGAATAAAATAAAGCTATGGGTCTTGAAATAGAAATTATTTTTGATCTCTAGAATCATGTGAGTGATGCCCTTTGTAAGAAGGAATGTGCTTTAAATGACAATGAAACTACCTTGGATTACAAGAAACTGATTTTTCAAGAACATGAAGCATGGGGCAATAGGATTGATTTATATTGTTTTAATGCATATGAATATTAGCTTGAAGAGGAGGTTGTGTATCAATGCTTCTTGTTTGTTATAGAAAATGGGTATCATGTTGATCCAAAAAATATTTGATATTAGTTAGGTGGACTATCAATGTTTCACTTTTCCAAACCAATTAAGTGAGCATTCTATGAAAAATAATGATAAGTTGAATCAAGTAGAGTACTACACTAATCATATATTCCAATTAACACCCGGTTACAATGCACCGAGGGATATAAATGAGAGAGATATGTGCAAGCTTAGGCACATGCCTATGATGGTTGAGCATCATAGTTTCAACATGATCAACTGGTGGACTCTTCATGGTGATGTTTTAAGCTTGGGCATGGTGCAAATAATGGAAAATAGGGTTTTTGAAAAAGATGAATATTAGTTTTAAGATTGGTCTGGCCCTGTATTTTATGTAAATATTGTACCTATGTTGTTGGTTTTGGTTCTCTTGCTTTGTCCTTGGTTTTTGGTTTTTGTTTTGGGTTTGCTTCACCTAAGTTTCTAGATTCTTGCTCTTTTCACTGAGGAACAAACATCCCCAATAGGAGCCACTAATGGAACCCTCAAAAAATAATTTGTTCCATCTCAAACCCTTGTCACATTTGGATGTGGGACTGATACCTGAGGGTTTAGGGTTTTATTCATTATAAATGCTTGTAACATTCTATTCAGTTGTTGACTTCTTATTGCCCATTGTCAAACACTTTAAAACATCTTATGTCATCCATTATCATCCCATTTGTCTGAGCCTCATATTTTTATAAGGTTAAGTAGAGGGCCCCTTTTGTCCTTTACATCCTTTGCATTTCAGGACTTAGAAGTTTGTAAGCCCCTTCTATCATATCATCCTATAGGGTCCCCTCCTAAGAACAACTTAAGTTCACATGCTTAAAGTTTTCACTTAAGTCCAAATGACCATCTTACTTTATCACCCATTGTTGATTACTTTTTGAGTGTATGTTTTAAATTGGCATCAAGTGATGAGTAACATCTCTTTGTTTTCACTCATCACAAATAGCGGTTGGAGCTCTTGGAATAGTCAATGATGAGCGATGTTCCATGTATTGTTAAGGAATCACTTATCGCTAATGGCTTTTGAGACTTGAGGATTGTAATAGTGATAAATGATGTCCTCTAGCCTTATGTTCTTATTGGTCATCATAGATGGTCATAAAATGATAAATTTAAGGTCAACAATGAGCGATATGATGGAATTTCCTTACACTGTGTATCACAGATATGTTTTAAGTGATAAATTCTACATTAGCAATACATGATACACATTGTCACTATGTAAATTCTCTCATCGCCAATTGCTTGCAAACTATATGAGGAGAATTAGTGATGAGCGATGGTCCAATGTTTCTATATTTTATCATTCATTGTGGATTCATTCCTAAGCATAAGTTTCAAAACTGTAATGAGCGATGAGATTCTCTGAAAGGTTTCTTTCCCTAATGTAATAAGATCTTATGTGTGATGTCTTTTGTACCATTGATTTCCATGTAGGTGTATGTGTCTAAATCTTATTTCTTTACTACATCTTTGGTTTCCAATGGGAGCCAAGGTGCGAAGTTTGAATTAGCGATGTGCAATGAAAGGATGAATGTGATCAAGGATGGGCCACAAATCCAAGGGTTATGATTTCATCATGGGGATGTTTACATCACTAATGAGGTTGATGAAGGATGAGATGAACTATGATAGGCAATGGATATTGTTGGTACAGGAAATGTGGTAGAATATTGAGGACATTGTCTAAAGGAAAGTAGAAAGATGACTGGAGAACCATTGATGTGGTTTTAAAATAGGACGATCCCATGAACTAAACTTAATTGCAAAAATACTTTCATCAATGATTGAACCCTAATATTTAGTGAGAATCAGAAATGCGTGATGAAGTATATAAGGGAATATTATCTCTAAAAAACACTACTCTTATGTACTTCACCGATATTAATGAAGGAGAACGAATTAGGTTGTTGATACATGCTAATTGTTAGATCGTGTATGATTAATCAAGATTAAAGGAAAATATGATAACATTTAAGATGGCATTGTTGTTTTCTAGGAACAAGTTGGTAATGGTTGAAAAATCATGCTCATGGTTACCATAGATGAATTTTTAATTTTTTTAAGATCAATGGCCTAAATTCAAAGATGAATTGTTAAGTTATCAACTCTCTCATGAAAGGAGTTCTTGAATCATTAATTCTACATGCTCCAAATTTTCTATTTAATGTAGGTTAATCATTGTTCATTTTCACCCTCTTTCCAGTTTGCAGTGAATGTAAAGGTGTAGTGTAAAGAAGAGCGAGAGGCTATTTTTTTCCTAAGTAAGTTGGTTTTAAATTGGGCTCTCTAGTCTGGTTAGGAATTTTTGTGTTGGGTTGGTTACAATTTTTTGGGCTTGTAAGTGTGTCTATGGCTTTGTCTTAAATTGTTAAATTCTGCTTGTTTTCGAGATGGGGAAAACTGGTGTGACAATTTAGTTTGTTAGAAGGTTTACTAACGTAATGTATTTGAGTGTCATGAGGATATAACTGAGCAAAAAGCCTAGGCTTCTCTTGAGGAAAAAGGATAAAATTCATAGGGCCTACCTAGGTAACCATAATTCTCCTATTCTGCTCTTTGACAGTCCTTCAAACATTGAAGGTGACATTGACTAAAGATACGGCTAGTCCATTCTTTCCCTGGTGCCATATGGGAGCTTTGAAGATTACATGATGATGGACCCTCCAATTTCATCAAGGAAAAGGAGTGGTCATGCATTCTCTGATTCCGATGACTCAGAATAGGGTCACCTCCTTGATTTTGTTTTTAATGACACCATGGTCTTTGCATAGGAGGTATTTGTTTCAATAAGTTTGTGGTTTTTCTTTTGTTCTTCCATGTTGATGTGGAGGTCCTCTGACTAATATGATATAGAATATTTTTTTTGTTCAACATGAACACAATGACAATAGCTAGTGGTATCCTACAAATGTGTTTTGTTTTTCATCCTCCTCTATTCCCAAATGATTACATAAAAATTCCTTGGGGAGTTCTTCAACAAATCAGCTAAAATTAGGTTTTTGACATGAAATGTAATGAAAATGAAATTGTAACTTAGTCAGATGCTTGTTGATCCCCTGATTATAAAGGGGATTTCATGGCTAAAGTTAAGAGAGTTCAAATTTTTTGAGTCCAGAATAGGTCAAGGTGAATGATATGCTCTTGAAGCAAATAGAATGTAAATAGATACATTAGTAAATATATTAGAAGCCAATCTAGGGAAAATTTTAAATTGTATGAAGATCTTAAATATAGTTTTACAAAGTAATATAAGTAATGAGGGAGAGTATTAGTTTTGAAATGTTTCTCTCCTATGTATCTTTCTTCCAAATTATGAATGAATTTGTTAATTATAATTTTATTTGTCTTCCATCATTTGCACTGAATGAATGGGCTTGTTTTATGCTTCAATTCAATGAGTTGATTAAATTCTAAAATAAGGTCATTAGTTTGTGGGAAAGGGATATAGGACTCAGTAAGAAAGCAGAATTTTAATACATAGTGAGTTAGATGCTACAAAGTGGTATGCTAATAGTCCATTAATTTCTGATGTTCAACCATAATTATATTACTAATTCATTGCAAGTTATAACTATGTTATTCCCTCAGATAGGGCATTGGTTGTTTTATTAGTTTATCTCATGGCCGCCTGAGCTAGTAATGAATTTGGCCTAAGATTAAAGATGAAGATGAATTCATAACATACTCTAAACTACACTACCCAAACTTTTAGTATACTAACACATTCCCTGAAACAAATAGCACTTTCACCCAAGGTTTTTCAAGCCTTTGATGAAGTGGATTTCTTGAGAAATGCATCTGTGTGAGGAAATGATCTTGACCATATTTGAAATACTACGAGTATTCATAGGATTACCCTCTTGGGTCTCACAAATCCCAAAAAGAAGAAGTGAGGTGGGTATGTGCATGATCATGATGGGCCAAAAAGTGGGAATATTATGGGTATTTGTAGGGTATGTGGCAGACGACTTCTTTTTTACCAAAATTTGATGAAATGAAAAGGGTTTCTAGAGGAGATTCTTAAATTTCCACAAATATAAATTATGCTTTAATTTGAATTTAATAAACAATTATTATTCATTTTCTATTAGAATTATGACTAAAATCCTTATCGATAGGCTGACTGAAAAACTTCTATAACTTTCAAATGGTATCACATTTTTTGAATCCAAAACATGTGTCACATTATATGCTTCACATACTATAGGATTAAAAAAGAAATATTAAATTTCATAGAGTTTTGACCAATTTAAGGTGGTTAGACATATGAGTTTTATATTTTTTAGAAGTTGTAATAAAATTTTCATAATTAATTAGTTACTTGGAAAAAAATTACAAAAAAATATGTATCACATCTGGACATGAGTCCTCTACTTATATATAAAATATTATAAAAAAATATTATCATTTTATTATGGTTAGGGTGGTCAGACAGACACCTACTTCTTATTTTTTCCCTAAAATTTAAGTAATACTGCATTGAAATTTCAAATTTTCACCAAATAAATTTTATTTATTTTAAAATAAACCTAGTAGTTTCGAAACTACATTCAATTTTCTACAGATTCCATTCTTACATATTTTTGAAATAATATAGATAACTTATTCAAATTTTTACATCAAGTTGCCTAACACTATTTTTTCTGAATTTTTTGCCACTTAAGGGCCTATATTTTCCATGGTGATCCTCCACATACCAAGGTACTAAGTACTTTACTTAAGTGTTAGCCAATCCTTAACCTTGATGATAATTGAGTTGTGGAAAATTCATAGGTGAGGACTCAGATTAAGTTTGGTTATAGAAAAATAACCAACATGTTCCTTTGTGCTTATGTTTAGTTTGCTATGAGATCTTGATCTTGGGGGTGTGATGACCCCTCTTGATTATTGTTCTCTCATCCTACCAACATGGGTGCATTTGGATCCCTCATGATGTGCATGTTTGGCTACTTTAGTGTGAGTTTGAAGGAAATTTCTACTCTCACTAAGTGGGGGCTAAATGTAGCATATAAAAATGGATCTTTGGACATTTTCATGCTCATTTGGGTGCTAAAAGGCATAAGACAACTGAGAAGGGGGGTGAATCATTTGTCACCAACTTATACTTAAAACTTCAACACTTATTAACTTCACAACCAGACTATTATGTTATTAAGTATGAACATGAAATGCAGATAATAGAAAGAAAAATCAACATATAGAACACCATATTTTACATGGAAAACCCAATGAGGGAAAAATCATGGTGAAGATTAACTCACAATATAAAGAGATAACAAAACTGAATACAGAGGCTCATTGCCAAGGGTTCACTTCCAAAAAGAGGACTCAATGTCTAGATACAAAGGCTCACTACCTACTGAAAGGACTCACTATCAAATAGGGAGGCTCACTGCCTATAGATACAAGAGAAAACAAAAGATCCACCATAGTAATTTACACACATTCAGAACCTTGATTAGAAGATTGCAGAAACCTTTAGCTCACTATTTTTAGGAATCTAACACAATGAAGTACTGTTGCCTCAACTCAGTTTTGTACAACTCTTCTCTTCACTTGTGGCTTACTTCATTACTTTGCATCATATAAAAATTCACAATCAACTTGCATTTATACCATCATCAACCTTAGAAACTTTCTCCAAGGTTAGCCACATACACTTTATTTCATAAATTCAAATTAGGTCGACACCTCAACATTATCATGGTGGAGAGGAATAAGAGTGGACCAAATAAAAACTTAAGCAATACAAAAAATTAATGTCTCAAATAAACCACACACTTTCTTGATCAATTTTAATCTTTCACATGAAGTGTAAACACTAGGTTGGCCAAACCTAATGAAAACACAAATGAACATTGAAGTAAATGCTTCCCAACAAGAAGATAACACACAACACACTTCATTATGCATGGGAACACATCTTGGGTTCCTTTAGATACATTCATAGCCAGTGTAACAACTTTCAAACACAAAACTCCTTCCATCAATCCATCTGGACTATGCAATCGCATACAACAATTCTGAAACTCAACTTTTGGATCACCAAACCTCAAAAACCTTTGCTAGAACCTAGTGGAAAAAATTCACTAGATATATTCTAGATCTGCAAGATGTGAAACAAAATAGTGGAGGATTGCGGAGAAAAAATGTTTCTCCCATTCCATAGATAGTTAAATCTACTAGAAAAATTCACACACTGGTGAACACAAATTTCACACTCCATTAAAACAATGACAAAAATTAGTAGATATCATCACCAAATCACCAAAAAAAACTCTTTAGATCCACACAAGCATAGGATCAACATAGGAGAAACATGGAGCATATCCCTAAGAAAAATCTGAACACTTACATAATGGTGACTTCTCTCTTTATTAATTTTCTAAAAAAGTAGTTCGAAATCCATCATTTCAGCACAATTGCAACATCATAAATATAGCTCCATGTAATCACAACATCTCAACAAAATCTCAACTATACATGTACAATCTACAACATACTAAATGATGTTGACGTCAATTCAATAACATTAATGAAAACACCACCAAAATAGCTCATACTTGCAACAATCTCTACCTTTGGCATTGATGGCAAGACATGATGTAGAAAACCATAAAAGACAACAACCTACACAATATTCCTTTTCTTCCTATTTTTCACATGACTTTATCTCCACCTTTGACATCAATGGAAAATACCAACAATTATAATTACTCCCCCTTAGGAGTACACCCATTCAACTCATATTACAAAAATGAACAACTTTTCTACTCCCTCTATAGAGTAGAACCATTCATCAGTCCATACAAATGAAGAATTTGTGAATTCATAGGTTTGATGCACCTCCATGTGTACCTAGTTTATAGATCCAATCAACCCCAACCTCTCCCTAAGATAATCAAAATTATCCTTCGGAAGATCCTTATTGAATATATTTGGAATTTGTTCCTTTTTTGACACATACTCTAGCCTAACTTCATTCATCAACACTTTCTCTCTCAAGAAGTGATATATGATAGATATGTGTTTTATTCTTGAATGCATACACTAGATTCTTTGAAATGTTTATAGCACTTGTGTTCTCATAGAAAGTAGAAATAGGCTCATCCCATATCACTCCAATGTCTTTCAGAGTTTGCTTCATCCACAAAACCTGTGTTTAGCAAGATGTTGCAGCAATATATTCTACCTCTATAGTGGATAAAGAAACTGAGTCTTGTTTCTTACTCAACCAAGAAACCAATTTTCCACGAAGAAGGAAAGCATCACCACTGGTACTCTTCTAGTCATCCACACAACCAGCCCAATCTTCATTAGTATAAGCACTCAAGGTTAAATCAACACCCTTTGGTTACCATAAACCATAATCCAATGTACCTTTGAGATATATAAATATCCTCTTTATTGTTGTAACATCTACCTCTTTAGGATATGCTTGAAATATGGCAACTAAACAAACTACATGCACAATATCTAGTCTGGTAGTAGTAAGATATAGCAACCCACCAATCATAGATCTATATTTGCTCTAATCAGTTTTAGTAGATTCATCATCTTTACTTAGCTTACATCTAGTTATCATAGGAGTACTAACCAGTTTGGAGTCATCCATTCCAAACTTCTTCAATAGCTCTTTCACATATTTTTATTGTGAAATGAATATCCCCTTATTAGTTTGATTTACTTTAAGACCAAGAAAGAAATTCAACTCACCAATCATGGACATTTCAAATTCTGTTTGCATTTCTTATGCAAATATTTTACACATGCCTTCATTTCCACCAAATATGATATCATCAATATAAACTACCACTATCAATATTTTGTTACCTTGCACTTTGAAGTAGATATTTATGTTAGGACAACCTTTGTTCAATCCTTGTTGTGTTAGATATCTATCCAATCTTGCATACCAAGCTCTGGGAGATTGCTTTAGTCCATACAATGTCTTCTTCAACTTACAAAAAATATCCATTTTTTCTAATAACTAAAATCCTTCAAGTTGTTCCATGTACACTTCTTCCTCCAACTCACCATTCAAAAATTTTGACTTGACATCCATCTGATATAGTTTGAAGTACTTGTGGGAAGAAAATACCAAAAACATCCTAATTGCTTCGATTCTAGCCACAAGGTCAAATGTTTCTTCAAAATCTATGCCTTCAACTTGTGAGTATCCCTTGCATACAAGTATTTCTTTATTTCTTATAACTTCCCCATTTTCATTCAACTTATTCCTGAACACCCATTTTGAACCAATTACATTCTTATTCACTAGTCTAGGAACTAATTTCCATGTTTGATTATTTTCTATTTGTTGTGATTTTTCTTTAATAGCTCTAACCAAACTCTCATCTTCACATGCTTCACCCACATATTTAGGTTCTATTTTAGAAAGTAAACACGGGTTTACCTTAGCTATTGGTTTGCTTCTATTCTTCACACCTTCACCCTTATCTCCAATTATGTATACCTATGGATGATTCTTCTACACATTCTTAGGAGTCTTAATAGTAGGTTCCAATATTTCTTCTTCTTCTTCAATCTATTCTTCTTCTTCTTCTTCTTCTTCTTCTTCCTTCTCCTTATTTTCTTCAGGTACAAGTCCATAGATAGGATCATCAGGTTCAACCTCATTTATCTCAATAGATTTGTGCATGTCCTCATCAACTTTCACATTAGCACTCTCAATGATCTACCTCAATCTTTTATTGAAGTATCTATATGCTTTGTTGGTAGTGGAATACCCAAGAAAAATTCCTTCATCACATCTAGCAGCAAACTTTCCAATATTTTCATCATCTCTTTTAATGTAACATATTCTTCAAAATACCTTTAAGTACTTCACAGTAGGGTTCTTACAAGTCCATAACTCAAAAGGATCCTTTGTGCTATTACCTCTAATCTAAACTTTGTTAAGAACATAAACAACAGTGTGTATTGCCTCTCTCAAGTACACATCTGATATAGGTGATTCTTTCATCATGGTTCTTGCAACTTCCTGTACTATCCATTTTTTCCTTTCAACTACTCCATTTTGTTGTGGGTACCTCAAAGTAGAAAACTATCTTTTTATGCCATGCTCTTCACAAAATTTATTAAATTTACTAGAAGTGAATTCTCCACCTCTATTATATCTCAAACATTTGATTCTCAGGTTCACTTCATTTTCCACTCTTTCATTGAACACCTTAAACCTATCTAGGGCCTATGTCTTTTCTCTAACAAAAGAAACCCATGTCATTCAAGAATAATCAACAATAAGGAGCATGAAATACCTATTACTATTTAGGCCTCCTATTCTAATCAAACCGTAGAGGTTAGTATGAATTAATTCTAGCATTCTGGTGGTAGATTGCTCTTTTCCCTTAAAAGTGCATCTTGTTTGTTTCCCTAGCTAACAACTTATACAAATTGTATTAGCAAGCTTTGTGATTCTAGGAAAACCTCAAGCAACATCTCTTAAATTGATCCTAACTAGATTATAAAATTTTACATGTCCCATTCTCTAGTTCCATAACCAACTTTCAATGACTTGTGATAAAAGGAACTAACCATCAACACACTTAAGCTGATAGATGATTCCATGATTTCTCCTTCCAGCAACAACCATATCTCTGGATCATTTTCTGATTTTGCAGGTATTATCCTAAAACACAAGTTAAAAACAATTCCTACACATCTTTCCAACACTTAAAGCTTATGCTTCAAACCCTTTACATAGTATACATTATTAGTTTTGTGTATTCCATCGAAAATAATTGTACCTTTCCAAACAATATTTGCTCCTAAATCATCACCAAACATGACCAAGCCACCATCATACTTTTCAAGTTAAGTGAACTTACTTTTATCTCTAGTCATGTGATTAGAACATGCACTATCAATCACCCATTAGTCTTCATCCTGGCACAACCATGGTAGGAGGGTCCTCAAAGAGAACAATCCAAAATTTGCAACAAGAGTAACACAATCAAAGCAACATAGAATATGGAGGAAAACATAGATGCAAATATTCTCATTAAGAAAAATATCAGTTACATTCAGCTAGAAACATTCGGGCTTACTAAATCAGCTCATGGGCCTAATAAAACATGCTAAAAAATACAACATTCTAACATGCTCCTATATGCGAGATAAATATTACAATTGAATCTATGTTGTTCTACTCAATCAACTACTACTTGATTACTTGTGATCCTAATGATCTATTACAAGCTTTATATCATATCTGCAATTCAGGAATCATCTACGTCAGCCAAAGATCATCACATTATCCAAGGGAAGAAAATGTAATGTGCACATGAATAGGTCTGCCTCAAATTTGAATTACTCTTTAACATGTGCATAAGATGAAGTGTGGATCCATTATAAAGCTTGGGGAAACTCCACAAAACCATTAAAATCATAGTGTTAAGATCCACAGGTCACGGGGGAAATATGCAACGATCGAACTAGCCAAAAAGTTTGAAATTATTCCAATGTTGGTTCAAGAAACTACCATGAAATTCTAAAAGTGATAACTTGTCATAAAAAGATCCAATCATGCTCAAATATTGGGACAAGTAAAATGAATATCTCCATGATGTATACAAAGATCCACAAGGTCTAGTGAGCAAAGATGATGAATCCACCAACATGAACTCAACAAGAACAAAACAAGAACATAAAACTAAAAGAAAATATTTTTGGTTGATGCAAGATTTCCAAGAACCAAGGATGCTCTTGCATCAAACATCTGGGGTTAATGAAAAGTGAGTGCCTCACTTTTTTGGGTCCAAAGGAAAACCAAGGCGATCTACCTCAGCTTGAGAAATCCAAGAAGAATCCTCAACTGGTCTACCTATCCACTTCACAAGATATTCTTTGTACTATCTTCCACGAGTCTTCCTCCCATATTTGATATCCAAAATCTCTTCAATCTCATCTAACTACTGCTTAGGAAACTCATTCTCCAATTTTGCTTCATTTTCTTCATCGAATTTTGCTTCATGGTATTGATATAGATCTACAATGTTGAATATAGGTGATATACCCATACCTTCTAGTAACTCCACTTCATATGCATTTCCTAAATCAAACTTCCAAAATATCTTATAAGGTCCAAACTTCCTCATCTTCAACTTATTGTATGTACCAACTAGAAATATTTCCTTCCTCAAATGTACCATCACTTCATCTCCAATTTCAAATTTCTTATGCCTCCTCTTTTCATCTTCTTTCTCCTTATACTTCCAGTTCATATCTTACAACTGTTGTTTCACTTGAGTGTGTAACTTCTTCATGTGTTCTACAAATTCTTCTACTTTTAAACTCCTCTTGTCTTCCATACTAATGTCTCTCAACTATGATATACCTCTAGGATGAACCCCTGTAACAATCTCAAAATGTGTCTTTCCTATATTCTTTTTCACTAAATTATTGTGAGAAAACTTTGCTTGTGCAAGGAATGAATCCCAACTTCTAGTCTTCTCTCCAACCAAACATCTCAACAAATTCCCTAAACTCCTTTTTACTACCTCTATCTATCCATAATTCTGTGGGTGAAAAGTAGAACTAAACTTCAAATTTTTCTTCAACTTCTTCCAAAGTGTCCTCCAAAAGTAACCAAGAAACTTTACATCTCTATCTGAAACAATACTCCTAGGTAACCCATGCAATCTGACCACTTCTTTGAAAAACAAATCTGCTATATGTATTGCATTTTTTCTATTCTTACAAGGTATGAAATGTTCCATCTTATAAAATCTATCCACCACCACAAATACATAATCATTACCTCTTTGTATCTTCAACAAACCAAGTATGAAATCCATGTTGATATCTTCCCAAGGCCTCTCTAGAACTGTCAAAAGCTTATACAATCCAACATTCTAAATACTTCCTTTTGCAACTTGAGAAATTCTACAACTCTGCACAAATCTCCTAGCATCCTTATGAATCTGGGGCCAAAAGCAATTCTCACTTACCAATGCTATTGTCTTATCAACTCCAAAGTGTTCTGATAATCCTCCATTATGCTTCTCCTTCACCAAGTTCTCCCTCATTGAACTCCAGGGTATACACAATTGATCACCTTTAAACAACATATTTTCATGAATGAAATAATCCAACCACTAACATATATCCTCTAGAATAGGTTCTTTACAAGCTCTCCAATGTTCTACAACATCTGGTTCTTCCTCATACAAGTTCTTCAATTCATCAAAGCCTAATACCTCCACTCTCATCTCTATTAGTAAATTCCTTCTCCTACTCAAAGCATCAAAAAATCTATTTGACTTTCCACTCCTATGCTTCAAAAAAAAAAGTACAACTCTATAAGAATTCTACCCATCTCATGTGTCTCTAATTCAACTTACCCTAATTGTTCAAATATTGCAATGCTTTATGATTTGTATACAACACAAATTGCTTGGGAAAAAAATAATGTCTCTACTTCTTTAAGGATTGAACTATAGCATAAAACTAATCATACACTGAATATATTCTCCTAGCATCATTCAAATTCTCACTAAAATAAGCTATAGGTCTCCCTTCTTGACTCAAAACTACTCCAATTGCATTTCCACTTGCATCACAGTCTGCTTGAAATACCTTATTGAAATCTAGTAAAGCCAACGTAGGATGCTAAGTCACCTTCTATTTCAACAATTCAAAACTTTGGTCTACTCCAAAAATCCACCTAAAACCCTTCCTATCTCCTCTCATTATTTCTTTCAGAGGGCTACAAATAGAACTAAAATTCCTAGTGAACTTTTGGTAGAAACTAGCCAATCCATGAAATGATCTTACCTCTCCAATGCTATCTGGTGTAGGCCACTCAAAAACTACTCTTACCTTCTTAGGATCCATCTTCAATCCATCCAAAGATATCAAAAATCCCAGATAAACCAATTATTCCTTCATGAAACTACACTTCTTAATGTTTATCAGCAATTGCACTTCTCCCAACCTCTGTAAAACATGCCTTATATGCAGCAAATATTCTTCTCTAGTATTACTGAAAATCAAGATGTCATCCAAATACACGATCACAAAATTACCCAATAATTTCTTCAATACCTCATTCATCAACCTCATGAAAGTACTTGGTGCATTTGTTAATCCAAAAGGCATCACCAAGCACTCATACAATCCTTCATTTATCTTGAATGTTTTTCTCCACTCATCCCCTTCTCTAATTATGGTATGATGATATCCACTCTTCAAATCTATCTTTGTAAAGTAATTAGGTCCACTCAAAGAATCCATAATGTCATCCATCTTGGGTAATGAAATCTATACTTCACCATGATCTTGTTTATGGCTCTAAAATCTATACACATTCTCCATTCTCCATCCTTCTTAGGTGCTAGCACAACAGGTATTGCACATGGAATTAAGCTTTCTCTAATCAAACCATTCCTCAAAAATTCTTGCACTTGTCTATTCAACTCCTCATTCTTTGTCAATGTCATCTAGTGTGCTACTTTATTAGGAAAACTAGCTCTAGGAATCAAGTTCATACAATGCCTAATACTCTTCACAGGTGGCAATCTGCTAGGTACATTATTTTAAATGATCTCCTCATACTCTGTTAGTAACTCCTTTATCTCTTTTGGGTGTTCTTCTACATGCTTCAAGTCTTCATCCTTCTTAGGAACCAAGGCATAACAAAGATTCTCTTGTCTCAATCAGCAAAGGAATCTCCTTCCATCAACCAGACAAACTCTAGCATTCATACAAACCTCAACTATAGGAACATCTTCTAATGGAAAAATAATATGATTCATCCCATTAGCAACAATGGTGTATATTTTCTTCTTTCCATCATGAATAGCTTGTCTATCATACTGCCAAGGCCTTCCTAACAAAAAATGGCATATATCCATAGGAATGATATCACACAAAACTTCATCATGATAATTTCCTATCTTTAGTTTTACAAAACATTGTTCACTTACCAGTATCTTATGCTCATCTTGAATCCAAGCAATCTGATAGGGATTTGGGTATTTCAACATTTCCAACTTCATTTTAGTCACCATCTCTTCAGAAACGAGGTTCTCAAAACTTCCACTCTCAACAATCACTTTGCAACATTTTCTAGCTACCTTGCATCTTGTCTGAAACAAATTCTTTCTTTGTGATGGATCTTTCTCCAACTCACTTTGACATAATACTCTTCTATTCACCAACACTTCTCCATCATCTAGTTTATTAGATGATCTAGCATGTTCTTCCTTAACAAAGGTTTTCCTTCTATTGTTCTTTGTCTTCCTGCTTGTCTCTCCTTGATTGCATTCAAATGCTCTATGTCCTTCTCCACCACACTTATAGCTATTTCCTTTGAATATCCTTTTCAATTGTCCTATATCATATTTTCTATAATCTTCATTTTGGTAACCACCATATCCTCCTCTTCTGTAAGAGTTCCCATCACCTCTCTAGTATGAATTTTCATTCTTACTAACCTCCTTATCCTTATTCTGGTTTGGAAAAGACCCTCTTCCTCCAATAATTTTTTTTCCTCTTTTAAATGTTCCACCTCTTCCTCTCTATCTCTACTCATGTCTTTTATTCAACTTCTCCTCTACTTTTAGGGCACATTGATATTCCTCTTCCACTCTTTCCAACTTGATCAAACTAATTTCATCCTATATAGGAAACCTCAAACCATTCACATATCTAGCTACTTTATTCAATCTCATCCTCTGAATGTCCGGATTTGATATTCAACTTATAGAATTCCTCACTATAATATGTCACACTTTATTCTTTTTGCTTCAAATTTTACAACTTCTTGAACAAACTAATCTAATAATCTACAGGAATAAACTTTGACTTCAACTTATTCACCATCTAATCCCATGACTTTATCTTTTCTTTTCCTCTTCTTTATCTATCTATTTGCAAATGTTCCCACCAAAGTGATGCATGTCCTCTCAACTGTGTACAAGCGAAATTCACCTTCTTCTCTTTTGTGGTACCTTCAAATTCACATTATTTTTCCATCTTTCTGATCCAATCTAACAATACATTTAAATCTAACTTACCATTATAATCTGGTGAATTGAAATGTGGTCTTGTATTCAATTTAGTTAGGGTTCTTATGAACCTCTTCTCTCCCTGATCAAGGCTAGGTTTCTCTTCTCTTTCTCTTTCTTCATGTACTTCTATGTCTTCATCACTCACATCATCAACTAGTTGACCTCTCCTCTAGGCCATTTCAATTGCATCTAATTTGGCAACAATTCCTCTTAACATCTCCATCATAGTTGGGTCTACATTTCCATGCACTCCATTTCTACCATTTCTCCGTCTTGCCATCTTTACACAAGTCCTCTATAGCTATAGGTCAGATCCTCAATCTTCCACCCCACAACAAATCTTGAACATGAATCCACGAATTTTGATGATCTCACATGGATTGAATCTTGCTCTGATAACAATCTGGTGCAACCATAGTAGGAGGGTCCTCAAAGAGAACAATCCAGACCATGCATCAAGAGTAACATAATAAAATCAACATAGAATATGGAGGAAAATGCAAATGCAAATATTCTCATTAACAAAAATCTCAGGTACATTTGGTCGGCAACATTTGGGCTTATAGATTAGGCTCACATTCCTAATAAAACATGCTAAAAAATACTACATTCTAACATGCTTCTATATGCGAGTTGGTTATTATAATCAAATCTATGTTGTTCTATCAATCAACTACTACTTTATTAATTTCCATCTTAATGATCTATTAAAAGCTTTATATCATATCCACTATTCTAGAATCATCTATGTCAGCCAAAGATCATCACGTTATCTAAGGGAAGAAAATGTAACATGCACATGAATAGGTTGGACTCAAATTTGAATTACTCTTCAATAGGTGAATAAGATGAAGTGTGGACCCATTATGAATGTTGGGGACACACCACAGAACAATTAAAATCACACTATTAAGATCTGTAAGTTACGAGGGCAATCCACAATAATTGAACTAGCCAAAAAGTTTGAAATTATTTTGGTGTTGGTTCAAGAAACTTCCATGAAATTCTAGAAGTGATAACTTTCTGGAAAAAGATCCAATCACTCTCAAATCTTGGGACAAGGAAAATGAACATTTCCATGATGTACGTAAAGATCCATAGGGTCTGGTAAGCAAAAATTATGAATACACCAACATGAACTGAGCAAGAACAAAACAAGAACATAAAACTGAAAGAAAATATTTTTGTTTGATGCAAGATTGGAAAGAACCAAGGATGCTCCTACATCACATCCTATCTAGCATGAAATAGGGTAACCAAAGTACCTTCTATCTCATTCTTTCTTGCATATTTTCTAGGGTTAGTAGACACAAATTTATTCTCCAAAGCTAAATATAAGGATTCACTATCATCACCCTCATAATTAGATTCATCATCAAAGATTCTGACTTCTTCTTTAACATAATACAACTTATTATATTTCTTATCTTTTATATCCTTCTCTCTATGATCCTTGTTCTTCTTATGTACAATTCTATTCAGACATCTTGAAGTACAATGGAAAATGTTACCACAAATAAAACATTTAAAGGGAAACATACCTTTACACTAACTAGTACCTTTGTTCAACTTCTTGGTAATGTTCGCTTTGAACTCATCAGAACCATGGCTATCTAGATCATCCTCACATTTCATTACTTTAAATACAGTTTCTATCTTTTCCTCCTTCTTTCCAAACTTTCATATTTCAAATGTTCTTAAGGTGCCAAATAGCTCTTCTTTAGTATATTTCTTGGGATCATAATTTTTTTCAATAACTGAGATCTTATCACTGTAGCACTCCAAAAGGGTTATTAGGATCTTCTCAATGATATATTCATCAATTAGTTTACCTATTTGATTCCTAACATCATTTGCTACAAGTTCAACTCTCTAGAAATAGCTTGCAAAATCTTCACCTTTGAATCCATTTTTAGATTCTTGTATCTGTGCTTTGTCATCAACTTCTTTGTCAATTTCACTCTATAATTTACTTCGTAAGATCTTCCAACTTCTTCCAAACTTCATAAGCAGTGTCCAAAGAAAGAACCTTAGTTCAATTAGTTTTAGATAGGGCACAAAAAATAGCATATCTTTCCTTCTCATTCTCCTCATAAGCAGAAACATCATCTATAGTATTGAGGCCACCCAATGGGACAACATACTTCATCTCAAGAGCCTTCCAAGTCTTGTAACCAAGAGAAATAATAAATCTTCTCGCTTTCACTTTTCAGTCATTGTAATCAGATCCATAAAACATAGGGATCACCAATTTATGTGCCATTGGATCTACCTTAAGTAGTTAAGATTTATACCAAGGAACCAAAGCTCTAATACCAACTGTTAAAAGGCGCAAGACAACTGAGAGGGGTAGTGAATCAATTATCACCAAGTTATACTTAAAACTTCAACACTAATTAATTTCACAACACACTATTTTTTTATTAAGTATGAACATGAAACACAAATAGCAAAAAGAAAAATCAACACACAAAACACCATATTTTATATGGAAAACCCAATGAGGGAAAAGCCATGTTGAGGATTAACTCACAATATAAAGAGACAGGAAAACTAAATATAGAGGCTCACTACCTAGAAGAGGATTCACTATCTAGATACAAAGGCTCAGTACCTATAGAAAGGACTCACTGTCCAATAGGGAAGCTCACTACCTACAAATACAAGAGAAAAAAAAAGATAAACCATAGTAATTTACACACATTCACAATCTTGATCAGAAGATTGTAGAAACCTTCAACTCACTACTTTCAAGAATCTAACACAATGAAGTATTATTGCTTCAACTAACTTTTGCACAACTCTTCTCTTCACTTGTGGCTTACTTCATTACCTTTCATCATGTGAAAGTTTGTAAATCCACTAGCATTTATACCATATTCAACCTTAGAAACTTTCTCCAAGGTTAGCCACATATGCTTCATTTCTTAAATTCAAATTAGGTCAGAAACTCAATATTCCCACTATGGAAAAGAATAAGAGTGGACCAAATAAACACTTAACCAAGACAAAAAATTAATGTCTCAGATCAACCACACACTTCCTTGATCAATTTTAATCATTCATATGAAGTGTAAACACCAAATCGACCAAACCTAATAAGAACACAAATGAACATTGAAGTACATGCTTCCCAGCAAGAAGATAGCACACAACATGCTTCATGATGCACTTAAACACATCTAAGGTTCCTTTAGATACATCTGCAACAAGTGTAATAAATTTCAAACACAAAACACCTTCCACAAATCCATCTAGATTGTGCGAACACATACAACAATTTTGAAACTGAACTTCTGGATTACCAAACCTCAAACAACTTTTCTAGAACCTAGTTGACACCTTCACTAAATATATTCCAAATCCAAAAGATTTGAAACAAAACAGTAGAGGACTATAGAGCATAAACATTTCTCCCAGTCCATAGACTACTAACTCTGCTAGAACAGCTCACACATCAGTGAACAAAACTTTCACACTCCATTAAACTAGAGACTACACATCAGTAGATATCATCACCAAATCACCAAAAACAACTCTTCAGATCCACACAAGCATAGGATCAACATAGGAGAAACATGGAGCACATACCCAAGCACATTTTGAACACTTACATAACTCTAACCTCTCTCTTTTTAATTTTCTCAAAAGCACTTGGAAATACATCATTTCAATACAACTGCAACATCATAAAGATAGATCCATGTACTCACAACATCTCAAAAGCATCTCAACTATACATGCACAATCTACAATATACTTAACTATGTTGACATCAGTGACAACATTAATGACAACACCACCTAACTAGCTCATACTTGCAACATTGGCTCCTTGTGGATGTTGGCTTAGTTTTGCCTTCACTTAGTGTTGTAATGTGGTTAATACATTCACATTAGGTCTTGGGCCCTTGTGAACTAATAATTACTTAATGGTAGCTTACCTAAGTGTTGTAAAGTATTGTAACACGCTTTCACACCTTTCTAGGGTCTTATTAATGTATTTCACCTAAATAAGCTCTTCTTATCATTTACCAAGCCTTATTTCAAAGTGTTGTAACAAAATTTCACACTTTTCTAGGCTTGTCATTAATAATTGGGCTTTCGTATGCTTTAATTGGCCCCATTTTGCATCTACAAGCCTTACTTATGAGCATTTTTTAGAATAAACTCGATAAACATCATTTTAAATATTTAAATCTCAAAACCAACTTTAAAATTCCTTAGGTGGGACCCATTCACCATTTTTGGTGAATGAGTCCCCTTTGGCTCAAAATTCAAAATTAATTCAATTTTTTGGGGGCTTTTTATTTTCTAAGATCTGTTGGCCAGTGATGATGTATTTTTAGGAAAAAATGTATAATTAAGTATAAATATAGGTTTCTTATGCTCATTTAACCCCCAATCACTCTATCAATCCTTCTAAGCATTTCAAGAATTCTCAAGTCTACATTCATTAGAGTCATTACTTTCATGTTTGCAACATTATACTTCAAGGGTTTGGTGAGTTGTAGCATTGCCTTCTGTTTGTTCATAATTCTCTTTCCATATTTCATTTCATTTCAAGGGTTTAATTACCAACACAGACTTTGGCCAAGGAAATACCCTATTCACTAGCTCCACAACAATTGTTCTCTCTCCTTGCATGTGATTTTCAGGTATAGGTT
Source organism: Sequoia sempervirens (assembly GCA_007258455.2). NCBI lineage: Eukaryota > Viridiplantae > Streptophyta > Pinopsida > Cupressales > Cupressaceae > Sequoia > Sequoia sempervirens. The sequence continues at coordinate 142,199,743 of VDFB02000002.1, read as the reverse complement.
GCAGATTTGTCAAAGAGCAAGTTTGGAAAAGTTGCCATCAAGTATTCAAAGTCCTAAGAGAAGTGTAAGAGATCACCACTTACAAAAAAATTTGATTCAGAAACTAGAATAAATTTAATTAGATCATATAAATCATGTTAATAATGAATATATTCATTAAATAGTCCTACAAATATTATTTGATAAATCACATTGCCATTTAACATAAAATTCATAAGCATAAATAATAAAATATCAAAATGATCATATATACATATATCAAATTTTTAAGTGCATGTCATGAAATATACAACACTAGGGTGGTTTGTGGCTACTAGATTTGTCAAGATGTAGTCCATCAAGATACAATAGTATGCAACCATGATCGTGAACTGATTAGAGCATCCAACACATATTGTAGTCCCTATTCTTGTCCAACAGTTGTAGTCTCCCATCCAACAACCTCTAGATGCTCTCTCTCTATGTGGTATCTATCTACCTATAGCCTGGTTACCTTTGCATGGAGTCTCTCAAACACCACTAGATATGGAGATGATTGAATATCCTCATAGGCAGCCTCAACTCGGTGAGTGTGCCTTCTAACACCCTCATATCCTTGCCTCAATCTAATATGTGGCTAGAACAACTCTAGGTCCCACTCCACAATGGGTGGGAACACATAGTCTCCATTAGTAGCCTCATTAATGACTAATGGGGGTACTATCTTAGTAGCAACCTATCAGTAGAAATCATGGAAGTCTCTCATAACCCCTACAAGAGAGGAATCATAAATACAATTTGTACACATCATCATATATATAGACATAAAATTAAAAAAATAAGCATGGACATAAGCATGAGAATAATAGTAAATAAAATGCCATCACCTAGATGTCTGATTGACTATGCAAAGACAACCTCATCCTATGTAGGATCCATGGAGAATGTGCTAGCCTCTCCATGACTATACGTGTTGGTGCATGTTATAGCTACTAAATGTGATCTAGTTACATGAGTGGGAGTTGGCTCCCTCCACTTGTGCCCAACTAGATCATCATCTATTACATCATCATCCTCATCCATCAGATACTCCTCATCCTTCCTCTTTCCCATCATAATTTGGGTTTGTTACCTTTTCGTAGTCCTCATCTATCTCATCTATGAATAGGTTTGAATCCTTGAGCCTTGTCTCCTCATCTCTCTCCTCCTCCTCATCTCTCTAATTTGGAAGTGGCCCTACAAAGTCTATAGGATCATCCATTGAGAATATAGGAGCTATTCATGCTACTTCCTATAACTCCCCGTACCCATTCGTGGCATCAACGTCATCAATGTTGGAGACTAGGGGCATATCATGATCCTTGCAATCTGAGTCACTATAGATCACATCATCAATGATGAATCATATTGTATCCTCGGGCCTTTGAGCACTCCACAATGATCGCCTGTAGAAGGGTCATCCTCCTGGTGGTACTTGTATCTGCCCAAAATATCACATGATATGATGGTAGTAGAACGTTCATACTACATAGTCATGTCTTCCCAGTATAAATGTGTCCATATGCATCCTCCTCAACTACCAAGTCTCATCTAGCCACTGTGGTATCAGCTAGTATCAATAGAAACCCTATCGACCTAATGCATGTGATATGCTCTAGGCACCACACCTACATTAATGTATAATGCAACATACTATCAACCTTATGATATGCAAACTTCCCTAGATTATAATACAAGTGTGCAAGGATGTTGTGACCACAGGCATATACGATCCTTTATTTTGATATCCATCATATCATGTGAACTATTCCTCCATCTAGATGTGATCCTTGGCCATCAAGGATGAGTATTAGTGCCAATATAAAAACCATGATCTGTATCAAAAGTGATACTCATGAGTAGAGTAGCCATGACAACTCAATGTGCAGCCCCACGATGTCATCTTGAATCATACTTCCAAGGTAGAATTGTATATCACATTTAATCTCACTAAATGAATGTTCCCCTACAAAAAAGACTCTCTCACCTCAATTTAGAACTCAATGAATGCAATGGATATCCTCTAGGGTGATATTCATCTCTCCTGTAGGAAGATGAAATTTATAGGTGTATAAATCCCACCTCTCAATTAGTGCCATCAACATTTCATCATGGTACCTCATGGAAAGCATGAGGTATGCCCAATATAATCTAGTGGTCTATAATATATGTGTGTCCTCCTTTGATAATGTCACCCATTAGGTATGCCCAATACAATATAGTGGCCTATAATATATGTTGCAAGTATGAGCTAATCTGGTGGTGTTGTCATTAATGTTGTCATTGATGTCAACACAGTTCAGTATGTTGCAGATTGTACATGTATATCTGAGATGCTTCTAAGATGTTGTGACTACATGGAGCTATCTTTATGTCATTACAAAGGTGTTGTGTTGATGAGTTTCCAAGTGCTTTTGAGAAAATTAATAAACAAGAGAAGCGAGAGTGATGAATTTTTTCAAAATGTGCTCAAGTATGTGCCCCGTGTTTCTCCTGTGTTGATCCTATGCTTATGTGGATCTAAATATTTGATAATGGTAATCTTGTGGTGATATATCCTAAGTTTTAGGTTTTGGTGTGATGGTATGTGAAAGTTAATTTCACTGGTATGTGAACTTTTCTAGTAGAGTTGGTCTTCTATGGACTAGGAGAAATAGTTTTTCTCCATAGTCCTTTGCTATTTCATTTTAGATCTTACAGGTCTAGGATATGTGGTCTTTTCTATGCTCTGGAAAAGAGGTTTAAAGTTTGGTGCTTTGGAAGTCATGTTTCACTATTTTAGTATTAGTTTGTATAGTCTAGGTGGACTAGTGAAATGTGTTTAGTATTTGAAGTTTTTTGCATTTGCTGTAGATATATTTGGAGAATTTTGAGATGTGTTCTTGTGCTTAATGAATTGTTTTGTTGAGTTTACATGTCAGATGTCTTCTTGTTGAGAATCCTGTACATCAATGTTTATTTGTATTTTCATTAGGTTTGGCTGACTTAGTGTTTACACTTCATCCAAAGAATAAAATTAAATTCAAGAAGCATGTCGTTGATACAGGACATCATTTTTGGTTGTGGTTAAATTTTTTGTTGGTCCACTTTTATTCATTTCCACTACAGGAATTTTGAGCTGCCAGCCTAATTTGAATTTATGAAATGAGGAATATGTGACTGACCTTGGAGAAAGTTTCTAGGGTTGAGGATAGTATAAAAGCATGTTGAATTTTGAAGAGTTTTCTGATAGTGTAATGAAAAGTGAAAAAATTGAGCCATAAATCATAAGATGAAAAGTGTGTGTGTGATTGAGTTGAGACATCAGTACTTCATTGTGTTGGATTCCTAAAGGTAGTGAGCTAAAGGCTTCTATAATTCTCATTCAAGCTACGAATGTGTGTTGATTTCCATGGTGGATCTTTTTGTTCTCTTTTGTATCTGTAGGTAGTCAGCCTCCCTATTGGATAGTGAGTCCTTTCAGTAGGCAGTGAGCCTTTGTACTTGGACAGTGAGTCCTCTTCTAGGAAATGAGCCCCTATAAGTGGGCCTTTCTTTTATAATATTTTATATTATGAGTTAACCCTCACCATGGTTTTTCCCTCATTAGGCTTTCCACGTAAAAAACATGGTGTTAATTGTGTTGATCTAGTTTCTATTATTTTTGTTACATGCTTTTGCTTAATAACAAAATTGTGGGGTTGTGGAATTGATAAGTGTTGAAGTTTTCAAGATTTGAATTTTGTGACAACTGATTCACCCCCCACTCTTAGTTGTCCTATGCCTATTAAACAATATATGGGTGTCCTTTAATAATGTCAAGATGAAGTCTTGTATGTGAAAAAACTATTTGTCATTGAGACGATGTCATGACTGGGGTGGAATCTAATAAAAAAGAAAACATATGTCCTATAAGCATTCTAAAACCTTAAATCTACACATCAATAATCAAAAAAGTGTACCAAAGTTGTTCTAGTGAACTTTTTTAAAGGTCCTAAAAACTTTAGTTCCCTTTTGGGATATTTCATGAAGAAATGGGACACTTTGCAAAGAAGGGGACACTTCACGAAAAAAGGGATGCTTTGTTGAATGTTCTTCCAATGTCCTAAATCAATGTAGAAATACATAAAAACATAAAATAAATGTGTAAGGATGAAGCTAAGGTAGAAAAATCAACTCACCTGATGCTATAGCTCACCTCAGGCTACTTCCTCTTGTAGGACCTTTGTGTCTCAAAGGCATGTACTCTCATCGGATTGACATCTTCGATCACTCTTCAAAAAATTCACACTACAAGAAGGTAAAAGATAAAATTAGTTCAAGTTAGTTCTTTTTTTGCTCTTATATATGTTAACATTATGATTTTACTATATTAGGGTTAAGAGTACCTTTTTCATTCAAACAAGCATACTCTAGGATAGAGAAACCTATTTTTGATGTCGTTTGTTGCTTTGGTATCATGATTTTTTTCCTATCCTCATCATATGTCTATCATTATAATGTGGTATGTTACTTGGAAATACCCTATGATATGACTTATCTCATTTGATGTGCTTATATTTCTAACTTGATTCCACCTCCATAAAGCAAGCAAAATTAAGGGGGGGAATACTTATACCCTCGGGTATGTGTAGGATCATGATGGACCAAAAAGTGGCAATATTATGGGTATTTGTAGGGTATGTGGCTGATGAATTTTTTTTACCCAAAATTGATGAAACAAAAAGGGTTTTTAGAGGAGATTCTCATATTTCCACTAATATAAATTATGCTTTAATATGAATTTAGTAAATAATTATTATTCATTTTCTATTAGAATTACGACTAAAGTCCTGATCGATAGGTTGATTGAATAAAACTATAACTTTCAAATGGTATCACATTTTTTAAATATGAAACATGTGTCACATTCTATGCTTCACCTACTATAGGATTAAAAAAAAAACAAAAAAATCATGAAGTGTTGACCAAGTTAAGGTGGTCATACATACGAGTTTTTATATTTTTTAAAATTTGTAATAAAAAACATAATTAATTATTTACTTGAAAAAAATTACAAAAAAAATATGTATCACATCTGGACATGAGTCCTCTACTTATATATAAAATCTTATAAAAAAATATTATCATTTTATTATGGTTAGGTGGTTAGATAAACACCTACTTCTTATTTTTCCCTAAAATTTAAGTACTCATCGCATTGAAATTTCAAATTTTCCCAAATAGATTTTATTTAATTTTAAATAAACCTTGTAGTTTAGAAACTACATTTAATTTTCTATAGATTCTATCCTTACATATTTTTGAAATAATATAGATAACTTATTCAAAATTTTATGTCAAGTTGCATAACACTGATTTTTCTAAATTTTTTGCCACTTAAGGGCCTATTTTTTCCATGATGATCCTGCACATACCCCTCAAATTTTATTTCTAGAAGTTCAATAAGAGGAATTTTGACTGAATAAAAAATTATTGTTGTAGGATACCATTCCTAACATTGTGGTTTTGTAGAGAGCTACAATGGGGGCTTCATTCTCCCATGTTGTGAATGAACCTATATGAGTATCCTTTTTTTTTTGGGTTCCTTTAGCTTACATATGTATGTAGAGTCATATGGGCACTAAAGTGGGGGATAAATGTAGTGTAAAAAATTATACACTCTTTAAAATGGTAAAATTTCACACTTAATTTAGACCTATTTTAGCACCCTTGCACTAAATACCCCTTTTAACCATCATTAATAGGCCCCTAAGACCCCTTATTTCAAATATTGAGGATTATTTCAGCTAAAACATCAAAAAAATTATCAAAAACATTAAAATTTCTAACAACCCACCACAAAAATCTAGGGTGGGACTGATACACTACCTTGGACGTACGAGTCCCCCTAGGTGGGACCCATACAACACAAGTGTCGTGTGAGTCCCATTTGGGCCCTTTTTAGGGTTTGAGCGGGAAAATCAATTTTTTGGTTGATGTCAGCTTTTGAGATCTAAATAATGGTAAATTAGGAGTATTGCTTAAATAAACAAGCTTCTAAGTCATTATTTCATCTAAGCAATAATCTAGATGAGAAATTTCAAGATCCAAGCATTCAAGAGCATTCAAGAACAAGTAATTGTTAGAGTAATAATTTATTTCACTTAATTAATTTATTCATACTGGTTAATTAATTAATTCACTTATGACTTTAGTTTTACTTAAGCCTAACTTAGGTACATTAATAATTAATTATTAAATGTGCACACTAGGGTTTCCTTTTAGGGTTTGATCTCCTTTCTTAATGATTGATCTCATTGTAATTATTCATTTTCTTAATGTATTTTTTTCTTGAGGCTTGGAGAGAATCTTTGTTGTTCTGGTTATCTTTTCTTTGTGACAAGTTACTGCTTGCAAGTGTTCACTGGGGTGTGTGAGGTTGGTTTTTCAACTTCTACATGGTATCAGAGCTTCAGATCTATAGCTTCATGTTTGATTTTTTTAAGGATATTGCCTTATAATGATTTTTAAGTACAAGGGTTTCAAGCTAGGCATCTTTTTTGCAAGATTTGGGGGTAGCCTTTTTTCTTGGAATTTTTTTCCAAAAAAAAGGGCACCATCATGTTCGCAAGACCAAAAACCCTAGAAACACTTGTCGTTTGGTCGATTTCTGATCAGTTGGAAAAAAGGGAGAAAAAAATTACCTAGCAGGTCGTACGACCAACCAAGTATAGGGTACGATATATTTGTAGAATAAAAAACATTTTTTTTTTGCATTTTATTTGAATCAGGCTTTATAAAATATTTTGGGGCTACATATTTCTTATTTGGTATTTCTTTTGGTGGAATATCATATATTATTGCTTTTTTTAAAAATCTCCTACCTACAAATTTGAGGGTATCATTATACCGCTTATTGTCCTATCTGATGGTCTAGTTGACGTGCTCCCCATTTTCTCTGACCACTGCTTCTATCCTGGTTGTTGGCTTCCATTCTACTCACTGGCCAACTTCTACTTTTGTCAGCTGAGGTTCCTAAACCACTGCTCTCTCTCCTTCCTTTGACAGCTTGAGGCCTCTGCCCAGGTCCTATCGCTAGCCCGAGAATACTCATTGCTAGCCGGTGGCACTAGGGAGTAGCGCCACCTCCGCTCTACCCACCCACTGCCCATCAGACAATAGGATTTCTTTTTTCCTTTTCTATAACTGTAGTAATATGGAGGATCGGCCACTGGCCCCCAGGATCTCAAAATTTGCATTGGTTTAGTGATCAAAATTTGTGCCCAATTAGCCTTCAAGTACCTTGATTTTCCATAATACAACTTTTTTTTTCATTTTACCATAACTTTCTACCACTATGTCAAAAATTCACAAATGAGATATCATTGGAAAGCTAGTTCCAAGCTTGATCCAGTAGTACAAGTGGTTTTTACTAGTACTACTCCACTATTATTTTTTAGGCCTCTGAAGTTAGAACTAGCTATTTTCAATTTGGGAAGCATTCTTTTTTTATGCAAGGGGTAAACGCTTTTGAACTGGATCTATGAATCGGAATACAACCACTCAACAATGCCACCCCAACGGGGTTTGAACCTTGGTGGCGAGAACAACAATGCCACCTTTAAACCATCACACCATGCCAATATTGGCTTCAGTTTGGGAAGCATAACTTTTGACTCAAGTATCATTTTTTAATGATTATTGCGGCATCAGCTTCATCCTCTACAGAGATCTCAGACTTGATTTTTCCAAAAATTTTACCAAGTATCTATTTTTTTTTTAAATCTTATCTTTTTCTTTCTTGGTTATTTTCTTGGGAAACATGCAATTCAAGCTATTTTTTGAGATCAAAGAGAATTTATTTTTGTATTGAGAGTATATACTATTGTTTTCATCATGGATTCACATAATATTGTATCACTTACTCCATTCAACTACTTTGGTTGGAAAAAGAAAATGGGGATTCATTTGATGTATGAAGGGTTGCATAGGGTGACCATGGGTACAAAATTTGAACCTATAGGTGCTACTAAAAAGAGAAAGTGGTTTAATAGGTGTGATGAGGCTTTTGGTACTTTATGTTTGTCTATTTATCATAATCGTCTTTTTCATGTTGAGTCTTGCACTACACCCCATCATATTTGGACTACTTTGGAGTCTTTGAATGCGAAGTAGGATACTATGAGAGGATTCCAATTGGAGAATGAGCTTATTGTCTTAAATCCTAGGGATTTTGATAGCATCTAGGAGTTTTTCACTAAACTCAAGTCTCTTAGATTGCAATTGACATAGTGTGGTATTCAAAAGCAGGAATCTTAGTTGATATTTTCCATTTTTTCTACTTCCTAAGTTCATCTTAAGGGGGGTTGTTAGAGTAATAAGTTATTTCACTTAATTAATTTAATAATATTGGTTAATTAATTAAGTCACTTATCACTTTAGTTTTACTTAAGCTAAACTTAGGCACATTAATAATTAATTATTTATTAATTATTAAGTGTGCAGACTAGGGTTTCCTTTTAGGGTTTGATCTCATTTCTTAAGGATTGATCTTATTGTAATTATTCATTCTCTTAATGCATTTTTTTATTGAGGCTTGTAGAGCATCTTTTTTGTTCTTTTTATCTTTTCTTTGTGATAGGTTATTGCTTGCAGGTGTTTACTGAGGTCTGTGAGGTTGGTTTTTTAACTTCTGCAGTAATCAACAAATTTGAAGCCTTGGAGTAGCATTATTATGTTTTTTCAGGTCTTCAAGCTCACTTTTATTCAAGATATAGCATTTTCAAGGGTTGATTATGGTTTCCTATGGTGAATCATGATGGATTCTAGGTTGGCAAGATGCAACTAGCCATGAATCCAAGCCTAATGAGTTGTTTCCTAAGTGATTCTATCCTCCACTATAACTCTGCATTCATCCCAAGGAAGGTACATAAATTATTAGGGATCATTTGGATGATTAGGTATCTCTCAAAGTGAGTCATTCATATTCATGTTTCATTCTTGCATCTCATTCTAGCACAATAGAATAGGGTTGCATTGCATTTTAGGTTTCCTAATATAAGACACACTTAAAATTAAGATTCATGTTAACATTTGCATTCAATATTCATTGTTTCCATCAAGGTTTACTATCGAATCAGGGGCTTAACAAAGGAAAACCCCCCACAAGAAAATCAACACTCTATTATGTTTTGTATGTCCTTTTTATAGGTTCAGATCTGAGAATTAGTTTTGGAAGGAAGAGTAGATATTGAAGCACATATAAAGGCTTTGAATTCCCAAAAAAGAAAAAAAAAATAATACACCAAAAGTGGAATATTATTCCCACTACAGGAAATCTTTTAGATTTTTGAAGATCCTAAATCTACACTATCAAAAACTTGTTCTAGTCTAGAAACCCAAGACTAGCACTGATACACTAGAAGTGGCATATGAGTCCCAATGTGTCATAAAAGCAATATTTTTAGCATTTCAAAGTTGATTCTAATCTCCTTCAAATTTCTAGGTGCACTTCTATGTTTTCCTAGTTTTTTGTTCAGATTTTCCCTCTTTTCTAGGTCCTTTAGTGATGTTTTGCATTGTATTAGGTTTAAACATTAGTTATTTCATTTCATTAGTCTTTCCAAGCCATAGCTTGGTGGTGAATGCCTCTTTAGTTTCTAAAAAAACCCTAGGACACCTTATTGCAATATCTCCTTCTCCTACTTCATCCTTGGATTGAGATCTCTAGGGATTCCTTAAATGAGAGTGAAGAAGATTATCATTCTATCTCCCATGTATAGAACACAAATTTTACATCTTTCAATTCCCATGTTGGCTAGGATGAATAATGGGTGTATGTATTAGATTAAAATCATAGATTAATAGATAAATGTTGATGTTGTTTATGTCGCATCATTCACCATGAATGACAGAGGAACAAGCATATAATTCCCTTTTTGCATTATGTTGTATCAACTTGTAAGATCGATTAATTGCATCTATTTGATCATAGGTAATTTCTTACATGTCAAGCTATCTATTCCATTAAAAGGAATTCATCAAGATTGGCCATTGATAATGTTTATGCTAAAATGGAAAAGTCATTCTATTGTTGGTCATTATTTGGAATGATAAATGGCTTGAACATTTATTCTTTTTCTTGCAATCACCAATAAGAAACATGAGTTTTTCTATAACCCTAGAAATAATGAAATCGTTCTCGACTCTTATGTTTATTTTAGTCTTAAAATGATAAGCATGTCATTCAATTTATTTATTGCACAACTTGAATACTACTATTTTCTAATGTTTTAAATACCAAAATGATGTAAACTCTGTTCAATTGAATGTTGTACTCGATAGCTTCAAATTGCTAATGAAACATATAGGCATGGAAACTTGTTAACTTCTACAAACAACATTTTTTTGTTACAAACATTGTTTTGCTACAAAAAACATCCTTTTGCTAGAAAAAACATTGTTTTGCTATAAAATACTATTTGTTTTACCACAAACTATATATATATATATATATATATATATATATATATATATATATATTTTAGACTGCAGGAATCGGGTAGCACGACCCCCTATAAACTGCAGTGCACCTGGTAAACTTTTTAACGTGACCGGCGGCACTGGCGCGACACGCCCTCCGGTACCACGGGACGGGGGGGAGACTAGAACTTGTGACCAGCAGAGCCGCAACGGAATTACTTAGCCAACCAAGCTAGGGCCCCCGCCCTACCACAAACAATATTATTTCACTACAAACAATATCATTTTTTGCTATTAAACAACATTTTTTTTGCTACAAATAGTATTGTTTTGCTACAAATAGTATCGTTTTTCTATTAACAATATTTTTTTTGCTATAAAAAACATTTATTCTGCTACAAACAACTTTCTTTTCTACAAACAACTATGTTTTGATAAGAACAACATATCAGTATGCAAGAACTATTCAAATAGATATGCTCTCATTTCTTTAAAGGAAAATTGACATCTTTTATTACTGAAAAATGATATGTCAATTTGTAACATTATTTTGAATGGAAGCAATCTATTATAATGGTGTATATAGGGAAAAATCAACAAAGGGTTTAAATGTGTTGAAAACAATAAATGGATTAAATCATATCAAGCACCATGAAGCGCAAACTAGAATGAAAATAAAAATAAACAAAGAAGATGAAAACCCATTTTCAAACTTAGACTTGATTGATCTCCATGGCTCTTCTCCACCCACATAAGAATGCAAGATTTTGAAGGTTGATTGTTGAAGGAATGTTGGTTGCTCAATTCTACAGCATAACAATCTGATGATAGATGGAGATGGATGGACGATAGAAGAATTATTTTGACAACATAAGGATGTGGGTATGTGCAAGATCATGATGGGCCAAAAAGTGGCAATATTATGGGTATTTGTAGGGTATGTGGTTGATGACTTTTTTTTAACCCAAAATTGATGAAATGAAAAGGGTTTTTAGAGGAGATTCTCAACTTTCCACCAATATAAATTATGTTTTAATTTGAATTTAATAAATAATTATTATTCATTTTCTATTAGAATTACGACTAAAGTCCTTATCGATAGGCTGATTGAAAAACATCTATAACTTTCAAAAAGTGTCACATTTTTTTAATCTGAAACATGTGTTACATTCTATGGTTCACATAATATAGGATTAAAAAAAGAAAAATTAAATTTCATGAAGTTTTGACCAAGTTAAGGTGGTCAAATATATGGGTTTTATATTTTTTAAAAGTTGTAATAAAAATTCATAATTAATTATTTAGAAAACAATTACTAAAAATATGCATCACATCCAAACATGAGTCCTCTACTTATATATTAAATCTTATAAAAAAAATATTATCATTTTATTATGGTTAGGGTGGTCAGACAGACACTTCTTATTTTTTCCCTTAAGTTTAAGTACTACTACATTGAAATTTCAAATTTTCACCAAAGAGATTTTATTTATTTTTAAATAAACCTAGTAGTTTAGAAACTACATTCAATTTTCTATAGATTCTACTCTTACATATTTTTGAAATAATATTGATAACTTATTGAAATATTTACGTCAAGTTGCCTAACACTAATTTTTTTGATTTTTTTGCCACTTAAGGGCCTGTTTTTTCCATGATGATCTTGCACATACCCATGTCTGAATAATGTGATCAAAATTGCTTATGAAAGGTTAGATTTATAGATTTTTGATGTGGACAGAGATAAGATATATTTGATAAGATTGATAAGGATTTTATTTTTAACAAAAGAGGAAATACAATGAGATGAGAAAAGATTTTCAAAAGATAGAAATATTTTGATTTATTGTTTTAAAGGAATTAAAACAAGATAAGATAAAATGTGAAAAGATAGAAAGATTTTGATTCTCTTTTAAAGGAAATAAATCCTGAAAAAGATGAGAATAATAATTCATGAATTATAAAATTAAACAAATTAATTAGATATACATGAGTTCAGATTTTGGAAAGAAAGCGAGAAGATATCCTCTAAGATTTTATTAATTAAATAAATATTTGATTTATTTAATTAATGTTGGATTTATGATTTCATTAATTAAATAATATAAATTATTTAATTAACATTAGAGGAATGGATGGAAATGATTTAATTAATTAAATAATATAAATTATTTAATTAACATTAAAGGAATGGATGGATTAATGGATGGATTATGCATAGGAAGGGAATAAATGAAATTAGTCAAATAAATAAGATTTATTTAACTAATTAGATGATGACATGGGTACCTAGTGGCAAAACATACTACAAGATATCTAAATGATGCAATGTTGTGACAAGGTATCGTAAGAGGACATTTTTTTGGTGTCTACATTTTGCCCCTCTTTGAGATGATGTTCGAGATAATGAGATTTTTGTCGAGTAACATCATTTCAAAGAGGTTAAGGTATGCATAAAGGAAAATGGATAATGATATAAAGATAGGATGATGATGGAATGATGATGCCCCCTCGAGATGATAGGCGGATTGAACAAGCATGGGTAGGCTCTCAAAATGAAATGATAAGGATAGACAAGATGATGCAAGATAGAAAGTGTATGGAGATGAATGCTACATTATGCTGCAATGAAGGTGAGCAACCATGATGTTTGATATAGCACTAGATGTTATGCACCAAGATATAAGGACCAAGGTGATGATGTGTCTTGTGCCCCAGTGTAATACAACCTTGTCTAGATGTATGAGGAAGTAGACTTAGAGCATTAAAGTCCTAATGCACAAAAGGTATGATGTTACCTTAGATGCAAAGGATGGTGCAAAAAGCTACTCCAACACACACAAGATATGAATATTAGCTGGAATGATACAAATTTGATACAAATGCAAGATAAAATGATAACACACACAAGCAAGCAAGAAAGCATGCACAAATGATACAAAAACAAACAAGGTATTGCTCGTGCCAAGCCATAAACCATTGATTGATTGATTGATTGATGATGATGATAGTGTTGTCATTGTGGGGAGCAACATATCCCTATAGCAACACAATCATGATGATAATTGATTGATTGATTGGTTGATTTGGTTTATGACAAGATTAGGATCAAGACCAAATGATGTGATTGGATAATTTGATAAGATCGATTGACTTGATTGGTATGGATTAAGGATTGACATACATTTGGATTACTATTCGGAATGGTTTTATTGATTTAAATAAATAATTTGTAATGGTATGATGATGAATTGAATAGAGGAGTTGATGTGATTGAAATGATTTAGCTTGAAGTGATTTGATTAGATGATTGATTTGGTTGACTGGTTGGATGATTGGATTAAGGTGAAGTGATTTGGTTAGATGATAATGATTTGGTTTGATTAGAAGTGATGTGGTTTGATTTTATTGCTTGGATTTTGTTGGATTTTTCATTTTTTTTGGTATTTTTGGGGACATTTTGATTTTTTTGGAATTTTGAAATGTTTTGAATTTTTTATTTAATTTTTGAAATGTTTTGATTATTTTTTTGGATTGTTGAAATGTTTTGATGTTTTTTGGATTTTTGAAATGTCTTGATGTTTTTGAATTTTTGAAATGTTTTGATGTTTTTGGATGAAAAATTGAGTAGCCTTTGTGCTAGATACCAATGACAAGGGGGAAATGAAGTCTAGGTGCAAGGGTGGGTGATGGGATAAGGGATAAAAGACTCATGATAGATGAATTGATGGAAAGGGTAGGTCATAGCGAATGGAATGGATGTATGCATCATAGGAGAGAAAGGATGTGATTTCCAAAGACTATGTCACATAGGAATAACATGACCCATTCTAGGTACAAGAATTAGAATTTTTCTGGATAAAGCTTATGACAATAGGATAATGGTAGACTTGTTTGGAAGGATGAGTTATGTCAAGAGGTACCCAAAAAACATTTTTCAACCTTTGCCCCTATGTATTCATCAAGATCAAAAGAAGAAGGGTGGATGAATGGACTCAATATGATAGGTATGTATGATGGCTAAAGATGGTAGGTAGGATGGAAATGATATGACATGAAAATGATAGGTTGGATAGATAAGGAATTGTGCCCCCAAGTTTAAGTGACATAGAAGATCAACGTACACATGACGCCTATTTTCTAGGTTTTCATCATGGTACTTATGTAGGGTGCCTGTTTACCAGGTTTTCACTGTTGGACAAAGAGATTTCTCTTTACTTTTTACTTTTATTTATTTATTTATTTATTTTAATTTTTGGCTTTTTGGATATGATAAGGGTAATATGGATAGGAGGGACTCAAGTGTCTAGTTCCATGAAAGGTGATAGTTCCACTAGATATGGATGTCATTGCATGGAACATGTCAAATTTCATTATGCTCATAGATGTTGGTAAGGGATGACATGAAAGGGATGGATTAGGTAGATGGTAGATTATGAAAGGCTTATGCTAGAATGGATGGGGAATAGTAGATGATGATGTGGATTGAACAGGACTTGTGGAAAAAAAATATGGATGAAAGGTTTATGCAAAAACATGGACCATAGGAATGTGATTGGGAAGATATGTAGGATAATGAGAGAAGGATGGGGAGATGGAGGTATGTGGGATTGTTGTGAAATGGAAGGGAACCATGAGAAATGGTTGCAAATGCTATGATAAACGTTGAATTTCAATGTGGATGAGGTGTAGGAAGCAATGGAGATGTTTGCTTAGGAGGTGGTGGTTGATGTGTTTTAGGTACCCACATAGACTTAGTATTTTTATGATTTTTGTTTGGCTTGTGGGTTTTAGGAATTTAAGACTTTTGAATGGAATGAGAATGTGGGGTGGAAGTGGATGGTTGGTATTTTTGTGATGTAGATGCATCATTTGACTTGATTTCCCTTTTCTTAGGTACCCAAACCAATTTAGTTTTGTCCTTTACTTTTGGAGGAATGGGATTATATAGTTTGTTAGATGTAAATGGCTTTGACTTTTTGTATTGATGCTCTAAGGCATGAGGATTTTTAGGATTTTTTACTTTATAGGTAGAGGCATTAATTTTTTTTCTTTTGAATCCCATGAGTATGGTGGAATGGGTGGAAGCTTCATGTCTATACAATGTGTGCATTGATTGGTCATCATTAGGATTTTTAGAAGATTTATGGATAAATGGATAAAAGGATTGGATGGTAGGGATATTAGGTGTTTGAAGTAATGGTGGTAAACTGGAGGGAGGGAAGTTAGGAGTTGGAAGTAATGATGGAAAAGTTGATGGTGGAATATTAGGAGTTGGACATAATGGTGGAAAAGTTGATGGTGGAAGGTGTATGGTAACATGCTTTTGAAATTTGTAGGATGACAGAGGTGGGGTGGAAACATATGTTTTAGGGATTTGATAGGAATTATGATGGAAAGTGGACTTAGGAGGCATGGAGGAAATACCAACATATTTAGGTTGTTGTCCCTAGGGTGTATGTCCAAGGTCATAAGAGCGTGGAGAGACTTTGACATGGATGGGCTCAAAAATACCTTGTTCATGAATGTGTAGACCTTTACCTTGGTGGTTCATGTTTTGGAGTGTGCAATGGATAATGGGACTAGGTGTAGGTGGAATACTAGACACGAGTTCCTTATTGGATGGAGAAAATGAAGGGAAGATAATGGTTGCTGTTGTTCTAAAGAGGAACGTTCATGAATGAGGGTGGAAAGACCAATAGGATATGATGGAGTACTTTCAATGGGGTTAATAGTGGGTGGTGGAGGATCATTAGTATCTTGATTACCATTGGGTTCACTTAGATCCAAAGTATTTTTTTGATCTTCTATGTGTGCTTGGAAGGCATGTGTCTCATCAAGGGAAGTGGATGTTGATAGATCATGGATAGGACTAGGTGGTGGTGAATTTGGAATATCTTTCTCATGGATGGGTATATGATCAATTTTCTCATGGATAGGCTCTTCATCATTATGGATATCATCTTGATCATAAAAATGATATAGATTATGGATAGGTTGGATGAAAATGATTTGATCTTGATTAGGACTAGGGCTTGAAGTTTCCACATGCTTGGGAGTAGACTCTTGATATAACTCTTGGTTGCTTAAATGGAAGTGGAAGGGGATTTCTCATGGAGAGAATTGACATGTTCTTGATGGTCAACAATGTAGGAGAATGAAAGAGGGTGACTTGGACTTACAACAAAAGACTCTTGAATTGACTCAAGGGGTTGTGGATGACACGTTTGACTTGAATGGCCTGGCATGATGTTTGAAGACTCTTTTGTTTGTTCAAGTATATGTGTTGAATGATAGCAACAATTTATTCCTTGATTGTAGCCCTTGGGTCACATCCTTTATCAGTGGATGGGTGGATTTAGGTAATCCCATCAATTTATTTTTTATATATCTATATTTAGGGGTTTGAGTTTATTTAGAAAGTATAGATGCCAATAAATTAGGACTCAAACATGGTGACTTATGGATAGGATTTTGATTAGATAGTTGTGAATAACCTAGATTAGTGTTCCCCTTGTTAATGGTTGTATTAGAACTTAAAGGCTCTTGATTTTGTTGCCTAGGTGGACTTAAATTCACATGTGTTTTTTGTGATGTGGCTTGATAGGTTTCATGTGGCATTGTCATGTGAAGAAGTGGATGGATTAGATTGGTATGAGGTGGAAGGGTGATAATGAATGGATAGGGGATGATGTGGTGGTTGTTGGATTTGATAAGTGGCCATGAGGTATTGGGCTTGAGCTAGGAGGTGTTGGATTTGAGGTGACTTGTGTTCTTGAAGTTTTTGTATTATGTCATGGAATCTATGAATGATTTGTTGGGGTAAAGGTGTTTGAATTGTTTTAGCTATGTGAAGAATATTAAAAACATCTTGTGCTATGTCTTCCAATGTTTTCATGGTGTAAAATGATGTTGATTGGATTAAAGAGATGATGATGATTAGGATATGATATGGAATGACAATATTGTATGATTTGGATGATGTGGTAAGTGTTTATTGGAAGTTTTATTTGGGAACTATCAAACACAATATTTCACATGAAAATGCATGAACACACACACCAAACACAGTGATAAATTTGTCTTTGAAGATTAGATGTTATGATTAAGAAAACACTTGAATACACAACAACAAGCCCTATGACTAGTCAAGTGGGGTATGGCCAATTAGGTCTCAAGCTAGTTTACACAAGGTTGACTAAGGATGATTTGAAAGAAAAATCCTACCACAAAACTGGGAGAAAGGGGTAACCCACTCTTCACCTTCATTTCCCAAAGGTATAAAGTTTTTTGGGGCTTATCCAAGAGTGACAAGCTTTTAACTCCCAAACAAGTGTTTCTTTTGATTCACACTTCAATTGAGGTCATCCCCAGGGGTGATGAAATCTCCTAGCAGGCCTCCTATGAAGGGTTTGAAAAAATAAAACCAAGTGAGGTGTTTGTGATCACACACACACTTGATTCACACTCAAAATTGTTAATTTACCCTTAGAAAGGAAATGTGTGTAAAAAAATTCAAGCACTTGCTCTTTTTTAACACCAAATCAAGTTGTGATGGAAGACAATGATTAATTTTAGACCCAAATTTTGAAGTGTGATTGAAGACAATTTGTTTTAAGCCAATTTCAATGATATGATTAAACAAGATTTGATTTTATGCCCCAAATTTAAATGTGTGACAAACAAGATTAAGAGATTAAAAATGGAATATGTGCACCTCATTATTTGCTTTCCAAATTATTTTTTTATTGATCCCAATGCTTTTCCAGCTTTGTATGATTCACCAACAAGTCACCAAGACAAAAAGAAACAAATTACAAATGTACTAGAATAAAAGTCATACGTGCCAAAGAATATATGAGAATTTGAGAACTTTAAATTTTTAAAAGTTGATAAACATCTACACCATTGGATAGCTTATGAAATTCTATCCCATTTAAAAAAAAAAGCTCTGAAAAAGACCAAAAAATGACCAAGATACAACCATTTTAAGATTGACTAAAAAAATGTTGAAACAAAGATATATGCGCTAAAACAGAGGCCATATGCACTAAAAAAGAGGCCATATGTGCTAAAAAAAAGTCTCAGATGCACTAAAAAAACTCCAAGATGCGCTAAAAGAAGTCCTAAATGCGCTAAATTTAAAAAAAAAAAATTAATTAATAAAATGGACTGAATATATGTGCTATTTTATTTTGTATGTGCCGAAACAATTCCTGGATGTGCTGAAACAACTCTAAATGTGCGGAAAGACCTATAAAAGCACTGTTAATATCCTTAGATGCACTATAGAAACCCTCATATGCACTATAAAAGCTCCTAGATGCCCTAAAACATAAAATTTTGCCAAAAATCCGAATTCCAAAACATGAAATCCTATCAGAAAACCTACAGATAAATGTTAAAAATGGGGCAAGGCCCTATGGTGGGTGCCAGAATGTAGATAGGAAAATCCAAAGGTTTAAAAGTGTTGAAAACCATAAATTGATTAAATCCTATCAAGCACCATGAAGCACAAACTAGAATGAAAATAAAAATAAACAAAGAACATGCAAACCCATTTTCAAAAGACTTGATTGATCTCCATGGCTCTTCTCCACCCGCATGAGAATGCAAAATTTTGAAGGTTGATTGTTGAAGGAATGTTGGTTGCTCAATTCTACAGCATAATGATCTGATGATAGATGGAGATGGATGGAAGATAGAAGAATGATTTTGATAGCATAAGGATGTTTGAAGAATGTGATCAAAATGGCTTGTGAAAGGTTAGATTTATAGATTTTCGATGTGGACAAAGATAAGATTTGATAAGATTGATAAGAATTTGATTTTTGACAAAAGAGGAAATACAATGAGATGAGATAAGATTTTCAAAAGATAGAAATATTTTGATTTATTGTTTAAAGGAATTAAAACAAGATAAGATAAGATGTGAAAAGATAGAAAGATTTTGATTCTCTTTTAAAGGAAATAAATCCTAAAAAAGATGATAAGAATAATTGATGAATTATCTAATTAAATAAATTAATTAAATGTTCATGAGTTTAGATTTTGGAAAGAAAGCGAGAAGATATCCTTTTAAGATTTTATTGATTAAATAAATATTTGATTTATTTAATTAATGTTGGATTTATGATTTCATTAATTAAATAATATAAATTATTTAATTAACATTAAAGGAATGGATGGATTATGCATAGGAAGGGAATAAATGAAATTAGTCAAATAAATGAGATTTATTTAACTAATTAGATGATGGAATGGGTACCTAGTGGCAAAACATACTACAAGATGTCTAAATGATGCAATGTTGTGACAAGGTATCGTAAGAGGACTTTTTTTTGGTGTCCACAAATGGTTTTTATTTTGAATGTATGCAAAAAATAATAACTTCAGTTAGCACATATATGTGTATGCACATAGACCTTTGTCTATGTACATAGACATACTTATGACATACCTTCTTTTGTTACTTATTTAATTCATTCTTAAATGAATATTGAATTATGTTGAATATAATAATGTAAAATGTTTATGAAGTGAATGGATAATGTATTGATCAGTTCTATTTCAATCATTTTTTATTTTTTTATTTAAGTCGAGGAAATAAGTAGATTGAATTACTTTTTCATAGATATGTGTGTAAATAATATTCTCTTGTTTGAATAGAACAGCACCTAATTAGAATAGAGCACCTCAAGGTAGATGTTGCTAGAGGGTAGATAGTTTCTATTGAATAACTGTGTTGTTGAAAGTTACCTTACGGGATGGGTGCCAAAATGGAGTTTAGAGAGTAGAGGTTTTTGCTTTATCGAAAACATATTATTTTTTTTTGCAACTTAATTTTTATGCTTGGCTAAGAGATTAGCCCATTATGTATGTATGGAATTTTTGATAACACTCTCTACCATTCTTAGCATACAGCTTGTGTTTTTCTAATCATAGATGGACATGCTTATTAATATATGTGCACACCGTAGTTTCCACCTTGCAGATTGTTCTCTTGGTAAACTTTCTATGCAAGTTTAAGTAATCTTCAAGCTAGAAGAATTCTAGGGAAGCATAAGCTTCATGGTTGGGTGTAAATAACTTCAACCATGTTCTTGTCTACTAGTGGAGGCGAGTGTCAATAGGAAACCTTAGATTTTTTCATGATTATCATGTTCTATGATGTAACCATTATGTAAAATTTGTATATTGTATTGACTTTGTAGCCCTATGAGCCAAGTCAGCGTAGATATTGTAATTGAAATTGAAATTGAATATATATGTGTGTGTGTGTGTGTGATTCATTTTAATTATGCATGTGTTGCTATGAATAAAAATATTTGCTTAGTTATGTTATTTTAAAATTAAATTAATAATTAGAAGGGTTTATTACATTAGGAATATATTGCATGTAAGATTGTCAATTCAATGAAGTTTCATGTTTGCATATCAGTTTCTTGTGTTGTTTTTGCTATGTTCACTCTAAACTGCACAATTTTGGACTACTCTTTATGAACCCTCCTACCATGACTATATGAAAGAAGGTACAAAATAGCTATTTCCTGAGGCTCGTGGATACTCTAGTGGTATTTTTCAAACCAAAGGGTACCACTATAAATTTATTAATTCTATAATGATTCTAAGAAGCTATCTTATTAATATCTAACTTTGTAATGCTTATTTGAGGATATCTAGACTCCAAATCTATCTTCAACAACACCTTGGTACCATACATCTAATAAAATAGGCCATATATTTTAGGAAATGGGTAATTATTCTTTATTACTAAATTTTTCAACTATATATACTCTATGAAAAGAAAATGAAAGGAACCCATGTTGTTGAAAGTCTCAAGTCTAACAATTCTTTATTTTTCCCACTATCCCCTGACCCACCATCTATGATAAGGGGAAAAAAGAATTTGGTGTTGGCTCCCCTTCTATTGTTCTAAAATATTGACCTTTGAGTCCTCCTCCCATTCCTCCACCTTCCTCTAAAGCTGTTGGAATTATGTGTCTCAATCTCACAGGTTGAAACCTCTGAAAGAGCAATGTCAGTGTGACATCCTTATTGTCTGGCTGACTAGTAGTTGTGCAACCTTGTAGGATGCTTAGTTCGCCGAGACCTTGTTACTATCATGCTGAATGAAGCTATCACTATGACATTTCTATTGTTGTGAAAGTTTCCATCTCTTCTTCCCTGAGTAGATCTCTTACCAACAAGTTGGTGTCAAGTGGTTGTTGAGGAGACTCCTAGCCAAAAGGTTTTCTTTCAGTATGAAGTCTTAGCAATGTGATATGTCTCACCGATAAGTATACACTCAGAGTCATCAGGGTGAAATGAAAGCATCGGTAAGAACTCTTGCTAATAGTTGGTTCTCTCACCGATGGGTATGAACATCAGTGTGACCTCTTGGTGAAAGCAGTAGTCTCACTGATTGTTTTGTGCTTTAGTGTGATGTCTCATTGATAGCGGTAATTATTGTCAACATTGCTACATGTGTTTATTATTGGATGTCTTTGGTGAGACTCCTAGCGATAGGTAGTGTCAGGGAGAGGTGTGACTTTGGTAAGTACTCTTGGTGACAGATGTTTGTCTTGCCAATGGATATGAATGTCAGTATGACATAAAGATCTTTGGGACTCTTGGTGATAGGAGAACTATTTCTGATAGAGCTTCACAAGATAGATATGCCTTCGATATGACCTCTCACTGACTAGCGATTGTCTTGGTGATAGCGCTACATGTGATGATCATTTGTATGATGTCTCAGCAATATGGTTTGTCGTGCTGATAGTTTGTGAACTCAGTGTAACCTCTTGCCGAAGGTGATGACTCTTGGCGATATTGATGGTTGGGCTTTATGGCATCGGGGAGACACAGCTAGTGTCTCACTGACATGTGAACATAGTTTGAATGATTTGACTGATTGAAAGACTATCCTACGTGGTGTGTCTTCGACCAATCAGGGAGTAGAATGGGAACTACTATTAGTTGAACTATTATGACTATTTCTATGTGGAAGTTCAATAGACCAGGGCTGACATGGATATACTTAGAGATTGAAGATGATGTTCAATTGGATGAATGGTTGAACAATCTGTGTGCTGAATAGTTGGGTGAACATTTGAGTAATTAGTGTGAATTCAATTTAGAGAGCATTTTATCTTGAATGTTCTATACAAGGTTGATCAAGGATTACGCTATTGTAAATTAACATCAGAAAGATAAGTTTGATCTCTGTATGTAATCTCCATTATTGTAATACATATGTAATCTCCATTATTGTAATACAAAGAGGATTTTCTTGGTCTAGTGGGTTTTTCTCCTGTAAGGCTTTTCCCACATAAATTTGGTGTTCATTTGTGTATGTTTAATTTCTCTATTTTTGTTATCTCTTTCAAATGTATCTAAATTGAACTATAATTGAAAATTTGAAGTCACCTCTGCATTCTTCCCTGAGGTTTTGACATTAGGAGAGTTGTTTCCACACCTTAGCTTTCCTTACAATTTGTATCAAAGCCTAGCTAATTGTGTTATCCTTGTGGGTATGTTGGGTTTTTTGTGTCAATTCTATTTAGTGGGAGTCTTGTAGAAGTTTGGTAATTCAAATTACAGGTTAAGATGGCTAACACGTCAGGAAAGATGAAATTGAGAAATTCAATGGTAGCAATTTTGAGTTGTGGAAACTCAAGATGGAAGATCTATTGGTTGATCATGATTTGTGGCTTGTTGTGTCTAGAACAGAGCCTACAGGAATGAAGCAAGAGGATTGGAACCTTGCAGATAGAAAATCAAATGGGTTGATAAGGCTCTATCTAGCAGACTTTATTCTTCTGAATGTGCATGAAGAAAAGACTACATCTTCCTTGTGGAAAATACTAGCATCTATTTATCAGGGCAAGTCCTTGGTGAATAAATTGTTCTTGAGGAAGAAGCTATACACTTTGATAATGCAAGAAGGAGGATTCGTTGCTGATCATTTGAACACTTTAAACATGTTGATTGCATAGTTAACATATGTTGGTGTGAATATTGATGAAGAAGATCGTTGTATGTTGTTTTTATGTTCTTTTCCAGATTCTTGGGATCACCTGGTGATGGCTATTAGGAGTATGACATCCAGTTTTAAGATGGAAATTTTGTTCCTTCTTTGTTATTAGAAGAGATGAGAATGAAATATTTTGAGATGGTGAAGGAGGCTCTTGTTGTTAAAGGAAGATTGAAAGAAAAAGGCAAGAAGAAGGACAAAAATTCCAAATCCAAATCAGAAGGGAGATCAAAGTCTCTTGGAAAGAAGTCCAAGGTGAAGTACTAGAATTGTGGGAAACTTGGTCATGTCTGAAAGGATTGTAAAGAGGAGAAAAAGAAGAAGAAGAACTCTTTAGAAAATAATTCTTCTCAGAGTGATGTAGATGCCTTCATTGTAGCCTTGGCTATGTAGGCATTAGATGATTTTTGGCTGATTGATTCTCGAGCATCTTTCCACATGACATCTCATAGAGACTAGTTCACAAAGTATGAAAAATACAAAGGTGGAAAGGTGTATTTGGAAAGTGATTCATCTTTGGAAAAATTTGTCCATGGAAGAATCATAATTCAATTCCTTGATGGAAGAGTGAAGGGAATCAATGATGTAATGTATAGACCAGGTCTGGCAAGAAATCTAGTTTTGTTAGTAAGTTGAATGATATTGGAGTGCAAGTCACGTTCTCTAGAAATGGCTACAAGATGACTAGAGGCTCAATGGTGCTAGCAAGGGGTGCTTGTATTGGTACCTTGTATAAGTTGGATGCACATGTTGTTCAATGCAATAGTGTCTCTATAAAGTCACAAAAAGCTACTCATGGAGAAAAGAGGTAAAAGTTCCTGATAGTGTAAACTCTATGGAAGTTAAACTTCCAATAGAAAAGACTATGCTCTGGCATCATAGGCTAGGCCACATTAGAGAGAAAGGTTTAAAAACCTTGAAGAATAAAAACCCGGTTGAAGGGCTTGATGATTGTAACCTTGAATTCAAGTTTTGTGAACATTGTATATATGGTAAACAACACCATGTTTCATTTTATTCCAGTCCTCACAAATCTTCTAGTTTTCTTGATTATATACATTTTGATGTTTTTGGTCCAATGAATGTTCCTTCTTTGTCTAAGTCAAGGTATTATGTATCGTTCATTGATGATTATTCAAGAAGAGAATTTGCTTATTTTTTGAAAAGTAAATTAGAAGTGTTCAGTTGGTTTAAGGAATTTAAAAACCTTGTAGAAAATTCAGAATGGAAGAAAATAAAATGTTTAAGGACTGATAATGGTGGTGAGTTTTATTCTGATGAATTTGAGAGGTACTGTAAAGATCATGAAATTAAAAGACATAAAACTACACCTTACACTCCACAAGCAAAATGGAGTTGAAGAAAGGTTCAACAGGACAGTGATGGAGAGAGCACAAAGTATGCTGAGTAATGTTGGATTGGAGGAGAAGTTATGGGTTGAGGTAGTTGATACATGTTACTTGATAAACCATTCTCCTAATTCTGCTCTTGTTGAGAAAACACCTTTGGAAGCATGGTTTGGTAAGAAGCCCTCTCTAAGACACATTCATGTTTTTGGCTATGAGGCATATGCATATGTGCTGAATGAGAAAAGATCTAAATTGGAGAAGAAGGCTATTAAATGTAATTTTATTGGTTATAGTGTTGGCATAAAAGGATACAAGCTTTGGAATCCTGATACAGAGAAGGTTTTATACAACAAGAAGTGTTATCTTTCGTGAGTTGAAGCCTTCTACTTTGGATCTATAGTCAGAGTCAAAATTAGAAAACAAAAAGGATGTAGTTGAAATTCCTCTGACACTAGATAAAAAGGAATTGAAAATTCAAAATGTACTTGAAATTGAGGAGAGCTCAAGTAGTTATGAAAGTTTTGTAGAAGAAGAGAAACCTTAGCCTCAACAAGGAGGAGGTCAAATCATTGAAAGAAAGCAACCTAATAGGTATGGGTTCTCTTTGATAGATTCTACTTGTGCCTATGCTTTAATTTCTAGCATTGATGAGCCTAGGACTATGAAAGAGGCATATAGAATGTCTGATTCAAACTCTTGGTTGGAAGCCATGAATGAAGAAATGGCATCATTAGAAAAGAATGATACTTGGAGTTTGGTGCCCTTGCCTAAAGGTAGAAAAGCTATGGGCTACAAATGGGTATTTAAAAAGAAAATACTTTTGGATGGCAGTGTGGAAAAATATAAGGCGAGGTTGGTTGTGAAGGGATATTCCGTAGAGGGAATTGATTATGGAAAAATTTTTTCTCCTATAGCTAAGCTGGCATCTATCAGATTTCTTTTGTCACTTGCAGCAGCGTATGACTTAGAGATTGAACAGATGGATGTGAAGACAACATTTCTTCATGGTGAACTTGAAGAAGAAATTTATATGTCCCAGCCTGAGCACTTTGTGGAAAAAGGTAAAGAAAAACTAGTTTGCAAGTTGAAAAAATCTTGTATGGATTAAAGCAATCTCCTAGAATGTGGTACCAAAAGTTTGACACTTTTGTTTTGTCATTGGGATTTGTAAGATCAAAATCTGATCATTGTGTGTATTACAAAGCTGAAAGTGATTGAGTTCTTATTATTGCTCTCTATGTTGATGATATGTTGTTCATAGACAATAGTAAGTTAATGATTTATGATCTTAAGTCTTAGTTGTCTACAAAGTTTGAAATGAAAGATCTTGGTGACACAAGGTATATTCTAGGAATGGAAATAACTAGGGATAGGAAGAGCAGGAAACTTTGGCTCAGTCAGAGTAAGTATATCAAGACTATTCTAAAGAGATTTTGTATGATTGATTGCAAGCAGCTAGTTGTTCCAGCTTTGTAGGGAACAAAACTATCTATTGAAGATTATCTAAAATCTCCTACTGAGATGTAGGAAATGACCAGTGTACCTTATGCTAGTGTGGTTGGCAGTCTAATGTATGCAATGGTTTGTTGAAGGCTAGAAATTTCCCAAGAAGTGGGATTACTTAGTCAGTTTATGGCTAATCCTGGAAGGACACATTGGGATGTTGTAAAAAGAGTGTTCAGATATTTGAAGGGCACTTCAGAATATGCATTATGATAACATGGGAACTTGATTGAATCACAGAGAACTCTCAGCATTCAAGGCTATGTGGATTCTGATTAGGCAGGGGACATTGATAGCAGAAGGTCCACCAATGGATATATTTTCATGATGAATGGTGGTGCAGTGAGTTGGATGAGTAAGTGATAGGTTGTAGTCACTTTTTCCACTACAGAGGTAGAATACATGGCAGCAATACACATCTGTAAAGAAGCAATTTGGTTAAAATGTTTGTGTTCTAACATTGGTTTTGATGTAGGGAAAATAACAATTTACTATGACAATCAGAGTGCTATTTTTTTGGCAAAGAATCCTACCTTCCATGCTAGGACAAAACATATAGATGTATAGTATCATTTTGTACGAGATATGGTGGAGGATGGAAAGGTCTTTTTAGAAAAAGTGGATACTCTGGAGAATGTTACAGATGCATTGATGAAGCCAATGAGCACAAACAATTTTAGGTGGTGTGCCAGTACGATGGGCCTTAGTGCCCATAAATTTTAGTAGTCTTTTTGTGCTTTGGAGGTGCCTATGTGATCTTCATCAAGTGGGAGATTGTTGGAATTATGTGTCTCAATCTCACAGGCCTAAACCTCTGCAAGAGAAAAGTCGGTGTGACATCCTTATTGTCTAGCTAACTAGCCGTTGTGCAACCTTGTGGGATGCTCAAGTCACTGAGACCTTGTTACTATCATGCTAACTAAAGCTATCATTGTGACATTTCTATAGCTATGAAAGTTTCCATCTCTTCTCACCCAAGCATATCTCTTACCAACGAGTCGGTGTCAAGTGGTTATCAAGGAGACTCATGGCCACTGATGTTATTAGGGTGCTCTTGGCTAAAAGGTTTTCTTTCAGTATGAAGTAGTAGCGATGTGATATGTCTCACTAATAAGTATACACTTGGAGTCATCAGGGTGAAATGAAAGCCTCAGTAAGAACTCTTGCCAACGGTTGGTTCTCTCACCAATGGGTATGAACATCAGTGTGACCTCTTGGAAAAAGTAGTAGTCTCACTGAATATTTTGTACTTCGGTGTGATGTCTCGTCAATAGTGGTAATTCTTGCTAGCATTGCTACATGTGTTTATTATCGGATGTCTTTGGTGAGACTCCTAGTGATAGGTAGTGTCTAGGAGAGGTGTGACTTTGGTAAGTACTCTTGGTGATGGATGTTTGTCTTGTCATTGGATATGAATATCAGTATGACATAAAGATCTTTGGGACTCTTGGCGATGGGAGAACTCTTGTCGATAGACCTTCACAAGATAGATTTCCCTTTGGTATGAACTCTCACTGACTAGTAATTGTCTTGGTGATAGTGCTACATGTGATGATCATCGGTATGATGTCTTAGTGATATGGTTTGTCTTGCCGATAGTTTTTGAACTTGGTGTAACCTCTTGTCGAAGGTGATGACTCTTGGTGATATCGATGGTTGGTCTTTGTGGCATCAGGGAGACACGACTAGTGTCTCACTGACATGTGAACACAATTTGAATGCTTTGACTGATTGAAAGACTATCCTACATGGTGTGTCTTTGACCAATCAAGGAGAAAAATGGGAATTGCTAGCAGTTGAACTATTACAACTATTTCTATGTGGAAGTTCAATAGACCAGGGTCGACATGGATATACTCAAAGATCGAAGATGATTTTTGGTTGGATGAATGGTTAAAAAATTTGTGTGATGAACAATTTGGTGAATAGTTGAGTAATCAGTGTAAATTCAATCCAGAGAGCATTGTATCTTGAATGTTCTGTACAAGGTTGATCAAGGATTATGTTGTAAATTGACATCAGAAAGATAACTCTGATCTTTGTATGTAATCTCCATTAGTATAATATGAAGAGGATTTTCTTGGTGTGGTGAGTTTCTCTCCCATAATGGTTTTCCCATGTAAATCTGGTGTTCCTCTGTGTATGTTTAATTTCTCTATTTTTGTTTTCTTTCAAGTGTATCTAAAATGAGCTGTAATTGAAAATTTAAAGTCACCTCTGCATTCTTCCCTGAGGCTTTGATGTTAAGAGAGTTGTTTCCACACTTTAGCTTTCATTACAAAAGAAAACAAAGGAAAGGGGCCCATAGTCATGACCTTTTTTTCTATCTTTGTCCCTCCTCTTGTCCCTTAGGAGATTGCTCTTCCACTAGTAACATCTATTAAGACTACTCCTCAAGAGGAAAAGGACCCCCTTGAGTTTCCTTAGCCTACTCTTTGTGGTGCTCACATTCGTCGCAACCAAATTATGTGTGAACTCAAGTATTACCTGTGGTAATTAGCCTAAGAATGTGAGGCCTCACAAAATACTGAGGAGGATTCTTCTATTTCTACCTCTACTTTTGTCTCAATCTCCACTTCTATCTCTATTTTTGTTTCTATTTCTACTTCTATTCCCATAACCTTTTTCTTTCTTTTGAATTCTTCAACGGATCCCAATGATTCTCATGCTAAATGGGTGTAAGTGTTCATAATTCCTTCTATAGAGCCTCCCTTGATCACCTATTTACCATATCTTCCTCCTTTTCTTGATCTCATTGACATGCCTGATTCAAAGTTGTTGTCCGACTATGGCACATTCTCCTTCTCCCTCTTCTACTTCTACTATGAGGACCTCACATCATCTACTTAAGAATAAGTTAGAGAATTAACTCCTTCCAAATGATGGTTAGAAAATTTCTTCTTTATCATTTGAATCTTTTTCTACTTTTGCCTATGCCATTCCTATGAATGATACAACACTTCCTTCCCTACAGTTTGTAACTACTCCTTTTTTAGAGGTTATAAATTACTCTTTTTTTTCTCATCCTTGCTGAAATAATGGATGCTAAATCATCCAATGAAGCTACACACACTTCAAAGGATCTTACCAAGATAAATTCAACCATATAGAAAGTGTTACAATGAAGGTCATGCAAATGGAGATTGCTATTAATCTAGAATATTAGATACTAGATGATTACAAATGTACAAATGCCCTAAATATATAGGCATGAGAGAGATGCAAGATGTAATATGATGTTTCCATGTGTCTTGATCTAACATGTGACAATATGTGAACCCTACCTAGGAAATGATAAAATATAGATATAAGTTCTAGAAGGACAACTCATCTTCTAGAAGGAATATTATCCCTACAAACATGGAAGGGATAAATTACCCCATTATTTATGATTTATCTAAAAATGCAACCTAAGACTTAATTAATTAAATGCAAGACCTAAGTTAACTTATGATAGTGTAATAAATAATTAATTACACTAACAATGCTCATATATTTCAATGAAAACACTTCACTCCAAAAAAGTGTATGTTTCACTCATTGGAGGATATTTGAACTTTTTCATCTACCTTTACTAGATCGATGACAATAAACTTAGAAGCACTTACTAATGAGGATATTTACATAGCCCCCTCTTTGGCCCTTTCTACAATTGAGTTGGCAGGAACTGTTGTTACTATTTCCCCACACGATGATCTATATTTGGAGAAGGATGACTTGTTAGAGGTTTCAAACTAGAGAGGTACCTCTTCTTTATATTTAGATTATATTTGTGTGTTTTTTCATCTTCCCCCATGCTTGTATACTAATTTTTGTGCTCTCACCTAGAGGACCCTTGCTTCCCTTGTAGGTACTTGGATATAGTAGAGAAAATGTGTCATTACATTTATTCTATTTTCCTCATCATTCTTCTATATGTTGTAATTTTATTTTTTTTTACATTGAGAACAATGTAGTGTTGGCGAATTTAGGCCTCTTCTATGCTGACCAAGTTTTTAATTTTAGTTTTCTCTATGTGCTCTTCTTCCCATTTTGATCAATTTCAAAGGTGATGAAATTTCATACATATATTGTACTATATCTTATCTATATATATTTATGATTAGTTTTGATCCCCCTGTGATCTTGATTTATGTGTCTCTACTTTCCTCTTGATGTTGTTGATTCTATGTGTTCTCCATTTCATGACAACATTCCATGAATACATCTCACTATGTATATTATGCCACATCATTTGTTTTACTTTCTCTTCTACTTACAATGATGTGCTACTCGATGTAGAAAAAATCCTTCTAAGGGGGATATCATATGTATCTATTCATTTGAATTTTTTTTCTTAAAAGTATTTATTTATATCTTGATGTATTATGATCTCATCATCTAGCTCTGGGGATACTCACTAGACTTTTATTTTCTATGACTATAGTACAATGTAGTTTGTAGTAGCCATAGGCCTATATCCTTGTCATATGGTCTCTATCTTGCTAGCAATACTTATCAGTGTTATATTTCATCTAATCAAATTATGTCAAGTCTAAATATTTTGTCTTTTTTATTTGTCACTTTTTCTCCTAATGTTTTTGTCTTTAGCTAACATGTTTATGGTAAGATTGCAATAAGATTTGCAGGATGGAAGACCCTTTTCCTTTTCATGTCCTAGCTTAGCTTCTCTATTACATATACAAGATCAAATATCTACATCCTCTTCATCTTGGGTATATTTTGTTCAACCTCTTTCTACTTTATCTCACCAATGTTAGAATGCATATGCTCACTAAATTAGGGGAAAACTATAATACCAAAAATTGAACCTCATATAATTTTTCATTCCATAATCTCCCCTTTAGCTCTATTAAAGTCAGTAATGCAATTATCCCTTCACCTCATATTAATTTTATCCCTAAACCCTTAATTTTAAACTTTGTATGTGATTTTTTGTTGTGGATGCTATCACAACACAGATGTTTGCATGATGTGCAAATGTCCTAAAAATATTCCTACCTACATAGGTTTTAGGATGTTACAATTCCTATTTTCTCACAAATTTAACACCTCTGTGGCCTACAAACACACTAAAAATGCCCTCTTAAATGCCTTTGCTTCTTTTTTTCAACCACTCTTTTTATTATGTTTACTCACGCTTTCAATATTTTCACACTAGCTCTCATTTTCTCACTATCATTCTCCTTCTCCACCATTTTCTTTCAATATCTATTGCTCTTTGGCTTCTACATTAGTACTTTGGTCCTCTTTGATCATCTTAGGTGTTACATTCTCTCCTTCAACATTATTAGCTTTCTTAAGGGATGGTAACTACACTCTCTTCTATCGCATTATCATACTCATTTCAAGTAGCATATTATCATTTTAACTTGTCTATGGTCTTTTCTATTTAATTTCTTTTCTATTATTTTCTCTATCTATTTATTTGGTTGTTCATGGAGGTGGAAACATCTACATGGTGCTTTGATTGAGACAAGCCCCTAAATAATCCTAGCATTTTTCCTCATTTCCAAGTGTGCAAGTTGTCAAGTTGTGGTGTTGTGGGAGACCTCATTGTGTTGGACCTCTTGATCCTTATTTCTTCTCTTTTGATAACTACACATACTAGTTCTTATTCTGTTATTTCCATTATTTTTTTAATTTATCATATCCTTTAGGTTTTAGTCTTTGAACAGTTAGTAGACTTCTTGACATCTTTGATAGCAAGTTTTTTTTGGTTTTTACGAGACTGTATCACACTGTAGAGACATCTATTTGTCATGTTGTCATCCTTGGTCAAGAGCTAGCTAGCTTTCTTATGAGACCTCTAAAGTACTCTCTTTTTTTCTCTAAAACACTTAGTCCTAAATCTTTCATAAAATATAAAATATAAGAAAAACTCTTTTGTTCTTGCACCCTTGTCACCCAAACTTTTCCCTTGAGGTAGTTGAGGAATACTCATCCTTAGACAAGGAAATCATGTCATTTTTTCTCCACTACAATAAGGAATAATAAAGAATATGAATTCTTAGGGTTAGGGATTTTTATATCAATAAAAGAAGTATTTTAGGGTTATATTAGAGGAATGGTAAAAAAAATGTCATGTAGAGAGTGATCTGAGGGATTAATCTATTTAGAAGAAGGATTTAGATGAATTTTTAATGATAGATTAGTATAATGTGGAAATGGTGATCCTTGCAATAAATCCTTAGAAATCAAACATTATTCTTCCTAAAACAATGGATTGAACTAAAAAAAACTTATTATAATGTCAAAAATTTCAAAATGAGAGTGATGATATAAAATATAAAATTTAAATTATAAGTTAGATGTTAGCACCCGAGCATTCAAATGTCAAGGATATTAGTGTTTTGGTGTTGAGGAAAATCTTTAAGAAGGTTAGATTTTTATCTGAGAGACTAGAAATTCTCTTAAATGAAATCCTTTTACTAAAAATAGGATCCTTTAATATGATTATAATTTAAGGAAAATTAGTATACTTCCTTTGTAAAATCATTAAGTAGAAATAATTTGTCTATCCTTAGAAATAATGTCCCTTATTTTGAGAAAGATATTTAAATCAAACTTTCAATGTTTCTAGTCCATGAAATTTAAGCCTACATTAGAAACAACATCTACTACCTAGTTTCCCCCTCTATAAATGTTTCTTACCTTCAGCTGATTAAAACATTGCATTATACTTCTACACTCTTTTATCTTGTTTCCAATCTTCCAAGGTGGAGTATTATTATTTAAAAATAAGTCAATAATAATTTTTCAAATCTTCTTTAATCTCCAAATTTTGAGGACACAATATTTTTTATTCTTCTAACCCCTCACCACATCACCTTTGCCTCAAATTCATTGTGTCACTTCTATCCTATTATTTTTTCATTCCCCTCAATTAAGTACCCATTATCATCCCTTACCACACCACCAAAAATAACATCTCTAGGGTTTCCTTTAGAACAACAACAAAAATTAAGCTATACCCACCCTTTCATAGGGAGCTTCTAGTTCACATTTTTTATAGTTGACGTTAATGAGATCTTGATTAACCCCCAAATTTTTTCCTAACTCTTATATCCATATATGTGTAGTGTAGAAAAATTTATCCATTTGCATTTTCACACTTGTTTGGGCCCTCCTAATTAAAATGGACTTAATAATGCCTTAATTTAGTGTAAAAAAATTTACTCTTTACATTTTCACACTTGTTTGGGCCCTCTTAATTAAATTAAGCTAACTTATGCCTTAATAAGCCATTTTATTCATTTGCAAGCCTAATAAACTACATTTTCTGAAGGGGAAACTCAACAATAAGTAATGCCTTCAGAAATGTGTGTTCTAGGAATAGGGACATGGGACCCATTCACCTATGGGAAAATGGGTCCTCCCTAGACCTTTGTACCTGAATTTAAAATATTTTTTGGCAATATTTTAAGGTCCCCAAATCCATATTTCATTATCGGATTATAATTTTTGAATTTTGGAAAATTAAGGATACATATCTATAAATACAAGGTTATTTCACTAAGTTGCACCTAGAATTTTAAAGATCTAAGAACCTAGCACTTTTATGCAAGTATTCCTATAGAGAATTTGATGATCAAGAGAATTCAAGAGAAAATATATCGAAGTCTTCTTTTCATCATGAATGTTTTTGGAGCTAACATTGTGATGTAGGTTTCAAGATCAAGTTCAAAAATTCAAAGCATTATTCAAGCATCAAGATCCACATCCATTGAAGCCATTTCATGCAAGTTGTATAACTTCTAATATCTCCTTTACCAAATTTTATTCAAGGGTTTGTTGAGTGGTAACATAACATTTTTCATTCTTCATTCCCTCTTTCATTTCATTATTTCAATTCAAGGTTTTTTTTGTAAAAATAGGGTTTAAAAAAGGAAAACTACCATTCACCAAAAATAAACCATTTTTCCCTCTTGTGTGCATGTTGTAGATTTAGGTTGAAGAAGGATTGAAGACCTTTTTAAGTGGAAGATTGGAAAATTTGTTAAAGTTTTCATCAAATCACAAAATCAAACCTATAGATTTGATTTCCAAATTTTGACACTGAAACTTGGACAAATCAAAAGATACAAATGAGCATTAGAGGTTCCCAAAATATTTTTTAAAACCATGAAAAAGATCCATTTTCCCATGGGTAAATGAGTCTTAGTTATCCTTCAAAAAAGTGACTTTTGGTGATTGATAGAAACCTTTCCACCCTTTTGGGATTTATAATCAGTTTTCCATTTCTCCTAATATTGAGTTTCATATTGTTTTTTCAAGTTTGAATTGGCATAATTAGGTTTATTTTATATTTTTAGTTTTTCTCCCAAAAGTGTCATTTGAACTTGACCTCATCCTTAAAGAATAAGGAAATTTGAAGATTTTTATATCGAGTTGATTCACCTAAGGGTTTTTAGTAAATTATTTTTTGGGATCTCATTTCATAATAAAATAAAGGAAAATATGTCCATCTATATAATTTTGGTGAACTCCCTTCTCATAACCTACTTTTCCCCATTTCATTTTGGAGAATTGAATGTTTGAGCATCATAATTTTTTGATTTTGGAGCCCATTTTCAACCCTAGATCTAGGATTTTCATTAATTTACATTGAATTACATTGATTTGAATCTCATTTAGGGTTAGTCATTAACATCATAAAATTGAATCAAAATTGCATCTCAAATTAGGTCTTTTTCCTTGTCATTTAGCATTATTTTTCACTTGCATTTAGATCTAATTTTCCAAAAATTTAAAACTATAACTTAATATTTGAAACTAGAATTTGAAAAGCATAAAAATTAACTCAAAACTTTGTAAACCAATTTTTCAAAACCCTGAAATGAGACCCATTCACTCATGGGAGAATGATTCCCTGATAAGGGCTTTTTCTGAATTTCAGAGCATCAAAAACACCATTTCTGCATTTTGTGTTCTTTCATTTAGTTTTCTATTTTAGTTTCTTGAATAACTATTTTATGAAATCATTCACATTAAGGCTAATTTTTCAAATTAAGTGCATTGTTTGAATTCAAATTTTCATTTGAAAAGACATCATTTTTAGTTTTTTGCATAACATAATAAAAAAATTATCTTGTTTTAAATCTAAAAGTTTCTTTTACATACTTGCATTACACTTTACATTCTAGGGTGATTGATTGTATCTAACCTATTCTCCATTTTTGGTGCACCTTGAGTTTTTGAAGCTTGTATGAGCTTCACAACTTGGTGCCCTATTTCCAATACTATTGTGAGATGTAGTTTGAGACTCATGTCATCCTACAATACATCATTCACTATAAATCTTGTGTTTTCTAACACTTTCACTCATAGTGTTGATACATGTTAACACACTATGGACCATTCCCTTGACACTTCATTTCCTATGACCTCCTTACTAGCAACTAACGTGACTAATGTTGAATCAAGTGTTGTCAATGTCCCTATGGAGAACCTAAGAAGAATGGATGAAGAGTTAGAGAGATTGCAAAACTTTGTGAGCTTTGAATACATTGTCGGTAATGTGGTTTGTATCATAGATAACATGAGGAGAATAATTGATAATGAACAAGGAATATAATTTGTGCCTAGTTTAAATCACATCATTACCAACCACATCCCTACAGTTACTAGTTGTGCTCAAGATTTGGGGTATACTCAATGTCAAGGTGGAAATTAAATTCCTCCTTCCACAAGCATAACCAATATTTCAAAAATAACTAATCCAATTGTTACTACAACCATACAACCTAATGGTAATGTCCATACTACCTTAGGTATTTCCACTAGGAAGCCCTCTAGATTTTTGCATTCAAATCTAATATCTCCTCAACCATATACCCTCACAAATTTACACTTCACTTGTCCTCCAAAAAAAATATGCATCCACCATATTCACATCCATCTCACAACACAAAAATTGATCCTATCCTTAACCAACTCTTGCAAATTGTTTCATCCTCATAATAAAAAATTGCTACATTGAATCAAAATCAAAATGGTGAACCTTCTCAATATTTCAAAAGAAACCCCCTATCCTTGAAGATATTGAGAACACAAATGCAATAAGGTATAGAGATTCCTATACTTGAGAAATATGGTGGCAAAGAAAATCCTATTAGCCATGTTTCTGCATACAAAAACTTATATAGTGACTTTATTTTTGAGGAGAAACTCTTGGCTAAACTCTTCACTAGATCCTTGAAAGACACTACCTTGGAATGGTTTTTCTCCGAACTTATTGATACCTTCCTAATAATTTCCAAGTGCACATGGGCACTAAGATGGCCTTAGAAAATTTAATAAAATGTAAGCAAAAAGATGATGAAAAATTCACCAACTTTATTACCCGTTATCAATTATTTTATTCACAAATCAACATTAAGATTCTTAATCTTAATATTCAACAAATGTTCATTGAGAATTTGTAAAATAAACTTCAAGATAAGATTGGGATGATGAAGTTTCCCTCCTTCACATAGTTCTGTATTGCTCTTCGTGATTACCAAAATATGGTTTGTAATCATGAAGTGAAGACTCCCTCTAGTCATCCTACAAAATCCAAATCTATGCCTCAAAACAACTATGAATCATTCAAGAAACAAAATAAGGTATTTTTGAAACTTAATCCCTCTCAACTAACTCAATATGTTGACACACAAGCAGATTCTATAAGGAAAACAAATCCATACACATTTGGAGATAGAATATGACAATTTACCCATTTACCTGATACCCTTCATAACACCATGTTGTAGCTCTTAAACAAGAACTTAATTTCCTTACCTTTTGTTAGAGCTCTTGGTCCTACTAAGCCTTTACCTTGAAACTATAGAAAAAATGTGAATTTCCATTTTCACCAACAAAATGGAACTAATATGAAACATTGTGACTATTTTAAATATATTATGCAATACCTCATCAATTCTAATCACATTCAAATTTTTGGTGTTAATGATCAAGGTAATATTTTTGTAGCACCTCCTAACGAAGAATTGCAAATATTTACTAATACTATACCAATCATAACATTTCATTTGTAAAAGCTAGTGAAACTAAGAATGGTGTGATGAATGTTGACATGAATGATAATGTGGAAAGTTCTATGGATAAGATAGTTGCAACTTGGTGCAGGAGCACCCTTGCAAGAACATGCCTCCATGAGGAAACTTTCGGTTTTTAATTTATGATTGATAATATTATGTTGTAATAAGGTATAAATGGCCACATTGGTGATTTCATAGGTCCTAGATAGTTAATTTGGGTTAATTTGGGCATATTATGTAAAAGTTGTAAAAATTGACAAAATGTTAAGCAACATTGTAAAAATGCAAAAAATGTCAAATAGAGGAATATGAAGAGTCAGGTAGTTGGAAATTTAGGTTTATGTGTTGGGTTTTGTTATTTAAATCATTTTTAAGCCTCTCAAACTTTGAGGCAAGAAGAGGAATGATGTATGAGTGGAGAAATCAATGAAATACCTTATTTTTCTAGAATTTTCTTGCAATTTCTTGATTTCAGGCCATTATATGGCCATGTATCATGCAAGAATTCTCTCCTACTCCATTGGTAGTTAAAGCCTTGTAAATATAA
The DNA here is from genome assembly GCA_007258455.2 of Sequoia sempervirens. Classification (NCBI taxonomy): domain Eukaryota; kingdom Viridiplantae; phylum Streptophyta; class Pinopsida; order Cupressales; family Cupressaceae; genus Sequoia; species Sequoia sempervirens. The sequence continues at coordinate 142,161,802 of VDFB02000002.1, read as the reverse complement.
TTATTTATGTATTTTTTTTAATAAAAATCCATTCTAGTTTTTGGAAGTTATAAGCAATTCATCTTAGGCAGGTCAAAACCCTGATCTAAGGTAAGTAGAGGTAAAGAAATGTCTGTTTCTTCAATTTTAATTAGTGGAAAAGGATATTTTTTGGTGAAAAAACTTATTTCAGCATGTTATTTCATATTACAAGTATTTATATCAAAAGACAAAGGTTATCATATAAAATGATGATGCCCTGGGTCTATAGTTTGTCTAAAAATCTAGAAATTGACAGTGAATAGTGAAGATTTTGTGTTTTGAGTAAGTAAATGGTATTCTACTTGGGTCAGTGATTTAAAAGGATGTAGTGGTGTATTGTGAGCCCTCTTTAGTTAAGGTTTTGTGGAATAATTTTTTTTTTTAATCATTTGTACACTGGTCTTGCATGACAAATTTGTGACAGTCACCTTTTGAAATCTAAAATGTTGGTTTAGTATAAGTGTTTGATAAAATGTCATGAATGAAATATGTGAAATGGTATAATATGGTTTTCCAAGCATATTTGCACATGTTTTTTTCTTTAGGAAGGAGGAAAAATCTTGGTCATTTCATGTTGTGTTATTGATGTGGCCTAAATTGGCCTAATTACTTATTTGGATAGTCTACATTGAAAGTTCTTATGTTTGAGATGTTTATGTTGGAGAAAGGGTTTGGGTCAATCACTTTGATGTTGTTTAATATGGTTTCAAGATTCAATAAAAAAAATTATGCCTAATCTCAGTTTGAGTGTTTTGGAACCAAGTATTTTGGTGAAGAAAAAAATGAGTCCTACTTGGAAGAGAAAACAAGAATTGGTTGAGTTTTTGTCAAGTTGAGCTTTTGTTGAGTTGTTTGTGCTCCCAAATTCCATCACAACCATAGAAGTTTGACCTCATAAGGGCCTAACCAAATTTCCCCTTGGAATTGCTTTCTCACAACATGACATAATCAAATATGCATCTGATGGTCCTCTTTACATAGCTAGAAGAATCAATGACAAACCCACTAAAAGGATATTAATTGATCCCAATTGTGTAGAGAGTGATCAATGAATAATTCTTGTTTTTGTATGATCTTTATCAAGATACTTATGAAAAATTGAAAGCATGGGTCAAAATTCATAATGGTGTTTCTTTCCCTATGATAGGATTGATAACTCTTTAAAATTTGGACTGAGAACATTAAGTGTATCCTTCTCAATCATCCCATCACCAAACCAAGTTCATGTGAACTTAGGCTACCCATGGCTTCACTCCATGAAATTCATCTCGTTAGTAGTACATAATTTTTAAAGTTTCGGGTATGTGCAGGATTATCATGAAAAAATAGGCCTTTAAGTGGCAATGAAATTTACAAAAATCATAGTTAGGAAACTTGACGTAAAAATTTGAATAAGTTATCTATATTATTTAAAAAATATGTAAGAATAGAATTTGTAGAAAATTCAATATAGTTTCTAAACTACTAGGTTTTTTTTTTTAAATTTATTTGGTGAAAATTTGAAATTTCAATGCATTAGTACTTAAATTTTAGGGGAAAAATAAGAAGTAGGTGTCTATCTAACCACCCTAACCATAATAAAATAATAGTATTTTTTTATAATATTTTACATATAAGTAGAGGAGTCATGTCCTAATGTGATGCATATTTTTTTGTAATTTTTTTCCAATAAAATAATTAATTATGAATTTTTATCACAACTTTTAAAACATATAAAAACTCATTTGTCTAACCACCTTAACTTGGTCAAAAATTCATGAAATTCATTTTTTTTAATCCTATAGTATGCAAATCATAGAATGTCACACATGTTTTAGATTCAAAAAATGTGATGTCATTTGAAAGCTATAGATATTTTTCAATCAACATATCAAACAAGATTTTAGTCGTAATTCAAATAGAAAATTAATAATAATTATTTATCAAATTAAAAGTAAAACATGATTTATATTGGTGGAAAGCTGAAAATCTCCTTTAAAAATCATTTTCATTTCATCAATTTTGGGTAAAAGAAAGTCGTCAGCGACATACCCATCATATCACCACTTTTTGGCCCATCATGATCTTGCACACACCCTTTCCACTTAGCAATGAGATCTTTACTATGTATCATAGTGGCTTTAATCTTGTGTCTTCCCATGGGAATTTCTCATTGGATTTCTTTTGGCCCGAACCTATGGGACCTATTAGGTCTTGTGAGGAACTCTTTTTCAAATCCTATCAAAATTATCCCTTAGAAATATGCCTCAACCCATAATTGAGCCTCCTATCCTTGATGAAACAATGATTGAACCAAAATCCCTTCCAAGTAACCAAGACTAAAAAATGAAAGATCCTTCACCCATTTCATATATGAGACCACAAGATAACCAAATAAGTCTCGTTGTGCCTCCTAAAGTTAAACATGTTTACAAAGCTAAAGAGACAGTGGTTGAAAAACTTCCCATGGTTCCTTCTATTCTTCACTCAAGCAAAGAAAATTAACCTATGGTTGACAAACCCACTCCTACATAATCATAGCTTGAAAACTGAACGAAAAGAAACCAAAATGCTAGTGAGCATAGGCATAGATGTTGTGCTATTTCTCATTTGTTGCAAGCAAAATAAGAAAAGAACAACATAGAAAATAAAAATCCAAACTTACCTCAACCAATGAATGGTGATTCTCCACCTTTGCTAAACCAAGAAAATCCTATATCTCTACCACAACAAGAACCTTTTATGGATATTATCATTAGACCTTCTGTTGTGATAAACTTGGATGATGATAATGAGAAGGCTAAAATTGATGAGGAAGTGCATAAAGATTTAAATTTATTTTTTTACTCTTCCATGAACTTAAAGAATAACAATTGTGATGATCCTCCTAAAAAGAGTGGTTCACCATGTGTTGAACTCGGTGATTGCCCTATTTTGGAACTTTGTGTTGCCCCTTTGCCCAGTTGCCCGCCTTCTGCCTACAATGAACAAGAATGGGATGTAGATGAACTACTATAGGTTGAATCACATGTTCCTTATTTTCTTTTGTTTTTCATGTTATTTGTGTGATTTCATGTGTTTAACATGATCCCCTATACTATTTTGTTTGATATGTCTTCATGTTCATTCCTATGTTTGTATCTACATTCTTCCATATGTCATAATAAAAGAATAAATGCTCAATAGTTTCTTCATCAACACAACCCAAACTATACCTATTTAACAGCTAAAAACCCCTCTTATTTATATTATCAAGAAAATTGTGAATAATTCAAAGTTTCATTAAAATATTATGATGGTTCTACCCCCCATACAATTTTCTCTTTAATCCTCCAAATTCAAGTTACAACCAAAAAGTTGGAAGTTTTATTGACCATAATGTGGACCTCAGATCAATTTTCTTATGAATTTAGGTCATCCATGGCTTATCTCCATGAATGAAGTCCACTCAATTATTTATAAATTTCTTAAATTACCTTTTGAAAAAAAATACATACTATTTATCATAGTATATTTAAACCTTTGGATCTTTGTGGAAATTTTTCCATTAATTAATTTTACCCTCAACCAGCCCAACCCACTTAACCTCATGAATATTTTATATTTTTATCATATCAAAAATTCAAATCTAAGCATATAGCTTAATTATTCCTTTCCAATATCCCACTCAATGCTCGTCTATCTCCAATGGCTACAATAGTTTTTCCTCCTAATCCACATATAGTGAATGAACCTTGACCCAAACATAATATGCTTCCTTGACCTTGAATATTTAGTATCTATACTATAGTTCCCCCTCTATCATCCTATCAAGGATCACAAAACAACCATTTGACGAGGCCTTCAAGGAATACTTTTGTTCCTCCTAAAGAAAAACAATCCTTTTTTCAAAAAACTCAAACCCCTATAGTCTCCCAGCCTTCAATAGTTCCTTCAATTCCTCCTACAAAGGAAGAAAAGGGACCAATATTCAAAAACAACCCAAGTATCTCTTCACAGTATAAAGCTTGTGCAAGATGAAATTGAAATACAAAATAATGCAAAAGAAGTTGTCATGCTATGGCTCGTCAACATGTTTCAAATAGAAAATCCAAACATAATGACCTCCCATTCACACAACTAAATTGTAATGAGATACCTCCCTCCCATCTATTCTCATCATTAGTTGACTCCAATCCACCCCCCTCACCAAATTAGGAAGCCAAATTTTATTTTTCCTAACCAAGGAAAAGGCTCAACATATTGTCTCCCTCCATGCCACCTACTCCAAAAAGTATTCAAATGGTTGATAGTTCTCATGATCACACTAGTGGATCACTAACTTCTATGATACTTTGTAGTATATTTCAATAAAAATTAAGAAGATAAAATAAAATTAAAAAAATAGAGATCATAACTTAATATCTCTTATGCTTACAAAATAAATGAATTTAGATTAGGGCAATAATGATCTGGTCCTCCTTCATCAAGTGATCCACCATATGTTGAACCTTGTATCTCTCCTTGTATTGAACTTATTGTAGTTCCTTTAACTTCTTATCCACCTTCTATTTATGATGATAAAGATTGGGATGCAAATATTTTTTTATAGATTGACTTGCATGTGTAGGACACTTTGTATCTTTTTGTTTTGCCTGCACAAAATGTTTTTTCTTCATAATGTGTTTATTGGCATGTATTTGTGTTTTTTATTTCTACTTGGATGACTCTTGATGTTCCCTTTGGTATAAGGACACAGAGAGAACAAATCTACAAAAATATTCCTCTGTTTGTATCTTCTTTCTCCTTAATGTTGTTAAAGTTTTTATTTTGTTCCTTTTGGAAGTGTTGTAAAGTATTGGGAAATTTCTAGGTCTCTTCCTTGTTGACCAAAAATCCTCTTGGTCATGCATATTCATGTTATATTTATCCCTTTTATTCATATTCCACATGTATATGTGGAATTATTTATTTTCATAATATTATCATACTATAGATTCTTTATCATCTATGTTGACCTTAGATGTTTTGATCCCTCATGTGTTATTTTTTCTTGCCAATTATATGTCTTTTACTTGGGGGAAATACCTAGTCATGACTCAATGTTTTCAGAACATATCACTTGGCATAGAGTTTCACAACAAGATCTCATGCCCATCATTTTGTAAATATCACTTTGTTCTACCTTAAAGTCAATTTTGGTCACTTGGTGTTACTAATTACTTTAAGGTGGGGGCATACATTCTATTATGTGCTTCACCTCTTTTCCATATAATATGAACCTATAGACACCTAAATTTGGACACTTAATTTATCCAAATTTATCCCCTCCTCTAAGCATCCTTATTTTAATTAATCAAGTAATATCGCTATTATTTAATTAATATCTTTAATTCCTCTAATCCCTAAGGTATCTATTTAAATAGTTAAATACCTTCCCCCTTTCATCAAATAAATTAAATAAATATGACACTTATTTAATTCATCATATGTCACAACCCCCATAATTTTTATCTAATCCTAATCCATCTTCTAATCTCATCATTAGGGATGTGCACATGCCTAATTCTTGATTAGGATGTGTCACATCCTCCAACTTCTGCAAGTTGGCCTCTAACCTCTCTTAGCCACCTAACCCTCCTCTAATCCTTCATTAACTAGCCTAATCAACCTATCAAGGAATTTTTAATTCCTTTTATCGTTCCAAGGAATATTGAATTCCTTTTCTCTTCCCCATGTGAATCTTTAATTCACATTTAATCCCCACTCAACATTTTCACAATTTTAAAAATTCATGTCTCTTACATGTCCCCCACTCAACAATATTTAATTCACATTTAATCCCCCAATGCACCCCTTGGAATTTAAAATTCCTTCTCTCATCCCCATGAGAATATTTGAGGAATTTTTAATTCCCCACATGTCCTCTCACCCACATGGGAATAAGGAGGAATCCCAAGGTAATATCCTTTCATATGCCACATGTCAAGATGTGAGGGATTGTGGGTTCTCAACTCACCTTAGCCATACATATTAATCTTGGTGGCTCAATCTTGACCATCCATTTCTCTTAGAGAATTCCAAATTCTCTATAAATACCCCCTCTTTTCTCTTATTTTGGGGGAGATCATGCATGGTAGCCAAACTCTTGCAAAATTTTCGTAGAATCCATACTTAGCCATTTTCATGTTTTTCACTCACTTGCATCCACCTTCATATCATCATCTAGCTTGCATCTTTTTCCATTCAAGGAGAACACAACACCGAAGATCAATGGGCCAACCAAACGATTGAATCGACGCAAGGTAAAAAGTTCCATTTCTTGTTCTTATTTTGTGTTGAATCCAACTTAGGCTAATCTTGAGGTGTAGGTAGTTTTTTAGTGTTATTTGCATCCTCTTGCTTGCTGCTCATTTTCTAGCACTCAAATCCAACCTATCACATTTCTGGCATGCTCGGTGGGACCCACAAATGGGTCTCTTGCTTTCACGTTTTCTATTTTTTGAATTTTTGCAGGTTCGGATCATGAATATGCAGACCTAACCTGACATACAGGCGGACCTGACTTGCATAGGTAGACCTGACCTTCCAAAGAGGTGGACCTACCCTCCACAGATGACAAAAATGGTTTTTTACAAACTTTTCATGAATAGGCAGACCTAACCTAATAGACAGGCAGACCCGACCTGCACAGGCGGACCTGACCTTCCAAAGGGGCAGACCTGCCCTCCACATATGACAAAAATGGTTTTCTACAAACTTTTCACGAATGGGCGGACGTGACCTGACAGACAGGTGGACCCAGCCTGCACAGGTGGACCTAACCTTTCAAAGGGGCGGACCTGCCCTCCACAGACAACAGAAATGGTTTTTTGTGAAAATTTCATGAATGGGAAAACCTAACCTAGGCAATTTTTTTTTAGAAAATAAAATTTCAATTTTTTGCAATCTTTTGGCTGTTTTAAGGGTTTTCAGCCCCTGCTTTAGGTATATAGTGTAATTAGGGGGTGTCAATCAACCTTGTCTGTCGTGTTTTCTAGGTGGGCTATTTGACGTATCCAATCCCCTTGCACCATTCGGCAATCCTGGGTGACGAGAAATTGTAGTTTACCAAATATTTTGAGTCTCCCCGTTTATTTTTCTTATCGGGACCTACTTGGGGTTTTCATCACCCCAAGGGATGATTCCAACTACACATACCGGCAGGGTATATAAAGGGTGGAGAGCGAAAGTGGTGCAAGAGCACCTACACCTCATCCTCCATTTTCACTCATTTAATGAAAATTTGTTGTTATGAGGTTAGAATTAGTCTTTTTGAGTCTTTTAGTCATTAATAAGGTCAATCAAGACCATTGAGCAAGATCTAGGGTGATTTTTTGAGTTTTGAGTCAAAATATGCAACAATGCAATCTTGCACTAAAAGTTGCTTTTGTAGCCTTTGAAGGAAAAAATGTGAATTTTTATGTAATTGTGCAAGGTTTGGGGTCTTGAAAATGTAATAAGGATGTTTCAATGTTATTTGAATGGTTGTTAAGGTCTTAGGTCTTTAGGATTGCAAAGTTGCTTCAAAATGCAAAGTTGTCATAAGGAAATTCGGCGTAAAATCAGCATTAATGATGTAATTTCATTAACTAATGGTTCCATCCTTCAAAAATTAGTTGAGGGCAGTTGTAAATAATGGATAAAAAGTTTAAGAAGCCTCCCTTGGGTCGAGTTTGGGCTTTTGTTGGCAGTTTTGAAGTTTTGAAGCATTTAATAAGAAGAAAACTTTGTTTTTTCTATTTTTTACAGCATTTTTTCCTGATCCCGTGCTTGGTACGGTCTGGTACATCATTGTACGGACTCCAAATTGAAATTTTTTGAAAGAGGGAAGAATCTACTTTCTTTTGGTGGTGATTTTGCTCGTTTTCATTAAGAATTGAATAAGTTACATCAATTTTAGTGAAAGTGGGTCTGAAATCTTGCAAAACAAGGGTTTGGTCACCAAAATGGATGTAATTCCCATTTCCACCATGGGAAAAATCTAAAAACTGGTGGATTGGTAGATTTAGGACTCCTTTACATTCTTCAATTTTTTTCATATTGAAAAATGGAGTTTTGCAAAAGTTATGTGATGCCCTAGGTCTGGTTTTACCTTGAAACAGTCCAGAAAATGATCATTTGTAATCTTTTCTTTTGATTTCTAAGTATTTTAAAGAAATAGAATGAATGAAATATGTGAAAGGGGTCTTGGGGAAACTTTTGGAGTCTTTCAAAGGCATTATGGGTGTTGGGGTGTGCCTTGACAATTTGAAAGCTTCCTTGTACATACCTAGTTAAGCCTTGTTTATGGCTTGTAAATCAATCTTTTGATACATTTGTTTTGGGTGTTTGATCCTATGCTTTTGGGAACTTGTGGGGGATCTTGTTAGAAGTATAAAACCCAATTTCATTATTTGGTTAATTCCTTTAATAAGTTTTTATTTTGACTGTCCTATTTGGCAATGTTGCAAGGTTGCATGGGCTTGTGTAAGAGTGATGAGAGAATGGGAGTTTTTGAGTGTAAAGTTAGGTTATTTGGTCTTGTTTTGACATTTTGAGAGTGTACACAGCATCCTCAAGTCCTTCAAACCTGTTTGGTTGTGTGAGTTGAGTTGGGTGATTAAGTTTCTTGTTGGAAGGAATAGTGAAGTTGATGTGTGCATTTATTGAAGCTATTGGAAAAGGTGTTGCTTCCCCTGCCAGTCTGCATCAGAAAGCTATACCTCAATCCCACCGCATTGTAATTGGTGAAGCATCAGGATGATTTGAAGAGTTGGTTCAATCCTTTTAGGTTCCCGACTCATGCTTGTAATAGGTTGGTGTTCACGGTTTGGGCCTCATGTACCGAGTGTATATCGAGGACTCCCTAGTGACCATGTTTATCCTAGATTAGAAGACTTTGTCGACCATACCCATACTTTTAGACTTAGGCTCATGTTGTCTGATTTGTCCTCTTTGTGCAAAACCAATGATTATTTGATTTATTTCACTCACCCATGGTCTTGTCATTGATGATTACTGCATTTTGAGTCCTTTGCCTAGGTCCTTTTGTGGAAAATCAAGGTAAACCTCATAAACAGCTGGATGTGCCCACTCTGTGAAAAATCTGATTAGTTTTTCACCTTTGGGCAGACCTAACCCACCTTTGGGCAGACTTGACTTGTTGACAAAGTTGTTTCAGGCCTGTTTTGACCTAATTTGATTAGTTTTTCACCTTTGGGTGGAACTGACCCACCTTTGGGCAGACTCGACTTGTTGACCAAGCTGACTAAGGCCTATTGTGACCTAATTTGCTCAACTTTTCACCTTTGGGTAGACCTAACCCACCTTTGGGAAGACTTGACCTGTTGACCAAGCTGATTTAGGCCTATTTTGACCTAAGTTGTTTAGTTTTTCACCTTTGGGCAGACCTGACCCACCTTTGGGTGGACTTGACCTATTGACCAAGCTGTTTTAGTCCTGTTTTGACCTAATTTGCTTAGTTTTTCACCTTTGGGCGAACTTGACCCACCTTTGGGCAGACCTGACCCACCTTTGGGCAGACCTGACCCACAAACAGGTGGATTTTCCCTAATAGACAGCCGTATATGCCCTGCCATTTGCACATCATTTACCCATTTTCCTCCGTTCAAGTGCCAATCTTCTCAATTTTTCATGCTCTTTCCAACGACATATACTACTTCATACTTTTGAGAAGTTGTTTAGGGCACCTTTTCGTTCACCATTTGCCTTCTCGAGGAGGCATATCCTACCATTAACCCTTAATATTTTGTCATAATCCTTCCCTTGCGAGACTGAGGCATCCCCTATAAACATCCCCTCTAGACAACCATACTTTCCCTCCTCTCAAGCCATACCCGCCTTCCTCTGGAGCCATACCCTTCCTCCTCAATAGTCCTGATCAATCATCTACTCATTCTGAACAATCTATCATTCATTTAGAGCCTTTATCTTCTCATTTTGAGAATCATTCATCCATTGTGGGTAGTCATTTACTCATTCTGAGTAGTCATTCATCTATTCTAATCATCTATTTACTCATTTTGAGTAAACGTTCATCCATTTAACACATCCTTTCATGATTTTGAGCTCTCGTTCTATCATTCTAATCATTTTTTTACTCATTCTGAGTAAACGTTCATCCATTTAACACATCCTTTCATCATTCCAAACTCTCATTCTATCATTCTGATCATCCATTTACTCATTCTAAGTAAACATTCATCCATTTAACACATCCTTTCATCATTTTGAACTCTCAATTTATCATTTTGATCATCTGTTTACTCGTTCTAAGTAAACATTCATCCATTTGACACATCCTTTAATCATTTTGAACTCTCGTTTTATCATTCCAATCATCCGTTTACTCGTTCTGAGTAAAAATTCATCCATTTGACACATCCTTTCATCATTCTAAACTCTCATTCTATCATTCTGATCATCCGTTTACTCATTTTGAATAAACGCTTCAAACCTTCTTCCTATCATTTTGAACTCTCATTCAATAGTCCTAATCAATCATTTACTCGTTCTGAGGAATCTTTCATCTATTGCAAACTTTCATCTTCTCATTTTGAGAATCATTCATGTATTGTGAGCAGACATTTACTCATTCTGAGTAGTCATTCATCCATTCCGATCAATCTTTTACTTGTTTTGAGTATTCATTCATCCATTTCTGTCATCCATTTCTCTAATCAAATCATCATTTTCCCCATCCAAATCCCTTGAACTTCATCTCGGGTTATTATCCAAATTGACCTAAGTGTCTGATCTGATCGTCATCATCAACATCCTCTTAGGATTGTCATCCATCCGAAGTCAATCATCATCATTGGCCCAATCAATCCATTTTCAATCTCAAAAGTGGATTCGGTGCTGCAATTGTTCATTCATCCTTCAATCAGTATCCTACGTCACCTAGGGTAATCTTTGAATGGGGTTTACAGTCCCTTTCATCATCCTACCCAATCCATCATTTGATCTTATCAATCAATCGATGAATCTTATCCAATCCAATCCAATCGCATCCCTATCCAATCACCTTCGACCCAATCAATCTACTTCCACCTCAAAGCAAATTCGGTGTCGTAATCATCCTTTGATAATCCAATCTGATCATGAAAAAGCAATCCCATCACATCATCCAATCATCCTAATCTGAGCTTTAATCCAATCCCGATCTGAGCTTGCCCTAAATCCTGATTTGAGCTTTAGTCCATTCCCATCAAAAATCTTTATCCATCCTCTTTTTCTTTTCATCATCATGAATTATTATCCTCCATCAATAGTGGTCAAGGGAAACCCTAATTATGTCAATGATGATAACGAAAGTCTTGTCGATCAAGAAGAATGTGACATGGATCCCCTTGACACTATCATTGCTAATAAGTTTTCACCACCTGCTTTCCAAAATCCAATCATCCCTTTGAGTTATCCTTTTATGTCTTCATCCATACCTAATCATGCTCCCTATGCTACCTGTGACAAGGGATACCCATCATATCCATCATATCCTTCATCTACATCATCCCCTTATCCAACACCCGCATCCTCTTATCCTAGTCTGCCATCACAATACCCAAATCCTAATCCCTCATCCACATCCTCCTATCTCAATCCTTCATCCACATATACCCACTACCCTAATCTTCCATACCAATCTAATCCTACATTCACACCTTCCTATCCTAATCCAATATCCACATCAACTTATCCTAATCCAACATCCTCATTCCCCTCTCTCAATCTGCCATCTCAATCTTCCCATCCTAATCCACCATCCCCATACCCTTACTACAATACACCACCCTCATTCTCGTGTCCTAATTCACCATGCTAATACCCCTATCTTAACCCTTCACCTAATCTTCCATCTACTCCTAGTCTTGCATCCAATCCCATTCCCCTATCTAATCCTAGTTGACCAATCCATAGCTCTAATCCCGTACCAATCCCTAATCCTTCATCCACTCCTACCACACCATCTCAGCCTGGAGCATTCACATTTTTTACTCCAAAAGTTCTCCAAGGACTTATAACAAAGAAGACATCTCCCACTCCACACCTCGAAGTCATGGAATCATGCTATCCCAACCCATCATCCATAGTCATTAGTGACGAGACCCTTCTCCACCCAACACCACTCAAACCATCAAAACCATCACATCCTCTGAATCCATTGAGCCCCCATCTCCTACCATCACATCCTCTAAATCCATTGAGCCCCCATCTCCTACCATCACATCCTCTGAATCCACTAAGCCCCCATCTCCTACCATCACATCCTCTGAATCCATTGAGTCCCCATCTCCTATCACCACATCCTCCGAATCAATTGAGCCCCCATCTCCTACCATCACATCCTCTGAAACCACCGAGCCCCCATTTCCTACCATCCAATCTACCAAATCCATCGAACACCCACTTCCTACTCTAAGAGCCATCAAACCCATAAATGACACCCTAATCCAATCCACTCCTTCCACTCCTAGTATTACCAAAATCCATTCCCATGAACATTTTGAATCCTCCATCCCTCCATCCTCCCCACTTAAAGAGTTCCACCAAGACTCAATTATCATGCCTCTCGCACATGATGATTCATGCCAAGAGCCTAATCCAAATCATGCTGACATATCCCCTTCACTAGATCAAGATCCTACCATCCCATCTAGTCCATCTCAAGATCACAATCCCCATCCATTCCATCCCATGATCCCCTCGTCATTCAAGATTCCATCGCTCCATCTCCATCTCCATCGCATGAGCCCACTACCACAAGCTCAAATCCTATCATATCCACTAATCCCTCTCCTGATACCACCCATCCAAATGTTGCTATCCCATCATCTCCCTATCAAGATCCTACCATCCCATCTAGTCCATCTCAAGATCATAGTCCCCCATCCATTCCATCCCATGATCCCCTCGTCATTCAAAATTCCATCTCTCCATCTCCATCTCCATCACATGAGCCCACTACCACAAGCTCAAATCCTATCATATCCACTAATCCCTCTCCTAATACCACCCATCCAAATGTTGCTATCCCATCATCTCCCTATCAAGATCCTACCATCCCATCTAGCACATCTCAAGATCATAGTCCCCCATCCATTCCATCCCGTGATCCCCTCGTCATTCAAGATTCCATTGCTCCATCTCCATCTCCATCTCCATCGCATGAGCCCACTACCACAAGCTCAAATCCTATCATATTCACTAATCCCTCTCCTAATACCACCCATCCAAATGTTGATATCCCATCATCTCCCTCTCATGATCCCCCATCATCACCTAAAACTGCTATCCCTACACCGCTTGCATATCCCCTTGGTACTCTCACATTCTTCCATGGTGGCCTCCTTGCAAAAGAAAAGCATAGTGTATTTACCACCCATCATCCTCCACCTAATAATGTACTCTCATCATGTTTTTAGAATAAAAAAAATCCTATCATGGATTGCATGCTCAAGAAAATGAACTATCAAGGAAAAGGTCTAGGCCTTCATGAGCAAGGTATTTTAGAGCCCATCCAAGTCAAAGAACAAACCTACATGCAAGGTCTTGGACCTAATTTCCAAGACTCACAATCTAAAGATGTTGGTACAGCCTCTAGACATCCTCAATGAGCCTTTTTCAAATGAAATGTCTACTCTTCCCATCGCTCTGCTAGATCATATGTTGCCATCCCTCCTTCTCTATCGTATCACCTCAAAACAACCGTTCATCTTCCTCCTTCATCTGCTCCATCCATTTTGGGTCCTTACATCCTTCCATCCACCATCTCTCATCCTTCATCTACTCCATCCATCTTGGGTTTGTATATCTCAAGATCACCTCCTCCATCTCATCCTTTCATCCATCCAACACCTATCCATGTCATCCATCATAAACATCCCTCTCACATATCTCAAAATCAGGATCAACAAAGGCACATACCTAAACATCCTCCATCTACACGTAATCCCCATAATCCTACCTTCATCACTCCACATCATCCATCTCTTCACACCCATCTCATTGCTAGTAAAAGCACTTTGTATGCCAAAACAAAAGTGCCTAAATCTAAAGATCCACATGAACCTAAACGATATGGTGAAGAAAAGAAAAATCACAATCAAATCCATCGGCCACAAAGGCCCACTAAAGTAAAAATCAAAACCATGTGGATCCCAAAGAAAAAAAATGCAATGCCATCAAATGAAAAATCTGTAAGAACATCCAAAGTTGCTAATCCAAAAGCTAATCATACACCCCTTTCATCTCCTAAGTTTGTTGTGGGTCCCTATGTCTCGAAATTGACTATTCCATCTCCTCCATTATCCCCACTCTTCATCCATTAATCCTCTTATCTTTTCACATCCATCACCATATGTGCCAATGTTGGTCCTAAACTCACCACCCCATCACAAATCCACCCTATCATTCTATCCATCCCCTCTTCAGCATCCCATCCATTACCCCACATACCAACATCTAACAGTCGCTTCAAACATAGGCTCTTAATACCTCATATAGAACTTGGTGCTTGAGTCCTTCATTCGTATCCTTATGACATGTCTTCTAAATCCACTTATTCACCTCCCTATCCTTATCCATCTCCTTTCGTATGCCATCCAAAAAGTCCAAAAATCCAAAAAAGTTCAAAAATCCAAAATTCCAAACAAACAAAAAAAAATAGTAAGGAGAAATAATCTATCCAATGGTGAAAACTTGGAAAACAAGTGCCTTGGATAAGTACCATGATGAAAACCTGGCAAATAGGCATCATGCATAAATCCCCATATGCACTTGGGGGAAGTTTCCTGCTATGCATTCCCTCCATCCACTATGCTCCCTGCTATGCACCTGTCCTGTTGCTATATGTCCTTTTCATTCATCCCCTCCATCCTGCCTATCTTACACATCCTACTTGGCATATCTCACTAATCATGTCCCTCCATCCTTCTTGTATACATTCCCTATCTATGGGGCACCTATCAATGCATGCTTTGGACACCTCTTGGTATACATTCCCTTCACACATGCTCTATCATATCCCTTAATCACCCATCCTATCCTCCTCCAGTTATCTCCTTCATTTTCCCATCTCTCATGCCTCATTATACATGACATATCTAGAGTGGGGGAATTTGTCTTCCTTTGTGATATAGTCCTTGGATTCATCATTGATTCCATCAGAGCAATCCCTTCCATTTCCCTATCCTTATCTCCTTATCAATATATCCATCTCCCCATCCTTATCTTCATATCCTTCCATCATGGCATCCATTTTCATGTATCCATCTGGTCACCTTTTCCTCATCCAAATCTTTATCCCTCCATCCAATCCATCCAAACAATCATTTTCCTCCCCCCATCCTCTCTCCTCATCCCATCTCATAATCTCTTGTCACTGGTATCTTGCTATAGGCTACTCTCTATACAACCCAATGCCTTCTATCTTATCGTCATCACTTCTGCATCTTTTTCACATCTTGTCAACATCATATCCTTTCTCACCATTCATCTTCCCCCTTTCTTTGTCGGTCCACCCAAATCCCTGAACTTGCCTTGGGCGTGGGCAGACTTGCTTGCGCCCATGGGTGGATGCTCCCTGGTCCCTAAGCGGACCCGCCCTGGTCCTTCCTCGAGCGGACTCACCTGAATCTATGGGAAGACCTACCTGGATCCATGGGTGGACCCGCCTAGGTCCATCCTTGGGCGGACTTTCCTGGGTCCATCCTCGGACAAACCCACCTGGACCCGTGGGCGGACTCGCCCGAACCCATGGGTAGACTCGCCCGAATCCAGGGGCAGACCTGCTCGGGTCCCTCCTTGGGTGGACCCGCCTAGACCCTTGGCTAGACCCACCCCAATCCGGGGGCAAACCCGCCCCATTCCAGGGGCGAACCCGCCTGGGTCCATCTGGGGGCAGACCCGTCCGGGTCCGTCCATGGGCGGACCCGCCTGACCTGTGGGCGGACCTGCCCCAATCTAGGGGCAGACCCGCTTGGGTCTGTTCTCGGAAGACCCGCTCGAAACCACTGCCCCCACCCCGCAATCCCTTCAAACCTACCCTTTCATCAGCAAAATCATCATTTTATCACCGAAATCACCCCCTTCATCATCGGGTCATCCATCCCAATCATCTAGACTTCATTTTGTGAGTTTTTGATTTTTATGCTGAACCTTCCAAGGGCCATTGCGTTATGAGATGGTATGTGGATCCCTGACAGACTAGAAGTCCCTCAGAACCCGTTTGCCACATTTTTGAGCCCTCAAACGTTCATCTTGACCCTCAAAATCGCAATTTAGTGTTTTTTTTCAGCATTTTGGAAAATCATTTTGTCCATAACTCGAAATGCATGTCTCAAATTTGGGATATTAGTTGGAAATTCATCCTATCTTAGTTTTGGGTATTTTCTGGGAAAAATTGGACTCTCAAAGGTACACCCATAAGATTTCCTAAAATGGAAAAATTTGATAATTTTTGAAAATTGCCAAATCTGGAAAAATCTGATTATCAACACCTTACGTCCCTTAAACTCTAAAACTTGGTGTAGAATCAATCCCATCACATCCTCCAATCATTCTAAGCTTCAATTCAATCCTAATATGAGCTTTACTCTAATCCCAATTGGAGCTTAACCAAAACCCTAATATGAGCTTTAGCCCATTTGCAGTCAAGATCTTTGGATATTGAAACAAATCTTAAGGTCCCTCCCTCCATCTTCCTCAATTTTTTTTCCTATTCATCCCTTCTAATCATCCCTTCACTTGTCCTATTAGTCCCTTCTAATCATCAGTTCACTCATTTTGAGTAACCTTCATCCATTATCTCAAACATCCCTCTTGATCTCTTCCAAACCTTCATCTTCTCATTCCAAGAATCATTCATCCATTGTGAGAGGTCATTTACTCATTTTGAGTAGTTGTTCATCCCTCTCGATCATTTGTTTACATGTTCTGAGTAATCTTTCACCTATCCATCTTATCATCCTCCCAATTTATCTTTTGTTGATTTGGATACCTATCCCATCTCTGAGCTTTGTGTAGTCACCATCCTATAATCCAATCGAATAGGTCTATCTTGTCCCATTGTGTCGGTCCAATCCTTTTATCCCCTTATCTAAGGTTATCTCATCATCTTTCATCCATCACTTGTCTTTGGCCTTTTGTTGAACTACGTTGACCCTGCACTTTCACATAGGCAAGGTCGATCATTTGATCCACCCCCGGGGTTCCATCCATCATCAATCTATATTGTGCACTTTTCTCCTATTCTCCATCCTATTTGCGTCATCCATCAAAATTTTCATCATGGTCTGTTGTCAGCCCTTTATCGAACTACAAGGGCTCTGCGCTCACGTAGGCAAGGCTAATCTTTGATCGCCCCCTAGGTCTTTAGGGTGTGTCTGTCTTGTGTCGAGTCATCAAGCTATGCCCTTATCTAGCTAGTTCTTAACAAACAAAATCCACTTGTATCATTAGATCCAATTGATTCTGAATATTCTATGTCATACCAATCTTTTAGTTTAGTATCCATCATTGGTCTCAATAGGATGCATCCTTCCTAACAGACCTCATCAATCCCATCCATCCCCTTGATCCTGTGGCAAACGACTTTTGAAATTGATTGCAATTTTTTGATGCTTTTGGCTTGTGTTTATCATTTGAGCTCCCTCTCATCACTTGTCATGGTCGCCTTGATCTATCATATCATGGTGTGCTTTGACTAGTCAACATAGGGGTGTATCTTGATATTTTCTTTGATGTTGTCTTCTCGGTTGTCTCACGTAGTACCCACCAAGATCCCTAAGGTCTTGTGTTATGATGGGGCATCCTTGTGTGCTTGTGGTTATCCCAATACCTGGCTCGACCAAGGTCATCGCGACTTTGGGGTGTTGGGATAGCCTTCTTGTTTGATGTTTTTTTTTCATGCATTAGACACTAATCCACCTTGGTTCTTCATACCCTGGTGTCTTGTGTCTTATGCTATAGCAAAAATCAGTGCTCCAAAGATGGAAAAATTGCATTAGGATTGCATTTCATCTTCCCCACCTATGCATTCATCCTTCATCATTCTCCCCCCCCACTCATATCTCGCACAAATCATCTAATCATATCCTTGGTTTTGTTCCCAGTCTTGTTACAAGCCTTAACCCCATCATCATCATAATTATCCATCTGTATTCTCCCATATCCCCTCAGTGTTGTTTTGGGATGTATCTTTCCCTCATCGACAACACTTTCATCACCATCATTGGGAGGTATTCTTCTCTATCCTTTAGTGGTGTTTTGGGATGTATCCTTCCCTCATCAATACCACTCATTGGGGTGTATCCTTCCCTATCCTCATTTTTTTTGGGGCCTCTCACTCCCTCATCAACACCACTCAATCATCATCAACCCCTTTTGGCTTGTTGCTTGACTAGGGCAGCATCACTTTCAATCCATTTGTGCTTCATCCATCTCCTACCGCTTATCATTCCACTTCTTTGCATCATCTTCTTCATCTCCCCTTGCATCATCTCATTCATTTTGAGAGCACACCTGTGTTCTCTTGAACCCACATGTTCTCTCGAGGGGGCATCCCTAATCCTTAACTTTCATCTTCACCCCCATCATCTTCCTTCCTAGTCAATCCTTTGATGATTGGGTCATCTTTCACAATCTAACCATCTTCTTCTAGGTTCTATGTTTTAATATTCTTTGAAATGATGCTACTTTGTAACACCATCTCAAAGAGGGGCAAAATGTAGACACCTAAATTTGGACACTTAATTTATCCAAATTTATCCCTTCTCATCTAAGCATCCTTATTTTCATTAATCAAGTAATATCGCTATTATTTAATTAATATCCTTAATTCCTATAATACCTAAGGTATCTAGTTAAATAATTAAATACCTTCCCCCTTTCATCAAATAAATTAAATAAATATGACACTTATTTAATTCATCATATGTCACAACCCCCATAATTTTTATCTAATCCTAATCCATCTTCTAATCTCATCATTAGGGATGTGCACATGCCTAATTCTTGATTAGGATGTGTCACATTCTCCAACTTATACAAGTTGGCCTCTATCCTCTCTTAGCCACCTAACCCTCCTCTAATCCCTCATTAACTAGCCTAATCAACCTCTCAAGGAATTTTTATTTCCTTTTATCCTTCAAAGGAATATTGAATTCCTTTTCTCTTCCCCATGTGAATCTTTAATTCACATTTAATCCCCACTCAACATTTTCACAATTTTAAATTACATGTCTCTTACATGTCCCCCACTCAACAATCTTTAATTCACATTTAATCCCCCAATGCACCCCTTGGAATTTAAAATTCCTTTTCTCATCCCCATGAGAATATTTGAGAAATTTTTAATTCCCCACATGTCCTCTCACCCACATGGGGATAAGGAGGAATCCCAAGGTAATATCCTTTCATATTCCACATGTCAAGATGTGAGAGATTGTGGGTTCTCAACCCACCTTAGCCCTACATCTTGATCTTGGTGGCTCAACCTTGACCATCCATTTCTCTTAGAGAATTCCAAATTATCTATAAATACCCCCTCTTTTCTCTTATTTTGGGGGAGATCATGCATGGTAGACAAACTCTTACAATTTTTTCCTAGAATCCGTACTTAGCCATTTTCATGTTTTTCACTCACTTGAATCCACCTTCATATCATCATCTAGCTTGCATCTTTTTCCATCCAAGGAGCACACAACACCGAAGATCAAAGGGCCAACCAAAGGATCGATTCGATGCAAGGTAAAAAGTTCCATTTCTTGTTCTTATTTTGTGTTGAATCCAACTTAGGTTAATCTTGAGGTGTAGGTAGATTTTTAGTGTTATTTGCATTCTCTTGCTTGCTGCTCATTTTCTAGCACTCAAATCCAACCTATCACAGAACCTAATGATTATTTTATTGAATATTGATGATATTTTAATTTCCCTATAATAATTATTTAATAGATAAAAAGTTTATTCTTATTATTATTAGTATGGTTGACATTATAACTCACCTAGTGAATATCATACTTCACCAACCTATGTGCTGTTAATTTTATAATGCTATTGAAACTCACCTAGCGAATATGAAACTTCATTGACATATGTTGTTTCTTATCAAGATCACATAGTGAATACTAGATTTAACTAGTTTGTGATTACCTTATCTATTCATGGGTCACCTGGAAAATAAGATACTTTTCTAGCTTGTTATTTATGTGTATCTTGTGGTATGAATCTAGTGGGAAATTGTAAATCTTGCTAGTCTATGATGTCATACCCCTTATGTTTGTACCATTTCTTGCATCATGTTTTGTATTATATTTGCATCATGTTTGTGTCATTTTTCTACATTACTTCTATTTTTTTGTGTCTTCCTTGTGTATGAAATCTATTTGATTAGCATGTATCTTTTTTTAGTGGGTATTATACATGTTTCCATTCTTATATCTTGGCATTGTTGTTTGGTATGATACTAAGTTTAGTGGCAAGAGCATCCCTTAGTTCAGTGTCATCTTACTTGAATTTTTTGATGGAAGAAACCTTTGAGGATTCTCTTAAGTTTAGTGTGAGTATAAGAATAAGTTAATATTCTTAGTATAGTTGTGGCTAAATGTAGTAGATCATAATTTTTCACCCTTGAAAATTTTGTACTATGTTTGGCTTCCCCTTAAGTGCTTGGGACTAATTATGCTTAGTATTACTTGCTATATGATTGTCTTTAGAAAATTAAAATAATTTTATAAATTTAAATTAAATATTTATTTAAGGGGGACTCAAAAATTAAAAATAGATCCAATCAAGGGTTCCCTCACCCCTTTTTTTTCCCATTTTGGCACAAGATTTAATATTTTATTATCAACATTAATGTGTTTTCAAATTTAAATTCATTTGTTGGTATTTTAAAGGAATTAATGTGTTAAATGTTAAATTACATATAAGTATAATTATTTTTCACCATTTGAACACATAAGAATTTTTTTGATCAATCAAAAATTCAAAAGAAAATAAAGGTAATTCAAGAGAATAATAAGAAACACTTTTACAATGCTTTCACTAGTCAAGATCATGTTTGCAATACATTATAAAAACCATGTTTAAGCATAAGTAATATGTTTCATATTTTATATTTATTATCATTGTGATTAATAATATTTTTAGGACATTCAATAAACTATCAAGTTCTACTTATATGAGATGTGTTAAGTGATTGTAGTCCATTGAGGAATGTAGATGTGAATGGTAAGTTGCAACATTATGATTTATCATTTGGTTTTTATTGATTTTCCTATCCTCGGCCTAGCATAAGAACTCTTTATCTAACATCATCATAGTCATTGTGGAGGTGAAAACACCAAGATGGTCTTTGACTTATGCAAGCCTCCTACATTAAATAAACCTTCCTCTCTTCTCTTTCTTGTAGGTTGTATATTTGAAGTGGATTTTGGAGAATATTACAGATTTCAAATAAAGATAAAGCATACAAATACCTAATTTCACCAAATTAGGGAAAGCTAAATTATTATTTTTATTGAAAAAGTTTTAGTTTTTATTCCAATAGAGAAGAACATATAGAATTTGACACTCTTGCATATGTTTTGAAACTCAGAAAACCCTCATTTTTAGATAAGGTCTCCCTCACCCTTTTTGAACTAGTTTGAATCTAAATTATAATAGTAGGTTACTCATTTTTTTTCTCTCTACTCTCCTACTTTCTATTTTTGTGCATCAGTTCTATATTTTAATAAAGTTGTGATAGTTTTTTGTACTTGCATAGTCAACCTAGTTTGTAAATCATAAATCACACATAAATCAATCAAATTGCATCATTACATAGCACAATAGAAAAGGGGACCAAAACCATGATTAACCACTCTAGCTAATGTAGTCACGGTAGAAGGGTCCTCAAAGAGAACAATCCATACTGTGCAACAAGAGTCACACAATAGAAGAAACATAAAATATGGAGGAAAATTCAGATTCAAACATTCTCATTAACAAAAATCTCAATTATAATTGGCTGACAACATCTAGGTTTACATATTTGGCTCACAAGCCTACTACAACATACTCAAATACAATATTCCTATATGCTCCTTAATGTGAGTGAAAATATTATATATCAAATCCACATTACTCTACTTAATCAACTTATGCCCTTTTAATCATCTATTACAAGCTTTATATCATATCCACAAATCCAAAATCTTTCGCGTCGGCCAAAGATCATCACAATATCCAATGAAAGAAAATTTAGCATGTGCATGAATAAGTCAAACTCAAATTTGAATTACTCCTTGGTAAATGGATAGAATAAAGTGTGGACCTATAATTAAGGTTGGGGACAGTCCATGGAACAATCTAAATCACACTGTCAAGATCTATAAGTTATTGGAAAGATACACAAGTGATCAAAGGGCATGTGCAGGATCATCATGGATAAAACAAGTCCTTAAGTGGCAAAAAATTTAGAAAAATCAGAGTTAGGCAACTTGACGTAAAAATTTGAATAAGTTATCTATATTATTTAAAAAATATGTAAGAATAGAATCTGTAGCAAATTGAATTTAGTTTCTAAAATACTAGGTTTGTTTAAAAATATTTGGTGAAAATTTGAAATTTCAATGCGTGAGTACTTTAAATTCCCTCGAAAAAATAAGTAGGTGTCTATCTAACCACCCTAAATCTCAAGAAAATGGATAATATTTTTTATAATATTTTAGTAGAGGACTCATGTCTAGATGTGATGCATATTTTTTATAATTTTTTCCGTAAATAATTAATTATGAATTTTATTACAACCTTTTAAAAAATATTAAAATTGTATGTCTCAATCATCTTAATATACCAACCTCTCATGAAATCAATTTTTCTTTTCTTAATCCTATAGTATATGAAAATAGAATGTGATGCATGTTTTGGATTCAAAAATGTGATACCATTTGAAAGCTATAGATGTTTTTCAATCATCCTATCAATCAGGACTTTAGTTGTAATTCAAATAGAAAATGAATAATAATTATTTATTAAATTCAAAGTAAAGCATAATTTATATTGGTGGAAAGCTAAGAATCTCCTTTAAAAACCCTTTTCATTTCATCAATTTCAGGTAAAAAATAATTTATCAGCCACATACCCTACAAATACCCAACATATTGCCACTTTTTGGCCCATCATGATCCTGCACATACCTCAAACTAGTCGTTAGGCTTGAAAATTATTTCAGTGCTAGTTCAAGAAACTACCACTTATTTAGGAAGTGATAACTTTCTAGGAAAATATCCAATCTCACTCAATATCTTGGAATAAGGAAAATGAACATTCCACGATGAAAACATAGATCCATAGGGTTTGGTGAGAAAATATGATGAATCCACCAAATTGAACTAAACAAGAACTAAACAAGAACAAAAATTGAAAGAAAATATTTTGGTTGATGCAAGATCACCAAGAACCAAGGATTCTCTTGCATCATACATTTGAGGTTATTGAAAAGTGAGTCCCTCACTTTTTAGGGGCTAAAGGGAAACGAAAATGGTCTACCTCAACTTGAGAAATCCAAGAAGAATCCTCCACTAGTCTTCCTTTCCATTTCACAAGATATTCTTTGTACTATCTTCCACGAGTTTTACTCCCATATATGATATCCAAAATATCTTCAATCTCATCTAACCATAGTTTAGGAAACTAATTCTCCATTTTTTCCTGACTGTCTTGACTGAATTCTACTTTATGGCACTAATGTAGATCTACAATGTTGAATATAGGCAATATACCCATGCCATCTGGAAACTCTACTTCACATGCATTTCCTGAATAAAATTTCCTCAAAATATTACAAGGTCCAAACTTCCTCATCTTCAAGTTATTGTATGTTCCAACTATAAATCATTCCTTCCACGAATACACCATAATTTCATCTCCAACTTTGAACTACTTATGTCTCCTATTTTCATCTGCTTTCTCTTTATACTTTTGATTCATATCTTCCAATTCCTCCTTCACTTGAGTATGCACTTTCTTCATATGTTCTACAAATTCCTATGCTTCTGCACTCATTTTATCTTCATTATTTATGTCTCTCAACTTTGATATGCCTCTAGGATGAACTCTAGTAACAATCTCAAAAGGTGTCTTTATGGTACTCCTATTCATTGAATTATTATTAGCAAACTCTGCTTGTGCAAGGAGTAAATCCCAAATTCTGGTCTTCTCTCCAACCAAACATCTCAGCAAATTCCCCAAACTCCTATTTACTACCTCTTTCTATCCATCAATCTATGGGTGAAAATTAGAACTGAACTTAAAATCTGTCTTTAACTTCTTCCAAAGTGTCCTCCAAAAGTAACCAACAAACTTTGTATCTTTTTCTAAAACAATACACCTAGGTAATCCATTCAATCTGTCTACTTCTTTGAAAAACAATTCTGTTACATGTACTACATATGTTGTCTTCTTATAAGGTATGAAATGTGCCAGTTTAGAAAATCTATCCACCACCACAAATATGGAATCATTACCTCAGTGTCTTTCACAAACAAAGTATGAAATCCATGTTGATATCCTCTGAAGGTCTCTCTAGAACTATCAAAGGCTTATACAATCCACCATTATGACTACTTCCTTTTGCAACTTGACAAATTCTACAACTCTACAAAAATTTCCTAACATCCTTATGAATCTGTGCCCAAAAATAATTCTCACTTAATAATGCTACTGTCTTATCAACTCCAAATTATCTTGAAAATCCTCCACTATGTTTTTCTTTCACCAAGTTATCCCTCATTGAACTCTAGGGTACACACAACTAATTCCCTCTAAACAACATATCCTCCTGAATGAAGTAATCCAACCATTGACTCCTATCCTCCAAAAGTGGTTATTTAAAAGCTCTCCAAGGTTCTACAAAATCTAGGTCTTCTTCATACAAGCTCTTTGATTCTTTAAACCCTAATACCTACACTATCATCTCTTCCAATAAATTATTTCTCCTACTAAAAGCATCAAAAACTCTATTTGAATTTCCACTCCTATGCTGCGAAACAAAAGTATAACTCTACAAGAATTCTACCCATCTCATGTGTCTCTAATTCAACTTACCTTGACTGATCAAATATTACAAAGCCTGATGATCAGTATACAACAAAAAATCCATAGGAAACATGTAATGTCTGCACTTCTTCAAGGCTTTAACTATGGCATAAAACTCCTAGTCATACACTAAATATCTTTTCCTAGCATCATTCAATTTTTCACTGAAATAAGCTACTAGTCTTCCTTATTGATTCAATACTGCTCCAATTGCATTTCCACTTGCATCACAATCTACCTTAAATACCTTATTAAAATGTGGTAAATCCAACACAGGCTGCTTAGTCACCTTCTTTTTTAACAACTCAAAATTTTGGCCTACTCTAGATGTCCACCTAAAATCTTTCTTACCTCCTCTCATTGTTTTGGTCATAGGACTACAAATAGAACTAAAATTCCTAATGATATTTCGATAGAAACTAGCCAATCTGCAAAATGATCTTACCTCTCCAATACTTTTAGGTGTAGGCAATTCAACAATTGCTCTTACCTTCTCAAGATCCATCTTTAATCCATCCACATATATCATGAATACTAGATATACCAACTCTTCCTTCATGAAACTACACTTCTTAATGTTTATCAGCAACTCCTCTTCTCTCAACCTCTACAAAACTTGTCTTATATGCAACAAATTTTCTTCTCTAGTCTTACTAAAAATCAAGATGTCATCCAAATATACAATCACAAACTTACCCAAAAATTTCTTCAATACCCCATTCATCACCCTCATGAAAGTATTTGGTACATTTGTTAGTCCAAAAGGCATC
This sequence comes from Sequoia sempervirens, assembly GCA_007258455.2. NCBI lineage: Eukaryota > Viridiplantae > Streptophyta > Pinopsida > Cupressales > Cupressaceae > Sequoia > Sequoia sempervirens. Next base: position 142,135,931 of record VDFB02000002.1, on the reverse strand, counting down.
ACCAACCACTCATACAATCCTTCATTTGTATTTAATTTTTTCTTCCACTCATCTCCTCTGATTTTGATATGATGATATCCACTCTTCAAATCTATCTTTGTAAAGTATTTAGCTCCACTCAAACAATCCATAATGTCATGCATCTGGGGAAAAGGAAATCTATACTTCACTGTGATTTTTTTTATGGCTCTAAAGTCTATATACATCCTTCATTCTCCATCCTTCTTAGGTGCTAGCACAACAAGTACTACACAAGGACTTAAGCTTTCTCTGATCAAACCCTTCCTCAACAATTATAGTACTTACCTATTCAACTCTTCATTTTTTGTCGGTGTCATTTCATGTGTTGCTCTTTTGGGAAAACTAGCTCTGGGAATCAAATACATGCAATGACTAATACTCCTCATAGGTGGTAATCCATCAAGTCTA
>VDFB02000002.1:141982997-142135402 GCA_007258455.2 Sequoia sempervirens | reverse complement strand
ATTGCCCCTAGGTGAAAATTTGTGATATTACATTTTTCCCCCACTTTAGTGGGTTTCAATTTTTAAAAAATTAGCTTCACTAAATCAGAAAAGAAAGAGTTTCATTTAAATTTTGAACTTAATAATTTTCATACCATAATAAAGAGAACATAGAGACCATTGAAGTTGAGCTAACCAGTATTGAAGGTGATCTAAAAGTCCTAGCTCAACAAACAGCGTTAGAACGGTTGTAAAAAGCTATTCAAAGCTTTAACCTGTAAAACTCAAATTTAGGGTTAGCTTGAAAAAATTAGAAGAAAGCTACTATAGAGAGAGGAATGATCAAGAAAAAGTCATCGATTCAAAAGAAAAAAATGATCAAGAGACAACCTTATGTCCCCTCCTGAGTTTTCCCATAGGCTGGTGGGGAAAATTCAAGAGAAACCAGGGAGCCACAAGCTCTAGGTAAAATGGGCCTCAGGGGACCTACCTGCTTACCCTCGTGGGCCCCCTAGAGGGTAATTTTCACTATTCACTATGAGTAAAATTGTTGACTTTGTGAGAGAGAAAAGTCAACAAAATGCCAAGTAGGAGAGAGTAAGAGGCACTGAGGTTGGAGCAACTATGTTAGGACATTGCCAATGGTCACGAGGTGGGCCAAGTAGGTCTCTAAGCTCTGTTTTTTTGTGATTTTTAGCTCATTTTTAGCATATTTTTCATTGATGAGGTGCGCAGGTGCCTTTTTTCTATTGGTGTAATTAAGTATCCAAGTACACTTTTAGCTCATTTTTAGCATATTTTTCATAATTTACTTAGGTAATGACTAACCCCAATCCTAGTACCTGCAAAACATAATGAACAAACAAATTAGAAGATAATATGCAAGTAAGAACAAGGATTCCCAATGAAATCCATTAGCAAAGTTTCAAATAGGAAATAAAGCAAGAATGAGATGAAAGAACAAGAAAGCAAGCTAAATCCTATTGAAAACAATGCAAACTCTTGATCCCATAGGGGAGTTGGTGCCAATTTGATGTGAAAATTGGCCCTTTCCCAACTCCTATGATGCAAGATTCATGTGTGATGAAGAATGATCCACTTTGTTGATGATTGAAGTACGCTCCAAGCTAAAATATGCATAACCTAGCTATGAACTCAATGATAATGGATGAAAATTGCTATTGATTTGAGCATAGTAATTTGCTCAAGTTGTGGATGCTACAATGAGGAGATTAGCCTCTTATTTATAGAATGAGGAGATGAAAGAATGTCCAAAATAGAGCAATGTGGGACTAAGAATTAGCCAATGGCAAAGTGCCACTTGTCCACTTGTGAATGGATGGAGGATATGCAAGTTTTGAAGAATGTGTCAATAAATACATATATTTGAATTTTGAATTTGTTGAAATGACATGTAAGAGGGAAGGAATAATGCATTGAATGCCTCTTGGCTCAAGGAAAAGGACTTTTAAGAGAGAGTAAATTCCTTGTTGGAAGGACAAAGTCCACTTGGATTTCGAATTCAAACTTGGGGAATATTCTTAAAAGATGCCTTGTTGAAGAAAATAAAGATTTAATAAATCAATTAAATCTATTTTCATGTGCAAGTGGGAAAAGCTAGAGGATGGGACATGAGAAGAGATTAAATCAATCAAGGTTAATTAACTAAATGAAGGGATTAAATTATGTGACCTATTTGACCTAAATTTGTGGATTTATTTAAATAAAATATGAGAAGAATGTGTTAAGGGATTAATTAAATAAGGATTTTTTATTTATTAATTAAAAGAGATGATGTTAGATTAAACTAAATAAGGTTTTAATTTATTTAATTTAATAGGTAGACTATTAGAAATTTAATCAAACAAAGTTAATTATTTAATTAAATGGGGATAATTAGATTAGACTGGTTAATTTAATTATCGAGAAAAAATGATTTAATTAGATAACTGATTTATTTAATTAAGAGAAAAATATTAATGAATTTGATCAAATAAAGGTATTTGATTAAGTGGTTAGACCGAAGGATTATTTAGGATGAAACAATGTTAGTTGTTAGGATCAGATGCCTAATGTCAATCAATACATTTTACGTGACTACATTTTTCCCCTCTTTGAAGCAATGCACTCATTGCATTGGTTCAAAGAATAAATGGTCTCAATCAAAGACAAAAAAAATTGTTTTTAAAATCTTGCCTCACTACTACCTGGTGAGAGAAAACATGTTGCTATACTACCCCCTCAAGAGATTAGACAAAAATTTTAATTTTTGGGGAATCTTGTGAAAAAAGAGGACAAGGTTCCCAACAAGTCCAGAAAAGCTCCAAGAAGCCAAAACCATGTCTAAATGAAATAAAATGATTTAAAACAAGCCTCAACTAGACAAAAATGGGTTCAAGAGCTCAAAACCCTAGCAGGATAATCAAACAGGGTAAAAAAACCCTAATTTTCAAGGTTAAAAAGGCCCCGAGGGGTCACTTTCAATTCATTTTCACACACAACCCCTTAGAAATTCAACGATTTGAGCTCTAACCTCCTGATGATATGGCACAATGACAACTTTTGATGCACATTTCTGACTAAGTCTAAACATACCAGCGACCACCCAACATTGCGGCACCGGTAAGTGATCCTTACTTGAGCTTTGTTTCTCATTTTTCATGTTCATTTAATGCATTTAAAATTAGTTCTTTTGTAGTGGTGCTATATAGTGCCACTCACAAAACAAAATGCACCACTTGGTAGGTCAAACTAACCCATGATCACTAAATCACATTGCAGTGGTAGAGTTTGGAGTTTGGAAACAAACTTCAAACTCTGACACTCATGCTATGGCTAGTGGGGTTATTTAAAAGTGTGACATGACGGTGTACTTTTGGACCGGAATCCTCCCAAACTGTGCCACTTTTAAGAAAAGTGCACCATAGTGGTGCTCTTTCAGAGTTTAGCCCTCTAACATTGTAGTTTGAAAATTTCAAACTATGACGCCATCACAAATAGCAACACTGGGATGGTTTTTTGGATGCTCGAGATGGAATTTTTCAAAAAAATTAACATGGTGACCTTTCCTAATGTACGACATGGTGAGTGAGCTCTATTCCTAGGAGCACAAATCATAGGATATGTTTGGTTACTTGCGAGACCTTAGCAATAGGGAGCAGGATTAGCTACATGACATGGGATTGTGGTACATTGCATACGCAGTGCTAAAGCGCACTCACCTTGGAATGATGCCAATGCTTTCTGAGAGATGGTACAATGAGACTTCATCCTTCCACCTTCCTACTGGTAAGGCCACCATCACCTTGGAGGACATGTGGTGCATCCTCAGATTATTGATTCATGGTCGACGTGTTATTTTTGATAAGGATGTCGGGTGAGACACTTTTCATTTAGTCCTTGCCACATATGAGGTCATATTTTGTGAGGGCCAAAAAGAGTTGGAGCATCATAGGACACTCACATCACCATTCCATATTGTGGTTACAATGAACATCTCAAATCTTGTTGCCCTGGATCGATGAGGTCGATACTTTAGTCCTGGCTAGGGACTTTGCTGGGAGTGGATGGTTCATGACAGACTAGTCTATTTTTCTTAGAGGCCTGCTCTTCTAGCCTCCCTTTATAGGGACTTACACGAGTATGTCTACCTTGATGGTAGACCACTCAAGCCAAGTGTCACACTTCTCCATGTATGGGAGTGGGAGAACATCATCGTTACTTGGCCTCACATCGTTGCAATACCAATGGGGCCTAATGATCCCCTTGTGTGGCATTACAGAGGTGGTGTGTCCTTTACACACATAGATGAGCATGAGATTCCTCACTGGAGGAGGGTCCTAGATGGGATGCAAGTTTTTACATGGTGCCCATACCTCGGTTTCCCTATATGGGCCGATGATGTAGAACAGATCGTCTTTTCCCCCCAGGATTACTTCATGTAGGGGAAAGAGCATACGATGGTAGAGACATATCTGCTCGAGCACATCCAATGTTAGTTCGGTGAGCCACAAGACTAGCCCGATGATGATTATGTGGCCATATTTGATCATACTATATTTCAAGCTTCATGGGGGCAATTCATTCCTATCTCTGAGGCCATAGATAGCTTCAGAAAGGTGGTGTTCTAGCCTTGGGTTTATGATCAAGAGCCCATAGATCTAGGTGTCACATAGGCATACAAAGATTGGTTTTGGCCTCCCCTATGGTTGATAGTTCTAGGAGAACTTGCCACTCAGAAGATCGAGGGGCAGGAGGGAGGACAAGGATGGAGAGATGGGGATTGACAAGATCAACCGGGCAAGGTTCTAGTTTATCCAATTAAGTAGGTTTAGGTTGATCTTTAGATGCACAACAAGGAGTAGTTGCCAACTAGGCAGCATGATTAGGCAGATGCACCACCATGAGCTGAGGGTGAGGATCAGCCTCATGTGTAGCCTCCATGAGCACAACCAACAAGCCAGCCTATAGGATAGGTAGATGCACCACCACAAGTTGAGGGTGAGGATCAGCCTCATGTGCGGCCTCGATGAGCACAACTAGTAGGGCAGCCAATAGGATAGACAAATGCTCTAGATACTTTGATTGTGTAGCTGCAAGCTTAGGTTTAGACCTTGATGGTGGAGATGGATCAGGCCAAGGCCGAGAGAGACTAGGCAATCCTATAGAGATAGGTTTCAAAGCTATAGGTGGCCACAAAGATGGGTCGGAGATAGTAGTTGGAGAGCATGGAAACCTCCTCCTCTCAGAGTACAGTGTCTCTTCACTCTTATAGGGAGGCTGTCCAGGAGGTAGAGTATTATTGCATGCATTATCATCAAGCCATACCCAGAGTAGACCCTAGATTACTCACAACAGACTAGTTATAGACCAACATAGGTTCATAGTGATAGAGGTGAGGGTAGCAGATAGGAGGGTTAGGCCTCACTTTGATCGAGATGATACTTTTTTAGTGCCATATGGGCTCATTTTTGATAGCCCTGATGGGCCTTTTTGTACTTATTGATATACATGTACAATGATCTAATTATTTTGTACTATGATAGTTATCCCATGATGATATATATATGATATGATGATTTTGATACGATGTGATGTGTATCATTTATTTATGCATTTGTGGATGGTTCTATTTCTATATGCTATGCAATGATGTTATGATGTGATGCAATGTATATATGGATGCATTTCTTTCTGATGGTGTATGCATTATGTATATTTCTTATACTATACTATTTATTTATGATATGCAGATGGATTTATATAATATGTAATATGGATGGATGATGATGTAATCTATATGATGATTTGTTTATGTTGATGTAAATGATATGATATATGCGATATGAAATGTAAAATGCAAAATGATATGGAGATGATCTATGGTGTATATGCAAAATGATTATGGATGGATGTATGTTTTTAATGTAATGGATTTTTATGTTCCTATTATGCTTTGAATCTTTATAATGGTATGGAATGATTTATGTAAATGAAATGAAAAAAATGATTGTTATATGGTTAGTTATGAGATGTTCTATGTAATATGGATGACTAATGGATGGCATGTATGATTTTATGATTATGTATGATGGAATGTGAATGCAATGGTCGTGTTTTATATGATATGTAGTGATGATGAGATGGTTTTATGATGCTAAGAATAATGAATGTATATTATCCTAAACATGTTTAATGATAATGTAATGTATGTGATGCATTTATTGTGATGTGACGTAATATATGAAATGATATGTTAATGCAAAGTGGTATGATGATGCTTTATGCAAAATAAACAAAATGTGGGAGATGACTTTATGGTGCTTATGTGAATATGAATATGTATGATTATAATGCAATGGATTATCTATAATGCTATTATGTTTGATTATGTAGTATATGTTTATATGAAATGGCTATGAAATGTTTAATGCAAATGAATGTTATGTGATGAACACAATGGATGGAAAAATAGATGCAATGTGATGAAACATGGACATGATTTTTTATGAAAAATGCTTATAATAATGCATTTATATGGAAAAGTAATGCATGTGTTTCCTATATGATATGTTTATGCAATATGCTAACAATTTGTGTATGTAGGATCGATGATGATGATTGATGATAACTAACTGTCATAGTACCTTGCTAGCAAGATGAGCAAGAAGGGATGAAAGAGAAGAAGACATTTCAATAGGTCACAAGATGATGAATATGAAATTGATGATGATTACTTGCCAAGGAGTTAGTATTTTCAAAGGACCAATTTCCTTATGTTTGATAACACATGTGGTACGATGCATCTAGGTATAGAGAACTAGGATCGAGTTACCCAGTGTGATGGAATTCGACTTGACAAATAGATAGGAGAATTTTGGTTCACACCTGACATACAAAAACCTTGCTAGGATGTACTTTAGAAGTTTTAAACATCTTGGACCAAAACACAGAAAGGTAACCTATCAATGCAATAGTGAACAAGTTGTCAACACCTCCTCCATACATTTCTAACAAAGCAAGTATTCACCAAGTTATATGACAAGAATGTCCAACAAGTACCATAGACAAAAGATAATGATCGTTGCCCCATTCCTATTTCTCTAAATCCTCTGTTCAGATATCATCGAGAGATCCTTGGAATGAGTACGATAATATAAGTCAAAAGACAAAGATAAAGTAAACAAACAAGCCAATGTTCTTCAATACCACTAACCAAAAGGGAATGTATTTTTAAGGAGAGGAACCGAAACTATTGCCAAAAGATGATGCCCATTGTAGGAAGGATACATCCTAGGACATGTTAGTGGATGGAGGCACGTCATTTCATTTATCCTAAGTGTTCTTTCAAATGATTGATATGGGACCAATTGGATGATGGGCTATCGACACCAAGAGTTGACTAACTTGCTTATGTACTGACTTAGACCTGAGACTTGACATTTTGAGTTTTCACTTTGTAACTTGCTAGGCTTGCTTCTAATTATCTTACCAAAGGTTGAAGATGACAAGCATTTATTATGAGTGGCATTGTGGGAAATGAGATGAGATGGATGGATTTTTTCAAATATTTTGGATTTTTTTGACATTTTGCAATGTTTTGAGCTATTTTTGGTATTTTTGAGATTTTGCAAATGTTTTTTTTTATTTTCAAATGTTTTGGGGTTTTCTAAGATTTTGACCAAGAGACTAGGGTATATGTAGGATCATCATGGAAAATAGGCCCTTAAGTGCAAAAATTAGAAAAATTAGAGTTAGGCAACTTGACATAAAATTTCAATAAGTTATCTATATTATTTCAAAATATGTAAGAATAGAATTTGTAGAAAATTGAATGTAGTTTCTAAACTACTAGGTTTATTTAAAAAAATAAAATCTATTTGGTGAAAATTTAAAATTTCAATGCAATAGTACTTAAATTTCAAGGAAAAAATAGAAGTAGGTTTTTTCGACCACCCGACACACTAAAATGATAATTTTTATAAGATTTTAGATATAAGTAGATGACTCATGTCCCAATGTGATGCATTTTTTTTTTTACAATTTTTTTCCAAGTAAATAATTAATTATGGTTTTATTATTACAACTTTAAAAAAAAAATGTATGTCTAACCACCTTAACTTGGTCAAAACTTCATGAAATTTATTTCTTTTTTTAATCTATAGTATGTGAAGTATAGAATGTGATGCATGTTTGGATTCAAAAATGTGATACCATTTGAAAGCTATAGATGTTTTTCAATCAGCCTATCGGTTAGGACTTTGGATTTGTAATTCAAATAGAAAATAAATAATAATTATTTATTAAATTCAAAGCATAATTTATATTGGTGGAAATCTCAAAATCTCCTTTAAAAACCATTTTTGTTTCATCAATTTTGGGTTAAAAAAAAGTTGTCACCACATACCTACAAAAACCCATCATATCGCCACTTTTTGGCCCATCATGATCCTGCACATACCCACTAACCTAAAGGCTTGTCCTAGGGACCTTAGGGGTTGATCAACAGATTAGCCTTTCCTACATCATACACGCAGAGACCACGTAGTTTGACTGACAACTTGACCAATTTACATGTGATGATATACATGATGAAATGTTAGTTTATTATGACAGACTCCTAAAGGACTGACCTAAGTGTCTCAGGGGATGATCAAAGATCAACCTTGCTTCTGTTCAAGGCTCAGAGACCCATAGTTCGACTGATTGCTCTGCTTTTGACTTTTTGACCTGATATGGATTTTGATGATATTTTAGTGGTTTTGGATTTTTTGGATTTTTTGATGTTTTTGGATTTTTTGATGTTTTGATGTTTTTGAATTTTTTGATTTTAGGACTTTAAGGATATACATGAATCTAATCATGTCTCTAGCATGATGCAATAGAATAATCTAATAAAGGTAGGACAAATTGACCTTGAGAATAGGTTGAATAGTACTAGAAGGGATCATGATACGAACACAGGACCAAGCTAAGTGTGGCTGCAGGTGGATGGGTGATGTATGGAGACTCGAATGCAATGGATGATGTAGAAAAAGTTGTAAAAATCTTGATGGATTGAAAGTGATTATTTACAAAATGAACCTATTTTCTAGGTTTTCTCCAAGGCACTTGTCCAAAGTTCCATCGAAGTGGTTTTCACCATAGGACGATTTTTTTCTTTACTATTTTAAAGCATTTTTCCTATTTTTTTGGATTTTTTTCTTTTGCTTTTTTTCTTTTTTTTTGTTATCACCAAGACACCTATTTACCAAGTTTTCATCAAGGTAACCATTTCTTTAGGAAATTTTCTGATTTTTTTGATTTTTTTGTTCTATACCTTGAAAAAATTAGGGATAAAACTTTTTGAGATGAGAGCTATTCATGGGCTCTTGCAAAGGTTCTTATTCGGGTGTTGATAACTAATATGCCCCTGAATTATAACTTGCTATAATAACGAATGGTCCCAACCAATTGGGTTCAAATTTTCTATTGTTGTTTGGGTTTGGAACATCTTTTGATTCTTTGTTAACACCAGTTGTCTAACTTGGAAAGACCTGCTTCTGGTTTTCTTATTCTAGCTCCTCTTTAGTCCATTCTGATAGACTTGCAAATGATTTAGACTATCTATACCCCACTCATCTAGTAGTTCCAGCTCATTTAGTCTTCATACTTGGTACTCTTCATATATAATGAGGTTTTGTAGTGATATTCTTAGTGATGGGAGCTCGATGTTGATGGGGAGTATTGCTTATGATCCATAGACTAGGGAGAAGGGGGTGGTGCTAGTGGGTGTATGGATGTTGGTTCAGTAGGCCCAGAGATTGGGATTAAGCTACAAATGCCTGTCATGACCTACATCATTGACCATTTTCTTGAGGATTTTCAAAATGGTTTTGTTTGTGGCTTCTGCTTGGCCATTTTCTTGGGGATAGTATGGGGTGGAGAAGTGATGTTGGATTTTGAATTTTCACATAAGTCATGAACATATTGATTCTTAAATGGTGTCCCATTATCTAAGATAATGGCTTGTTGGAGACTGTAGTGGCAAATGAGATAGTTCACGATGAAATTTGATATCTACTTCCTAGTTATATACATCATGGGTATGGCTTTCACCCACTTAGTAAAGTACTCCATGGTAGTTATGATGAACATGTGGCTATTAGATGAAGTGGGAGTGATTTTTCCAATGAGATCAAGTCCCCACTATGAAAAAGGGCCATGGTATGATGATAGGATGAAGTCCTTGAGCTAGAGCATAGATGAGGTCCTCATGTTGCTGACATTGTAAACACCTTCTGACGTAGTCATGTGCCTCTCTTTCCATTGCTAGCCAATAATACCCCATCCTCAGTAGTTTCTTGGCTAAGGTCATTCCACTTGAGTGTGAACCATAGATACCATTATGTACTTCTGTTAGAGCAGTCAATGCCTCCTTAGAATTTAAACAGCGTAGTAAGGTTCCTTCTATGCTCCTACGATACAGTGTATCTCCTAGGATGATGATTCAGGATTCCTTTTTGACAAAGGTTCATTTTAGGGTTGAGGGTAAGTCAACAGGTATGACGCCTATTCAAAGGTATGTATAAATGTCATGGTACTAGGGATCACTGGGACCAATGATTTCACACATGAATTCTAATTCTAGTACCTTGAATGTAGGCATGAGAAGCTGCTCTATCAAGAATTCATAATTTTAGACATTGTGAAGGATGTCCACTAAGGATCCAATTGTTGCCATGGCATCTACTACTCTATTGTTGGCTCTAGGTATCTGCTCAAATGTAATCTCGATGAAGGATTCTTTGAGAGTCTCCACTAGTTTCTTGTATGGAGTGAGCTTATCATCTTTAGTTTGGTACTCATCATTCACTTGGATTATTATCAATTGAGAGTCTCCATATACTCTGACGGCTATGATGTGCCACTACACTGCTATTTTGAGACCTATGGTTAAAGCCTCATATTCTACAATGTTATTGATGTATGGGACGGCCAATTTATAAGACTTTGGTATGTAGTCTCATTGGGTGATAAAGAAGACACTGAATCTTGATCCATATTGCATGTATGAGCCATCAAAGTAAATCTTTCTATGGTCAGCTATGTTGAGATTGAAAATAGATTCATCTGGAAATTCTGAGATGAGAAGATTCTCTGAATAAATTGGTGCTTCTACAAGTTGATCTACAATGACTTGGCCTTTGATATCTTTTTACTCCACATATTCAGTGTCATATTCTGATAGTATCATCACCCATTTGGCCATTCTTCTAGTGAGCATTACTTTTGATAGTAAGTACTTTAGAGGGTTGATTTTGGTGATGATTTTTATTTTGTGTGCCAACATGTAACGTCTAAATTTCTATGATGCAAATACTACTACTAGACATGCTTTCTCAATGAATGAATAGTTTAATTCACTCCCAACCATTGTTCTGCTGATGTAATAGATGGCCCTTTATGTTCCCTTTTCATAATGTTGAGCTAAGAGAGCTCCAAGGGCTGTTGCTAGTGCTGACATAGAGAATTAATGGATTTCTTGGGATTGGTGGCATTCGCACTAGTGGTGTAAGTAGATATTCTTTGATCTTATTAAAGGCTTCTTCACACTTGTTATCCCATTTGTATGCTACTCCCTTGTGAAGTAGGTGAGAGTATGGGTTTCTTTTGTCTGCTAGCTATGCTATGAACCTTGGAATGGATTGAATCCTACCTTGGAGATGACTCAATTTCTTTAATGTTTTTTGTGCCTCCATCTCAAGGATTGCTTTTACTTTTGTCGGATCTACCTTAATACCTCTCATTGACACTATGTATCCTAGCATTTTTCCTAATTGTACGCTAAAGACACACTTATTTGGGTTTAATTTCACCTTGTATTCCTCCAGCCTATCAAAAATGGCACTTAGGGTTGCTATGTGATCCTCTCTTTCTGGATTTGGCTAGAATTTCATCAACATAATCTTTGATTATTTTATGGATCATGTCATCGAATATTAATGTCATGGCCCTTTGGTATGTTGCTCCTACATTCTTTAAGCTGAATGGCATGATAATCTAGGAATAAGTCCCCCATGGACAAGTAAAGGTTATTTTATGTTAGTCTTATATGGCAATCATTATTTTTTTATAACCTGAGAAACCATCCATCAAGGAAAGTACTTCATGTCCTTCCATCATGTCTATGATCATGTCAATATTGTGTCATGGGAAATTGTCTTTTAAACATGCTTTATTCAAGTCTCTAAAGTCTATGCATATTCTGATGCCCCATCAGGTTTTCAGATAGGCACCAAGTTTGAAACAATTCTAGATAATCTATTAGTCGAATGAATCTTGTGTCCAATATCTTCTGTAGTTCCATTTTGACTAGCAAGGTGATATGAGGGTGCATTTTCTGGAGCTTTTACTTAACAGGTTTTGCTTCGGGGTATACTGCTAGGTGGTGAATCACAACTTCTAGATCAAGCCCTGGTATTTTACCATAGCTCCATGTGAAGTTTATATGTATCTCTCTCAAGAAGGCTACTAGGAGCTCTTGTTACTCTAATAGTAATGACTCTGCATAGAATGTGTTGTGCGAGGTCTCCTTTATTCCTAGATTAACTAGATTGCACCTTTCTACTAGGACTATTGATTTTTCTTGATGAAGATCTCTAAAAGGAAGATTGAATCCCCCAACCTCGGGCACCTTGAAGAGGTTTTCACCATTGGGTGCATCCTTTCTTTTTTACTTTTTTCTGGTTAGAGAGTTCCTTAGTTTGGTTTTCACTCTCTAGCTTTGGCTCTAGCCTTCTACTCTCTAGATTTTGCTTGCACAACTTCACACAACTTGTTATAGCAGCTTCACTTCTAGATTCACTCTTAAGTTATCCTCTTCTCCATCTTGGCACTCTCCCATCTTGTTCTTTCTTCCACAACTCCCTTTTTTTTTATAGCATCCTTCTACAATAATTTCAAGCCCTCTTGGCTTCTCCCTTTGCAATACTCTTGGCTCTAGCAACTATCCTTATCTCCCTCTTTGGAAAGAACTTGGATATTATTCTTAATTTTTCACTTTTGCGACTGAGGGATTCAATCATTTCCCCATAATAGGCCTGTGTATCTAGCTCAATGGTGAACCCTACTTTATCATACACACGTGGAATGTTATCTCACAGTCCCATGAATTTTGAGAGTGCCTCATCATTTTTGAATGTACCAAGAATTGGTGCTCTTTGTTGGTCATAGTCAATGAGTTGGGGGTAAACTAGGTGGATTTCATGATTTTCATGGTTTGATTCAAAGGATAAGGTGCTAATCATGAAAAGATTGGTATCCTCAAAAAGCCTAGGTAAGTTGGTTATGGTATCCTCATCATCGCTACTACTACAAACATTGGTTATTTCAAATGTAAAGTTATCTAAGACATGTCCTATAGATATGGATAAGTGCAATTCAGCTACAAATTTCTGAGGAAATTGTTGACCTTTCTAACTAGAGGATCTCTGCCACATATATTTATACTCGAAGGGGTACATCCACGACCAAGACTTCTCATTCATGCCTTTAGAATGCTAGGTATTATAATCCCATTTTCATTTTTATCAAGTCTTTGATTTTTGTCATAGCCCATTTTGAGCATCATTTGTAGACCTTTGCTTTCGTCATCCATTGGTAGATTAGCTACTGGTCTATCATCTTGGTATAGGTGATGAGATGGATCCACCTTGATAACTTCTTGGCTGAGATCTCCCCAACTTTAAAAGTTGAGATAGTCTTTAGGAGAAATTTGAGATGTGGAGGCTTCATTTACTTTTGGGCATCCCTGTGATCTAGGAGATTATGGTAACTCTCCTATCACAAAAGCATTTTTAGGAAGTGTGTACTTTCCACAATTGTTACCCTGGATGATGGCCTTGATATCAAAGATGGAGGGAATGGTAGGAGCGGCGGGTGTCTTTTCCACATAAGTGGAAGTGAGAGTGGCAGGATCAATGTATGTTGTAGATGGGCCCTCATCATTTTTAGGTACTTGTGGTACTTTATAGTATTTTTCCTCAAGGATTTTGCAGTAGGAGAATGGTTGGGGATCTCCATGGATAGTGAATTCTTTTCCTTCATGTGTGAATTTGACACATTGATGGAAATTTGATATTACTGCTTGCATTGCATGAATCCATGGATGTCTTAGGAGGATGTTATATGGCAAGTCAAGGTCCAAGAACTGACAAGTGGTTTCCATGATAGCTGGGCCTACTTGAATAGGGAATATGATTGTGCCTCGGGACAATCTTTCTTGATCATCGTATGCTCTTATTGTGATACCATTTCCTTTTCTGGTAGAATCCTCTGAGATTTTTAATTGTTTAATTAGCTAGAGGGAACAAATATTCAAGCCTGCACCTCCATCCACCAAGACCCGTTTGAATTTACTTTTTTGCACTAGGACCTCTAAGTGGAGTGCATGGTTATAAGATGGTTGAGCAAGGAAATATTGGTCAGAGAATGTGAGAAGATTTGGTGTAATGATATTTTTTATCATAGCTTGTAATTTTTCTACATCAAGATCTATGGGGATGGTGGATGAAGCCAATGCTTCCTCAAGGATTTTCAGATGGGAAAATGAGATTTTTAGTAACTCCATGATGGAGATTTGCACTAGAATTTTTTTGAGCTGATCAAGGACATTATAGCCATTTGGGATAGATCTAGGTGTAGGGACTCTATTTTGTTGGGATGATCCTCCAATGGTAACTTTGTCACCTGTTATGGTGACTCCACAATTGGCATGGGCTCCTTTGATGGTGATGGTAGAACAATATTCATCCAAGGATGCAATGACGTGGTCATACACATGATTTACATTTTTGAAGGTTTCTTTCCCCTTATCCATGTTATTATTCCCTTGATTTCCATGATTAGGCATTGAATTCATGTATATATTAAGGTTTTGGTTTCCTATTGGTTATTCCACACTTATAATTCTTTGATCGATAAGATCTTGGACTTTATTTTTTAGCCTTATACAACTATTCCTAGTATTCCTTTTTATTTTATGGAAGTCACAGAGTTGATTCTCATTATACCAAGGAGGTTTCACTCTAGTTCTTGGTAATTCTCATAGGTGGGATCCTTGATGAGTTTTTTGTTTATTAGCTTCTTCATGATGACTTCAATTGGTTCCCTCAAAGCAGTTTATTTTTGTTTGGGGTAGTTCTTGTTTCACTAGGGTTGTCCTTTTACCCATTTTTCACCTATGGGATCAAATAGGCAGGGGTCTATTTTCAAATATTCATGAAGGGAAAATGGATTAACTTCTTCCACAGGTGGCCACAAGACATCTCGATCGCTATGAGTTGCATATCTCTCTCCACATGGGAAATGGTCTCCATGAAATGGTCCGAGCTTGTTGAGAGATGAGGACTTCACTATGATGTCTCCCCGACCTATTGAGGTCTCCCTAAAATAGAGGTCTCAGTGTAAATTTTGGTGTTCAACATGAGGTCTTACCGACACATGGGTGTCTCATCAACGGAGGAGCACAACAGTATAATGATAGGACTTCGGCATAAGGTCTCCCCGACTTTCCAACATCTCATTGAAGGAAATTTTTGAGCTCGAGGAGGTGGCTTGTTTTCGCTAAGAGTCTCACCGAAAAGTTGGCCTCCCTGACGAGAAAGGAAGCAGTGTCAGTGAAAGAAAGGAGCCTCGCCGTGATGTCTTTTCAAACTGATAAGGTCTTGTCAAAGTAGGGTGAGATCAGGGCAAGGGAAAGTAGAGTTTTCATGATGTCTCGGTGAAAGTATGAGGTCTTACCAATAATGGAGGGGTCTCAATATGTGCTTTTCCTTCGTCAAGAAGTCTCGCCAGCAACAAAAGGTCTTGTCGATGTGGATGAAATCATTATAAGGTCTACCCAACAAGGTAAAGTCTTCCTAACTGAAATGAGTCCTCACCAAAGCAAGGTGCCTTCGGCATCAGGTCTTGCCGATATAGCAATGTCTCCCCGACAAGAAAAATGAACTCTCGGCAAGGGGAAGCATCATCGATATGAGGTCTCACCGATAGCAAGAGGTCTCACTAACATAGATGACATCGATGTAACTTCTAGTTTAAGGATGATGTCCTATCGATTCCTGAAAGTCTCAACAAAATGAAATGAGTTCGGCATAATCTCTACCCAACCCGAAGGTGTTTCACCAAAGAATGAAGAGCTCGATGAGAGGTCCTTCCGACAATGGAGAGTCTTGCCGAGAAAGATCAACTTGCCCATGAATATGGATATTGATAGGACTTTTGAAGCTCGATATGAACTCTTGCCGATGGTTGTAAGCTACATTGATAACAGCTAAAGAGCATAATCACATCGGGGAGACATGATTAGTGTCTCACCGACATGTGATTTTGTTTGAAGGACCTCTAACCGTCTGAAAATCTAAGTGGCTTGAGTCCAACCAATCGGAGGGAGCTAAGCATGCACCATGAGTTGTTTGACTATTTGACTCCCCCTAAAAGGAAGATCGATGTGGATCTGCTCTGAGCTCATGAGAATTCAAAGCGATGAGGCAGCTCAGCAAGGAGGTTTGAAGGTGGATAGGGAGGCCCAAATTTAATTTTGTGGTTGCAAAATATCAAGGAGACCATTCTTGAGGGTGCTCTTTCTCACCGACATGGACAACGGGGATACACTTGAGGGAAACATTAACTTCAATAAAAGATCTAGTGGTAGATTTTCCTAAAGGCAAATATTTTTTTGTAAGCCCTAGGGGTTGATACATTTTAGTATATAAGGAACTTTTTCCTCCTTGTAAAGGAGTTCAGATTATGCATTCTGGAGAGTTAGTGATTTTTTGTAAAAATCCTTTCTCAACTGATGTAGATTTTGTAACTCATTTGGAGTTCTCCTAATGCTTTTCTGAAGTTTGTGATTTTTGCAGTCCTTTCTCAGATTAGCAAACTTTTGTAACTCATTTTGGAGCATGATATATAAGCTTACCTTGGCTACCATTGATGGTTCATTTTTTTTCCTTCTGGTTCTTGTGAAGTATTGAGCATTTTTAAGTGATTCATCAAGCTACTTAGTGAAATATTTCTTTTCCTTATAGCTTGGTTTCATGTTAGCATGCCTTTCTTTGGAAAAGTAGTATCATGTAGGTTACAAACTATGTTTACTCAATTGCATATGAACTTTTAATTTGTGAAAATATGCTTTTCATTCTTGAAAGTGTGTGCATGTCAAACCTGTTTGTGAAATACTTATGCATAATCTACATAAACTTGTTGTGTAGTCCCATATACATCATCGGTGTTCAAGTGCAACTTGAGTGTCTCATTGTTCCTATCATTTTGGTGTATCACTGTAGGATTTAATTTTCATTTTTATGAATTTTCTTTCTCCCTTTTCCTCACAGAATTAGTAGTTTAGGTGAAAAAACAAACGAAGCCGGCCTTCTCCAGAGGTTCATTTCAACTTTAGGTGACGCACAACCTTGAAATGATCACATTTTTTTCTAGAAAGCTCAGTTTTTATAACTTTGCATAGGATTCATTTCTAGGAGATAACATTTTTGGCACGCTCGGTGGGATTGTTCGAATCAAAATAGTTTAATGAGTACATATTACTGCTAGTTTTTGATATGCAGTCAGTAAGTTTCAAGCCTTTAAGACTAATGACATTAGCATATCATGGCGACTCTGAGTTTGGGAAGTAGCAGAATAGCTAGTGCATTGATAAGAAATTTAGCATATTGAGTGATTTGATGTCTACCTCAGTATCATTCAACCTTTGGAGGTAGTTCAAACAACACATGGCGACTCCGAGCTCAAACCTTCTGGTTTCACAGGCACAAGTGTTGGTATGTCTTAAAAGAATATGTTTCCATCTCTTTGAATGAAAATATGTCAAATATTCATGAAAATGCTTACTAATACCTTAAATGTCATGAAAATGTTGCTCCTACACCTTCTTATCAGTCACATTCAACCAACCATACTATTGATTTTATCCCAATTTCCCTTGCTGCAACAACTAATCAACATTTTCATCATGTTTCCCACCCTCCCACTCCAGTTCAGCCTTTGTTTCAATCCATATTTGATCAAAATCAACCACAAGAGGAGGTTTCTGATGTTAACCAGTATGATTATTTATATAATCAGCCTCAGAAACATCCATACCATAACATATTGGACCTGTTCCAATATATTAACCATACTTTGTGGGATCTAAGTCAAGGTCTTCACAATATGGAGATTAATGATATTAGTAAAGTGCTTGCATGCCTGTCTAGGATGTTGGTTGATATCAAGGTGCAGAAAGGTATCATTATGCAACAACAAGAAATGGTTGAACAACTCTACTTTTATGATCAAGAAAAGGTGGCCAAAAGAATCCAATTTGAGGGAAACCTTGAACAGGAAATAGATGCTAATGAAGAACAAATGAAGTTGCTCTCTGCTCAGGTACAGAACACTCAAGCTTACTTAGATTATCAACACCAAATAATGGAGGAGTTTCAAAAGAGGCAGCTTGAGAGGAGATCCAAGGAAGAGAGAGTGGTTGAAGAAGAAGAGCAGCCCAGTGATCAAGTGAGTTCATCC
Organism: Sequoia sempervirens; assembly: GCA_007258455.2. Lineage (NCBI taxonomy): Eukaryota > Viridiplantae > Streptophyta > Pinopsida > Cupressales > Cupressaceae > Sequoia > Sequoia sempervirens. The sequence continues at coordinate 142,117,357 of VDFB02000002.1, read as the reverse complement.
ACCATGGAGGAGACTAGAATTCCAAATTTGTTACATCTAGCTATGGAGGAATATAGAAGGCAACAACAACAAAGGATTGAACAACTAGAAGACATCAAAAAAGTTGGGAAGTTGTTGATTGATGACAGTTAGCAAAAAAAAAAAAGCACATGTGAAGACGATGTTGAATCAAATTCATTGCTGAACCCCTTAGATTTTGGTTCATTTAAACAAATTTTAGATGTTGTTTATAAGATGGCTGAAACCAAAATGCAAGAATTGTCATTTTATGATCTTTACTTGTAGATAGAGAATGCCCAAGTTTCATTGGAAAAGGAGCCACATAAAGAAGAACAATTGGTTAATTTTCTTGACCAACTACCTGGTTTTATTGAGCAAGCTGAAGAGAGCATGTAGGTTCTTGATTCACCAATTGATTTGGAATAGCCAGAGAAAATTGTTGACTTGTTCGATGAACTTCCTTAATTTATTGATGAAGATGAAGATCTCATATGCATGATAGCATCTATGCTTGGTATGGAGAAACTAAATGATAAAGCTCATATGAATTTAATGCAAAATCATGAGTTAGATGATATCATAGAAGCTTTTTGTTCTAACATAGATGATGCGCTAGTATCATACAAAAGGGAAGCATATGATCAGCCCATTCGAGTCAATGAGACTATTGAAAAAGTTGTAGAAGATAATTCCTTGCAGCTTGTGAACTTATTTGATGAGCTACCTCACTTTGTCAAGGAGGAGGTGTATTCTATCATGAACAAAGAGCATAAGGAATAGCAGTTTGAAGATTTGTTTTTAGTTATCCAATAGGGATATCAGCTCCTTGGTCAAGAAGGTCCAACCATAAAAAACATTAATGGTTTCTTTTCAGAAACTATTATAAAAGATGCAAAGAAGTAGGACTCCTTTTTCATTGTAGATCTGAAAGAAGGAATAACTGATCCTCCTATAAACAATAATGGTCAAATATTTCAAGAAGATCAGACTATAGCAATCAATGAACAACCTGAATATTACCTCCAATCAACATCTTTTCAAGGAAATGATGGAGCCTTTAGAGATCAAAAAGGGCCTAAAAGTTACAAGTTGGGTGTCATAACAAGGGGATGTCCTATCAAGCACCTAGCACTGTTGAAGGACAGCCAAGAGGAGTTACTAGTTGAATTACTTTCTTGGGAGCATGGGATTCAATATCAAAAGTCATCAATGCAGATGGCTTACCATATTCAAAATAGCTGCAAGCACCTCTTGTATAACATAGAAAGGGAGGAATTTTTCATGATTGGGGAGGTGTTTAATCTATACACTCAGCATTTTCTTTTCCTTCATCACTATTGGACAATTTGTAAGCAGGAAGCATGTCTTATGTTGGTGAGAAAGGGAAATTTTTTCTCAAAACCAGTGAACAATTATGCCTGATCACTACCATTCCTGGGTAGTGTAGGATAGAGTAGTTTCAGTTTTGATTTCAATAAGTGCCCCATGGCACTTTTCATTTCAGTTTTGTTTCATTTTCAATAAAGTGCAGTTGTTGTACATTGTTGTTCAGGCTTTGTCTTCTACAAAGTTGTAGTAGTTTCTTTCAGCTTGTGGAGTTTGGGCTGAGTTACAAGGTTTCTAGAAGTTTGAAGAGAAGAACAATGACTCCATGCCCAATGGATAGGCCTAGGCTACTAGTTTTCATGTTTAGCAGGAAAACATCTAGCAAAGGTCGCTAGAAATGTTACCCATTTTTCACCTACAGGCTCAAACAGGCAGGGATCTATTTTTCAAATATTCGTGAAGGCCAAATGGATTAAATTCTGCCATAGGTGGCCAAGACATCTCGATCGCTGTGAGTTTCATATCTCTCTCCGCATGGAAAACGGTCTCCCTGAAATAGTCTAAGCTTGCCGAGAGATGAAGGCTTCGCTATGATGTCTCCCTGACCTATTGAGGTCTCCTCGAAATGGAGGTCTTGGTGCAAATTTTGGCATTGGGCGTGAGGTCTTACCAACACATTGGTGTCTCGTCGACAAAGGAGAAAAATGGAATAATGATAGGACTTCGGCATAAGGTCTTCCTGACTTTCCAATGTCTCATAGAAGGAAATGTTTGAGCTTGGGGGGGTGGTTTGTTTTTGCTAAGAGTCTCACCGACAGGGTTGTCTCCCTGATGAGAAAGGAAGTGGTGTCAGCGAAAGAAAGTAGCCTCGCCGTGATGTCTTGCCGACCTGATACAGTCTTGCCATAGTAGGGTGAGCTTGGGGCAAAGGAAAGTAGAGTCGCCATGATGTCTCAACGAAAGTATGAGGTCTTGAAGATAATGGAGGGGTCTCGATATGTGTTTTTCCTTTGGTAAGAAGTCTTGCCAACAACAAAAGGTCTTGCCAATGTGGACGACATCGTTATAAGGTTTGGCCGATAGGGTAAATTCTTCCCAACTAAAATGAGCCCCCGCCAAAGCAAGGTGCCTTCAGCATGAGCTCTTGTTGATATAGCGATGTCTCCCTGATAAGAAAGGTTAACTCTCAGCAAGGGGAAGCGTCATCAATATGAGGTATCACTGATATAAGAGGTCTCGTTGACATAGATGACATTGATGTAACATCTAGTTTTGGGATGATGTCCTGTCAATTACTAAAAGTCTCGACGAAATGAAATGAGTTCGGCATAATCTCTCCCCAACCCGAAGGTGTCTCACTGAAGAATGAAGAGCTTGATGAGAGGTCCTGCTGACAATGGAGAGTCTTGCTGATAACGATCAACTTGCCCATGAATATGGATATCAGTATGACTTTTGAAGCTCGATATGAACTCTTGTCGATAGCTGTAAGCTACACTGGTAATAGTTGAAGAGCATAATCTCATTAGGGAGACATGATTAGTGTCTCACCAACATGTAATTTTTTCTGAAGGACCTCTGACCGTCTAAAAATCTATGTGGCTCAACTTTGACCAATCGGAGGGAGCTAAGCACACAACATGAGCCGTTTGACTATTTCACTCCCCTCCTAAAATGAAGATTGATGAAATGCAATGATGTGGATCTGCTCTAAGCTCATGAGCATTCAAAGCAATGAGGTGGCTCAGCAAGGAGGTTTGAAGGTGAACAGGGAGGCTAGAATTTAATGATGTGGTTGCAAAATATCAAGGAGACCATTCCCGAGGGCAATCTTTCTCACCAACATGGACAATGGAGATACACTTGAGGGTAGCATTAACTTCATTAAAAGATCTAGGGGTGGATTTTTCTAAAGGCAGATATTTTTTTGTAAGCCCTAGGGGCTAACACATTTTAGTATATAAGGCATTTTTTCCTCTTTGTAAAGGATTTTGGATTATGCATTCTAGAGAGTTAGTGATTTTTCCTAAAAATCCTTTCTCAACTGATGTAAATTTTGTAACTCATTTGGAGTTCTCTTGATGCTTTTCTGAAGTTCATGATTTTTGTAGTCCTTTCTCAGATTAGCAAACTTCTATAACTCATTTTGGAGCATGATATATAAGCTTACCTTGGCTACCATTGATGGTTCATTTTTTTTTCCTTCTGGTTCTTGTGAAGTATTGTGCATTTTTAAGTGATTCATCAAGCTACTTAGTGATATCTTTCTTTTCCTTATAGCTTGGTTTCATGTTGGCATGCCTTTCTTTGCAAAATTAGTATCATGTAGGTTACAAACTGTGTTTACTCAATTGCATATGAGCTTTTAATTTGTGAAAATCTGCTCTTTGTTCTTGAAAGTGTGTGCATGTCAAACTTGCTTGTGAAATACTTATGCATAATCTACAAACACTTGTTGTGCAGTCCCATATCCATCATCAGTATTCAAGTGCAACTTGAGTGTCTCATTGTTCCTATCATTTTGGTGTATCACCATAGGATTTAATTTTCATTTTTATGAATTTTCCTTCTCCCTTTCTCACAATATTAGTAGTTTAGGTGAAAACACAAAGGAATTTGTTCTTCTCTGGAGGTTCATTTCAACTTTAGGTGACCCACAACCTTGAAATGAACCCATGTTTCTCTAGAAAGCTCAATTTTTATAACTTTGCATAGTGTGCATTTCTAGGAGATAACAGGTCCCCTTTGATCACTGACATTGTTAATTGCTTGTTTGTTGTTTGTTTGTTGTGTTGCTTGATGATTGTTTTGGTGTTGGATTTAGATTTGTGGTGCGGGTGTATTTTGGTCAGGGGCACTAATGACCACTTTCAGATTGACAATACCATCATTTGTAAAAAAATTGTTTCTTTCGAATGTGTGAAGTTTTTTGTTGTAATTGGTGGGTGGGCGGTTGTTTTGTTGTTCAGGGTTTGAAGTTGATCCTCCAGGTTGTGTCATAAGGGCTTGTTCGATGCTGAGTTCCTTGGAGATTAATTGATCATATGTGGTAATCCCTTGGACCTTGAGATGAAATTCCAAGAGGTCATCAAGGTTGGATATGATGGTGCAAACTTGTTGCTTTCCAGGCATGACCCATTTGCTCTGATTGGCTTTGGATCGCCATCATTGTAGGAATGAAGCAAATGATTTATTCTTACCTTGTTTGAGAGCTAAGAGTTCCTCTAGACTGACATCCATTGTAATATTGCATGCATATTTTTTTATAAGTGTGTCTATAATTTTTTGGAATGTTTTGATGCATGTAGGTAGGTGAGAGAATCATTACATAGCATGGCCATCCAAACTCCTAGGAAATAGCTGCATCAGATGGGTATCATCATATGCAACTTCCTTGCAATGAACTTGGAATTACCTTATGTGATCTTCAGGGTTTCCCATCCCATGATACTTGCCAAATTCTAGGAACTCAAATTCCTTCAGGAATGGTTTCATCAGAAGGCTCCTGTCAAATGGATAGGGACACAAGTTGCTTGGTATTTTTGTGGTTCACCCTAATTGAAGATCGGGCACTTGTTGAGAGAGAAAATTGATTTGTGTTGTTACATCATTTTGTGAGTCAAGGAGTTGGATGGTATTCTAGGGTTTTTTTTATTGTTGGTTGGATGGGTGGGTTTTTTGATGATATTTTCATATTATATCAAGCCATGTATGGTTGCACTTGTTGTTGTATAAAAAATGCTTGTTGTTGCTATGCCATGATTTCCTATTGTTGAGATTATTGTTGTGCTTGTTGTTGTTCCTACAACACTCATTGTTGGGCTTCCAATTGGGCTACTTTTTTCTGATCTTGATATTGTTTTATTTCTTGCTAATATGCTTGTAGTTGTGCTTCTTGTTTTTGTGCTTGCGCCTATGCTTGTTGTGCTTGATATTAGGTGTGTGCCTGAGCTTGAGCTTGAGCTTGTGCTTGTGCTTGGGCTTGAGCTTGTGATTGGGCTTGCACTTGCACTTGAGCTTGAGCTTGGGCTTAAGCTTGGGAAGCTTGTGCAACTTGTTGTTGTTGTTGTAAGAATGTTTGGGCCTATGCAGCCTATTGTTCTTGTTCTGTGATTTGGGAAGCTTGAGCAACTTGTCCTACTTGAGTGGCTTGAGTAGCTAGTTGTGTGACTTGTTGTGTAGCTATTCATGTAGCTTGTTGTTTCTATTCTTGTAGGAACACCTTTTTATAAGCAGCTTGTTGAGTGACTTGTAGTGTAATTCTGTATTAGCTTGATAAACTGGAGCTTGGTGGTGGTGGGGGTGGTGGTGGATTCAAAATGGTGCTTGTTTGGTGGTGAGAGGTGGTGGTGGATTTAAGATGGTGCTTGTTGTGGTGGTGAGAGGTGTCATTTTGTTGATGTTTGTGGTTTGGATGGTAGATGATGTGATTGGCATGATTGGTCCTTGAGAGATCATGTTTTGAGATATTATGGGGGTGGTTGATCATGTTGTGATTGCTTGTGTAGTTTTCATCTATTGTTGCAATGTCAATGACAAGTTCTAAAAGTTTTGTGTGATGTTTTGATTGATGTTCAGGATGTTGGTTTGATTGATACTTGGTAAAGGGGGAATCCCTAAGCCAAGGAGTGGTTTGGATGATGATGGAAATGGAAGAAGTGGATTGGATGAGGGGTGTGATTTCTTGAGGAAATGGCATAGTTTCAAAAATTCCCCCTGGTTCAAACATGTCACCCTCACCTTGTGAGGTTATGGGGAGAGAGGTTTGTGGTGTTGCATGAAATGATGATGATGATGGGTCATTTGGATCATGAAAAGTGAGAGGGACATATGTATGCAATGGATTTTGGGGTATGGTTTGCCACAAGATAGTGTTTGCATCCAAGTCTTGATTATTGACAAGGGGATGTGTTTGAATAGCATTGAGAAATGCACTTCCCTTATTGACATTAGGTTGGGTTGGAGAAAAAGATGTGATTTGTGGTATATTTTGAGTGATACTTTGGGATGGGGTTATAGATGAGATGGGGATGGTGGATGAGATTGGGGGTGTAATCCCAAAGGATTCTCCATGGAAGTACTCACATTGAAATCAAAAGGGAGTTTAGCCCCTTGTTTTACTAATTCGATCATGTATTGTGAAGGGTTGAGTCTCATCATGATATTGATAATTTTATGATTTTATGGATTTTGAACCATTTCCATGATTTCCTCATGTGACATCCCAAAGGTAAGATGCTCTCCTTGACTTTCCCCTTCTGGATTTTTTGAGATGGGGGAAAGTTAGTTAAAGGATTATTTGATTCCATAGGATTCATTTCAGAGTTTTTCTGGCTTAGGTCACTTGAATTAGGTGTTTCTTTTTTGGCTTCCATGTTCTTGTGTTGAGATATAGTTTGCACCATACAATAGGGATCAATTTAGAAAAATATAGGAGCTAAATCTCCAAGTCTTTGGATTGATATATTTCTAGGTACTGGAGAGAAAACTTTTTAGGATGTCTTCCAAGATCAAAAGATGATAATGATATGGATGTTAAATGGATGATTTGAGGTATGATTTGGAACTCTTGAGAAAATTTTGAAGGGGTATGTTTAAACTCTAGGACTTGATTCTACGATTGATTTATTTTGAATTCTGGATTTTAGTGGACTCATAAACTCTAAGAGGTTGGATGTTTTCCTAGAGTTTAAATCATTCATGATATGATAATTTTCTTAGGTGTGAGAAAAAGAATTCATCTAAAAACTCCTATTCAAATAGGATAACAATGAATTCCTAAATCCCAAGATGTTGGATGTTATCAAGGGATGAATTTGTTCACAAGTTTTGATAATTTTATCAAATGTGGGGAGAAGGATGCATCTACACATTTGATTAAACAAAGTGATTTCACATGATTTTCACAAAGTTTAACATAAAGGATTTTTACAAGATTCTCGAAGAGTTGATGAGATGATTTTGATTTTGATGTTCGAATATGGATGATGGTTTTATTTTGATCGTAAGATGTACCTAAAAAGAGACTTTATTTTTCTAGACCTCAATATTGAAGAACATGCGATACTTCTAAGGACCTCTCAAACATGAAGTTGTTCAAACTGAGCATACATTTCTAGATTGTTCAAAGGAATCAGTCTATAGAACCTTGTGAGTTTCTTTCTTATTTTGATGTGTTTCCTTTGATTTCACTTCCTAATCTATTTCTTTATGACCTTTTGAGTGTGACTTCTAAATTTTGAACTCTGACTCAAGAACTTTCATTTCAGGATTTTGACTTTCTTGGAAATCATGAGGAATTAACACATGTGAGAGTCAATTTTGTTATCTTTGCTTAGTGACTTTTTTTTTTTATCAAAAACACTTCTGTGATTAGTTTTCCAAACTAGATGTCCAATGTCTTAATTTCTTCAAATCCCACAAAGTATGTTATGTGGAAATTTGATCAAGTCAAGGCAAGGGTTACCTATTGTTTAACTTTAGTAGGCAAATTGAGATGTAAATTTAAGTGCTTAGAAACCTCTAAGGATGAAATCCCAAGGGTAAGCAATAACACAAGAATTTGGTTAGTTGTATTTTCCTCCTAAAGGGTTTGAAATTTTGAGGATGATAAAAAAAAATTCCATATGTTTTCGAACAAGAAAAGCATTTTGTAACCAAGAATAAGCACAACCCTATTGATATGAGAGACAATATTTGTTGAGTCCCCACTTGGACAAGTCTAGCTACACTTATCTTTAGCAAATGGTTAGATGCTTGACCCCACTGGCTCCCCTCCACAACACTCACTTATATGAGGCAGCCAAGTATCAACACCCATGAAACTCCCATGGCATGCTTTCCATTTCTACTAAAGAACGTAAAAGTGTGGGGCAGCTTCAGAATGACTATTCTTGCACCAAAAAATAGATGAAGGATTTTGGAAATTCTAAAACATAGGTTATAATTAGGACTTTCCATTCATAGGAGTTGACCCTGTGTGGTGAGAAACCATTGTTGCCTCTCTCATTAGATTCAACTGCGTAATATTGGTGTATTTTTCCAATATGCACATTTATATCCCAACTGGAGATACTCTTGGGTTTAGAGTGTTACCAATTGAGTTGTTCCCTTAGGTGAGTATTTTTTCCCCAAGGTAGGCCCTCTAAGATAAACAACAGTGAGTAAATGTATTCATAGTTCAATCAACCTTTTTTTAGAAACAAAGGGAGAACACATGCAATAGATTTAATCACACTCGAACAATTTTGTTCAATTTTAAACCCAAATTGATGTGTATGTGAAATTATTTATGCAAATTTATCTCGACAAAATCCTTTTGATTCTCAAGATCGTCATAAGGTGTGAGAGAAGCACATACATCTTTTGATGATATTACTTTGTGTACGTAATTACAAAACAATGCAAACACTTGTTTATTTTAAATCCTCAAGGTAAAAGTGAGTTCATTTTAAAAGCACCAAAGTAAGTGTGACAATTTTCCTTGTTCAAATTTTTAATCCCAAAACAAACATTAGTAAATTTGAGTCCTAATGTTCTTTTTAAGCCTTTTTGTAACAAGAATTGAAAATTTCTTTTTAAAGCCCAAAAAAAATTAGTAGATCCTAAGCATAAAAAGATGACAAATTTTCCCTTAAGAGGAGTAATGAATCCTCCAAGACTGTTAAAAAAACACTAGAGTGTTTAAAACCACTTATTTTTGTTAAATGACATCATCATGCTTCTCTTCTTCTTTTTCTTTGATCAATCCAACCTACAAGAAAAATCAGTGATATTCTACAAAACATAGGTCAAAAAGGAAAAAAACAAACAAAAAAATCATAATTTTAAAAAAGAACATGTGCTTCAAATAAAATTTCACTTCATACTCCCCTCTAGCAATGTAATCCATGAAAGTGTCATATTTTTATTTCCACAACGGTGTTGTATAGTGTCACTTGATAGGACTCAATGTCACCCTATAGTCAATCCAGTGAGCATGAATGTGTCACACTTTTGACCAGTGGTGGAATTTGATTTTTTGAAAAATTCCCATGGGTCAAACAGGTTCAGCGAAGCAATTTGGAATTCAAATTTATGGGCGAGAAGACTAAGGTGTCATAGTTTGAATTGTTAGCGGTTCCATATAGCAATGTTGGAGAACTAGCGGTGTTGAACAATGACATTGGAGAACTAGTGGTGCTGAATAGCAATGTTGAGTTTCCAATAGTGGAGTTTTCATGTAGACAAACAAAAACATACAATTTTGACAAAAAACATGATTAAAATGTGAGGCTTCCCTCCTTCTAGCACCAAAATGTCGAACCCCAATCCTAGTACCTGTAAAACACAATGAACAAATACATTAGAAGATAATATGCAAGTAAGGACAAGGATTCCCTTTGAAATCCATTAGCAAAGTTTCAAATAGGGAATAAAGGAAGAATGAGATGAAAGAACAATAAAACAAGCCAAATCCTATTAAAGACAATGCAAACTCTTGATCCTGTGGGAGAATTGGTGCCAATTTGATGTGAAAACTAGCCCTTTCCCAACTCCTATGATGCGAGATTCATGTGCGATGAAGAGTGATCCACTTTGTTGATGATTGAAGTATGCTCCAAGGTGAAAATTTGCATAACCTAGCTATGAACTCAATGATAATGGATGAAAATTGCTAATGATTTGAGCATAGTAAGTTTACTCAAGTTGTGGATTCTAGAATGAGGAGATTAGCCTCTTATTTATAGAATGAGAAGATGAAAGAATGTCCAAAATATAGCAATGTGGGACTAAGAATTAGCCAATGCAAAGTGCCACTTTTCCACTTTTGAATGGATGGAGGATGTGCAAGTTTTGAAGAATGTGTCAATAAATGCATATATTTGAATTTTGAATTTGTTGAAATGACATGCAAGAGGGAAGGAAGAATGCATTGAATGCCACTTGGCTCAAGGCAAAGGACTTGTAAGAGAGATTAAATTCCTTGTTGGAAGGACAAAGTCCACTTGGATTTTGAATTCAAACTTGGGGAATATTCTTAAAAGATTCCTTGTTCAAGAAAATAGAGATTTAATACACAAATTAAATCTATTTTCATGTGAAAGTGGGAAAAGCTAGAGGATGGGACATGAGAAGAAATTAAATTAATCAAGTTTAATTAATTTAATGAAGGGATTAAATGATGTGACCTATTTGACTTAAATTTGTGGATTTATTTAAATCAAATATGAGAAGAATGTGATAAGGGATTAATTAAATAAGGATTATTTTATTTATTTAATTAAAAGAGATAATGTTAGATTAAACTAAATAAGGTTTTAATTTATTTAATTTAATAGATAGACTTTTAGAAATTTAATCAAATAAAGTTAATTATTTAATTAAATGGGGATAATTAGTTCAGACTGGATAGTTTAATTATCGAGAAAGAATGAGTTAATTAGATAACTAATTTATTTAATTAATAGAAGAAATAATAATGAATTTGATCAAATAAAGTTATTTGATTAAGTGGTTAGATAGAAGGATGATTCAGGAAAAAATGATGTTAGTGGGAAGGATTAGATGCCTAATGTCAATCAATACATTTTACATGTCTACAGGTAATATTTTATTTCCTAGGTTGCATTTTAGTCATCTTTATCTAGTTGAGTTATGTTAATGCTCGAATTAGGTTTAGGGTTATGCATACATTTCTTTTATAAAGAAATTTATCTCTTGTAATTATTGAATTCCTAAATAATATTATTTGCACATCTTCATGTAAAGATCTACTTTTTATTTTCTTTTCTCCTATGTGAAAGGTTTTTTGGTTTGCATGTCTGATCTTGGTTTCTAACATGGTATCAAAGCCTTGATATGTAGCCTCTTCTTGGATTTTTGGAGATATTCATTACAGATTTGTTCAAGATTCCTTAAGGGTTTCATGTCTTGAGTTCATCTATGCAACATTTTGGATCAGATCGAGCATCACCATTGGATTCAGAGTGCTGGAAAAATTCAAGATTGGGTTTTATTTTATTGATTTTGGTCATCATTTTCTAGATCTATGAGGGTTTCATGCTCAGAGATTTTTTGCAACCTCTAGAGGTAGCCAATTTTTTGGAGCATTTTGGGCACAAATGAAAGTCAACATCACATTTACCTTTTGTTTCATCAATTTTCGAGAAAGTTGATTCTAAGGAAAAAAAATTCCCCAAGGCATGAAAATCAAAGAAAAATAATAAAAAAGGAGGTTTATCAAGTTTTGTGTTGGTGCTCCCAGTTCAGTAGAATCACTCCACCCAGTAGCCACTGGGCAGCCTCTAACCTACCACCACTGCCACCCTCCTCTACCAGTCTACCTAGCCGCCACAGGCTCCAACATAGAGGCCCTAGTCATATGGGGGACTAGGTACTATGCATCGAGCCTCTGACCAAAGCCAACCCCCGCGCAGGTCCCTTGGAGGACCAAAAGCACAATGTCCAACCCCTGGTCAACCTCTCAAAATAGCCAATGGTCATATGGATGACCAAGGGGTCTGCTCTAGCCCCTAGTCCACCAGACCCTAGTCATGCACAATACTAGGGGCCCAATTCTTTTTAGCCCCCTAGGTGCTTGCAAGCCTTATTAGCCTTCATAGAGTAACTTTTTCAAAATCAGGAGTAAATTTTGCATATAGTGTCCTTTTTTCATAAATAAGATACTGTTGGAAAGCTGATTTCAATGCTAATCTAATGGTGAAGCTATCTTATTATTTTCAACCAAATTTATTTTTCAGGTCCTTGAAGTTAGATGTTTTTTTTTCACTCCAGAGGGCATATCTTTTGACTCGGTTATCATTTTTTCACCATTCTTGTGGATTTGGAAAGCTAGTTTAGTCCTCTACATAGATCTAAGGTCCATTTTTATCAAGACAATTGAAAGCTTTGGTTTGTGCATGCACTCATTCTTTTTCCCTTGCACTAGGTTTACTTTTTCTCTCTCGTTTATGCATTTTTTAGCATTCTCTCCTTTTGCAATCATTGGGTATTGTAATAAAAGAACTAATATAGAGTTCCATCAGGGGGGTTTCTTTTGGCCACATCTTTCTTATAGCTTGACACATATTATATTCACATCAATTCACACTTCAGATTGGGAGCCTATGGTTATTGATCCACATTTGGTCACATCTCAATTTGAGGGCTAGTAAATTTGTGGTTAATGTTCCAGAATCTTCATGTTACTTGTTCCTATGGAAGAGTTTTAGTCACAGTTTGGAAGATTCTTTCATCATATTATTCCCTCTTATGGGGGGCATCATTTTATATATTGTTTCTTTATGGATTCTAGGGTTGCTCTCGTTTGTGAGTTTTCTAGTGTTCCATGGCATCGGGTCTGTTGCATTATTATGCTTCCGCTATGGTTTCTTGTAAACAAAGGTATCTTTCCTTACTTGTCATATTTTGGTTCCAGTGTTACTCCACAATGTTCTTCCAGTGCTTCTTTGTAGTAGGTCATCTCATTGAGGGGGGGTTTTGTCCCTCTGAGTTTTCTCCTCTTTATCATTCATTGCATTTGTAAATGAGAACCTGATCATGCCTTGTTGCTAGGACTCATCTTTAGCATAATAATTTGCTTCTCCCTAAGTTGCACTTATGGGGGGTGTTGGTGTAATTAATTATCTAATTACACTTTCATAAGTTTACTTAGGTAATATTTTATTTCCTAGGTTTCATTTTAGTAATCCTTATCTAGTTGAGTTATCTTAATGCTCAACCTAGGTTCAGGGTTATGCATACATTTATTTTATAAATAAATTTATCTCTTGTAATTATTGAATTCTTGAATAATATTATTTTCACATCTTCATGCAAAGCTCTTGCTTTTTTCTATTTTTCTCTTTTGTGGAAGGTTTTTTGGTTTGCATGTCTAATCTTGGTTTCTAACATTTTCTAAGCCTTCATCCAACATCTACACTGTCATCTATCATAAGCGCTAGGGTCCTGACTATACACTATCATCTCAAAGGCACATTTTCCTCTTCTAGGTGACCATGGCAGTCAAGACACATGTGCAGTGCACATAGGTCTTAATTATATTTTGTTTCATGAAATTTTTTAATGTTCTGACATAGATTTGTTCCTACTTTTTATAGGATTACCTAGAGATTTGGGAGCATCTAAGAGGGTGAGCATTATGAATCATTCATGAGTAGAGGGACTGTCTATGAAAGGAGGAGGTCACACTTCTAGAGAGGATTAGTCTCTAGCATGTGTTTACCATGCCAGAGATGAGGTACCATGAGAGGATGCTAATAGCCCTTATTGAGTAGTAGGATTCCACCATGTCATCTTTCCAACTACCTTGTGGAGAGATGACCATAACACACGATGACATCTATTAGATCCTCAGGCTACCCACTTGTAGATGGTGGGTGGCTTTGAACGATATGCGATCGACATAGGAGCAAATGGAGGGAATACTCTAATGCATAGGGAGGACCAGTGATAGTGACGTCATGGGTCATATTTATACACATTGGTATGGCTATACAAGGACCACTACACCATTTCTCTTTTGAGTCATGGTCGTGACCATTTCCTTCCAAATCATGATTGACAAGCAAGGATCACACCTACACAAAGGGCCTCATCCACACTATCAGAGAAATGGTAGAGCATTGGACTATTTTTTCCAGAGGTTGTAGCATGCTAGCACACCTCTACTAGGATCTAGGTCGGTACATGCATTATGAGTATTGTAGCCTTACAACATGCACACTTTTGTAGGTGTGGGCCTTTTCCCACATCATGTGCACTCAATCTGTTTGTTTTCACTAGTGATAGCCCTATTAGATTCCCATGGCCCAATAGTATGACATGACAGGCTAGTGGAGATTCAAGGACCTATAGTTTTGGTGCTTATAGTTTGACACTCTCACTACAGATAGGGTCTAGTGGAGACCCTATCAATTTTTATGATGGGTGGATGACAACAGGTACTTGAGGAACCTACAATGGGACCATTTATTATTGGCTAAAGAGATTATATTATAGTACCCTACTACTGGAGTCTTGTCATGCTATTGTATGTCCGACCTCAGAGTATTCTCGTAGATGTGCCTACCTATACTAGGGCCTATAGAAGTGAAACAAGGGTTGGGGATCACACTCACCCCACTATTATTGATATTGTCCCCTTAGATGATGATGATCCCAATCATGATCAACCCCTATAGTAGCATTAGATAATGTCGAGTTAGCGGTTGATTTTGCATGGTGGTGGGAGAGGCATTGCCCTACCCCTATGTTTGGTAAGGTTGCCCCAAGAGGGGATCATGGTCCACAAGGGGACTTTCCACCCTAGCTCTCATAAGATAGGTCAAGAGGTTAGCAAGAGGTTGCCGAGGAGGATGAGGTAGCATAGGAGAAGGAGGCGGAACCACCAAGGCCGAGGTGGTAGAGGAGGTTAGACCCTCCACTAGCTACCCCCATCTCTTTAGCACCACCTACTTCCATTATAGTAGTGGAAATGACTCTAGCCTCATTGGGATTGGCCATTGATGTTAGCGGTACAAGTCCCAATAGCAAATCACACCCTAACTCATCATAGTAGCTAGGCGACCCAAGTATACGAGACATGTTGCTTGTGTTTCTATACATTCAACTTTCTATTTACAATATATGTATATATATGCCATGTGATATTGATACCTATTTATTTATTTGTGGTTGTAGAGGACACACATGGATGGGCTAGCTTATAGCTCGGTATATTTTAGAGGTCACTCTTGACATTCCCATTCAAGAATTGGTCATTGAGGCTTACTGACAAGCATCTACAAGATGACATGTGCCCAACTTTGAGCCAGTTGTGCACCTAAGGACCACTTATGTGGAGTGGGGTGTTGGTGCAGGAGCACCTAGGCTAACCTCCATTGTGTTTGTTATCAATTTTGGCTTGTACCTAACCTTAGCCAAGTCAGGGTATTAGTGTGTTTAATTTGGACCTTAGAAGGTCTTGTTTGTGTGTGGTGAGTTAGTCACTAGGACTAAAGTCATCTTAGTTAATCATTGTTGTTAAATGTTGCTTTATTTAGCTTTGGATAGTTTATGTTGGAAGGATGAGCCTTAAATGTGTTATAACCACATCCTTGTTGTTAGAAGATGCCAAGAGGCAGTTGAGGGAGTTGTTGGCTCAGAATCAAGGAGATTGAGATCCTAAGATGTAGGATGTTGGAAAGAGTTGCAAGAATGTTGCAAAGTTGCATGACAACATTGTTAGGTTGCATGCAACTTAGTTGTCATTGGATCCCCTAGAAATAAGGAGTTGGGATCGATCAACTTCCCTTGAAATAGGGAAAAGGCATCTAAGTAGCTGTGGCGGCTCGTAGACAACAATTATAAGGCATTGTAATCAAGTTTTGGTTTGGAAGGAATAGAGGATTTTTGCATTTTCTGTGTATACCATATGTTCTCAAGTGATAGTGCTTGTAGATGAATTAGATGTGTTAACCAGTTATTAGATCTGTGTATATATAGTAATCTTAAGCATTTTTCTTTTTGTAATCAAATTTCTTTGAGTAGATTTAGTGCTTTGAATCCATAGATTAGAGTGTAAAGGGTTTGTAATTCCAGTTTCTGAGCAGTTAGTATTTGAATGGCTCCCCCATAAACACTTACCACAAGATCTTCTTGAGATTAGTTGAATATGGAAGGGGAGCCAATTAACTATAAATATTTAGTAATAGGAATCATGGGAAGGCAAGCAAACATTTTAAAAATCAAACCCTAGGCGAGCTAGGATAGTCCGGTTAGGAGTTTGATTAAGAAAAGTGAAGAACTTAGGCAGGGGAAAGAACTACTGTACGAAAAAAGTACAGTTCCAGGTGGGACATGATGAAAAACAAGGATAATAGAAGGATTGAGGCTTGAATAATCCACTGGTGTGAGAAATTAGCAAGAAATCTTTGAAACCCTAAGAATTAGGTCAATTAGCCCTTTTACCCTTGATTGTAGGAATCCACTATACGGATGAGATAGGGGTTTGACACCCTATGAAACATTTAAAGTCCAAAAAGGGTGTCAAAAAGTGAAATTTATTTGATAGGTTGTTTGAAAAGTTTAAGCAAGAAAGGCAAAAAAGTGACTGGTAAGGGCTACTAGAAATTAGGCCTCACCAAAGCAATTTCTTGAAAGCAGGTAGTGTGAAGATTGAACACTAACCAAAATGGATCTATTTGGATGTGAGATGCATGATGACAGTACCTCCAACACCCCTGCAAGAAGTTCAAGATGATGAAGTTGGCACTTAGATTCTTCTAAGTCCAAGAGAGAGTGTATCAGTTTCAAAAGAGGTGTTTGTCTTCCAAAGGTAAAGCACAAGTGGAAAACTCTTTAAGAAGAGTTGGAGCAGGACTTGGTTAATCATCCAAGCTCAAAAAGAACCCATTGGTATCAGGTTCAGGAAGGAGACAGTGTAAAGGTCTTCTAGGAGATTGTGTAAGCAACCTTTGGTTCACCATACACCATATTGGTATTAGAGCCTTTGTTTGATCAAGGCTTGTGATTGATGTTGCAGCCCACTAAGTCAGTAGGAGAGAATACACCAGAGAAAAGAACCATGGTGACTAATGCTGAGTTAGCTAAAAAGGTAGAAGAGCAAGAGGAGGATAACCGGTTGCTAAGAGAAAGGTTGTCTAAAATGAAGAAGCTCTTGGATGAAGTCCATGAAACAACAAACAAAGTGAAGGATAAGATAGAACAGAAGGAAGAGTAGGAAGCAAAGGAAAAAGAAGAGGACTTGGAGGAGGAAGCTCCAAATCCTAACCCTGTTCTTGCTGAAGAACCCTTCTTGAAGGCATTGCAGGCCTTAAGTGGCAAAGATTTGGAAGGAGTGCCACTATTCAGTGGACAAATGGACCCTAATTTAGTTGTAGACTGGATTGAAAACATAGAAAATCACTTTGAATGTGATGGTATAACAGAGGCCCAAAAGGTAAAGGTGGCCAAGTCAAGGTTGAGAGAAGCAGCTCTCACATGGTGGAAATTTGTACAAGCTGAAAGAGAGAAAGAAGGGAAAGGTCCCATAGTTACATGGAGAGGAATGGTAACTAAGATAAGGCAGACTTATCTACTTGATGATTATGAAGTTCAATTGCATAGGAGAAGACACAATCTTAGGCAAAAAGATATGGATGTCCAAACATACACCGAGGAGTTTCAAAAATTGTGTCTCAAATCAAAGTTGGTTGAAGATGAAAGCATCAAGCTAGCTTGAATGGGATTAAGTGGTCTATCCAAGAAGACATGAGCCTAGTGAACTTCAAAACCATCCACCAATGCTATCAAATGGCCTTGAAGATAGAGGAGAAAGGAAAAAAGAAGCAAGAGAAAAAAACCCAAAAGTAGAGGTAAAGGGAAAGACAACATAGGACAAAGAGGTGGTTATGGTGGAAGGAGTTTAGAACCAAGGGCCCAAGGAGAAGTTAGATAATCTGAGCAGCAAGAAGGAAGCTCTAGTAGAGGTGGTAGAGGAAGAGGCTTCAGCTCCAGAGGAAGAAGTGGTGGACAAGGAAGAGGTAACTACTTCACCAACATGAAATGTTACCACTGCAATCAATTGGGACACCTAGCCTATAGATGTCCAGAGAAAGGTAGTACTTCTTATGGAGGTGA
This sequence comes from Sequoia sempervirens, assembly GCA_007258455.2. Lineage (NCBI taxonomy): Eukaryota > Viridiplantae > Streptophyta > Pinopsida > Cupressales > Cupressaceae > Sequoia > Sequoia sempervirens. The sequence goes on along the minus strand of VDFB02000002.1, from coordinate 142,099,408 downwards.
CAAAAGAACCAACCTGGTTCATGATGAGACAGCTGCAATAGATAAAAATCCTAAAGTACCATTGAATTCAGAGGAAGGTGAGAACCTCATGATGAGGAGAACTTTGATCAAGGAATCGGTGAAGGAAGAACCAAGCCAAAGGAGGTTCCTGTTTAGGATAAAGTGTAAGATGATGGGGAAAGTGTGTAGAGTCATCATTGACTTAGGATCTACTGACAACATTGTGTCATAGGAGATAGTCAACAAGCTGAAGTTGGCAAGGATACCCCACAACAATCCTTACAAGGTCACATGGCTTAAAAAAAGGTCAACATGTCTTAGTGAATGAACAAGCATGGGTGGAGTTCTCAATTGGTAAGTACAAGGACAATGTTTTGTGTGATGTGTTACCTATGGATATGTGCCACTTGCTCCTAGGTAGACCATGGAAATTTGACCGCCAAGTTGTGCATGATGGAGCAAAGAACTCCTATACTTTCAAGAAAGATAAGGTAACCTTCAAAATTCAGTCTTTGCTAGAAGATACAGAGGTACAATCAGCAGGTCCTAAACTGCTCATGGTTGGAGAAAAAGAGATCCTAGAATCCTTGGAAGAAGGAGACGGAGTTGGTTATGTAGTGATAATAAAGCCAAGGGAGGTGAGCAAAGAGAAAGCAGCTGAAAAACCGGAGCTACCTAAGGAGATACATAAATTGTTGCAGACCTATGAAGGCATTGTATGTAGTGGTCAACCAGCAACATTACCCCCTAAGAGAGCCATAAGTCATAGGATAGACTTGATACCAGGAGCTACCCTACCAAACAAAGAAACTTACAAGATGACACCTCAACAAAATGAGGAAATAGCTAGGAAAATTCAGGAACTTCTAAACCAAGGTCTCATTAGGAAAATCATTAGTCCATGTACAGTACCCACTATCTTAGCACCTAAAAATGGAGGAGAATGGAGGCTTTGTACTGATTCCAAGGAAATAAACAAGATAACCATCAGGTATATGTTCCCTATCCCTAGGATTGAAGATCTCATGGATTGTCTAGGTGAAGCTAGGTACTATACCAAGATAGATTTAAAGAGTGGTTATCACCAAATTAGGATACATGAGGGAGATGAGTGGAAAAAAACTTTCAAAACTAATGATGGTCTCTATGAGTGGCTAGTTATGCCATTTGGATTGTCTAATGCCCCCTCCACATTCATGAGACTCATGAATGAAATCCTCAAATATTACATTGGCAAGTTTGTAGTAGTGTATCCTGATGACATACTAATCTATAGTAAAACAAGAGAAGAGCACCTCCAATAGATAGAGTTGATTTTCAAGAAGCTGTAGGAAGAGAGATTGATGATCAATTCGGAAAAGTGTGAGTTCACCAAAATAGAGCTGGTGTACCTTGGATTTGTGCTATTGGAAGAAAATACCATGAAGCATAAGACCAAGGTGGATGAGCAAAGAAGAGAAGTGCAGTTCCATGTTGGAGACTTAGTAATGGTGCATTTAAACAAGTCTAGACCATAGAAAGGAGTTCCTCATAAGTTGCAAATGAAGAGGATAGGTCCCTGTCCTATCTTGGAGAAATATGGAAACAATGCTTTCAAGGTGCAACTACCAGATGACAGTGGACTGTCTCCTATTTTTAACATTGTAGATCTTGTTCATTACAAAGGACCACCACCAAACATGGATCAGACCCTCCATGAAGTCACCCAAGATGTGGAAGAACTTAAATTGCCTTCTATTACAGTCAAACAAGCTGACAAGATATTAGATACTAGGGTCTATAAGAGGACTAGAACCAAGGAGTACAAAGAACATCTGATTAAAAGACATGGTCAACCTAATGCTGATGCAGTATGGATCAAGGAATCAGAGTTCAAGAAGTTGGGTATTGGTCTCAACTTGCTCAATCCAAGGGTGGATTGAAATCTTTTGTTTTGGGGAGGATGGTGCAGGAGCACCTAGGCTAACCTCCATTGTGTTTTTTTATCAATTTTGGCTTGTACCTGACCTTAGTCAAGTCAGGGTATTAGTGTGTTTAATTTGGACCTTAGAAGGTCTTGTTTGTGTGTGGTGAGTTAGTCACTAGGACTAAAGTCATCTTAGTTAATCATTGTTGTTAAATGTTGCTTTATTTAGCTTTGGATAGTTTATATTGGAAGGATGAGCCTTAAATGTGTTATAACCACATCCTTGTTGTTAGAAGATGCCAAGAGGCAGTTGAGGGAGTTGTTGGCTCAGAATCAAGGAGATTGAGATCCTAAGATGTAGGATGATGGAAAGAGTTGCAAGAATGTTGCAAAGTTGCATGACAACATTGTTAGGTTGCATGCAACTTAGTTGTCATTGGATTCCCTAAAAATCAGGAGTGTGGGATTGATCAAATTCCCTTGAAATAGGGCAAAGTCATCTAAGTAGGTGTGGTGGCTCATAGATAGCAGTTAGAAGGCATTGTAATCAAGTTTTGGTTTGGAAGGAATAGAGGATTTTTGCATTTTCTATGTATACCATATGTTCTCAAGTGATAGTGCTTGTAGATGAATTAGATATGTTAACCAGTTATTAGATATATGTATATATAGTAATCTTAAGCATTTTTATTTTTGTAATCAAATTTCTTTGAGTAGATTTAGTGCTTTGAATCCATAGATTAGAGTGTAAAGGGTTTGTAATTCTAGTTTCTGAGCAGTAAGTCTTTGAATGGATCCCCCATAAACATTGACCATAGGATCTTCCTGAGATTAGTTGAATATGAAGGGGGAGACAATCAAATGTAAATATTTAGTAATAGGAATCATGGGAAGGCAAGCAAACATTTTAAAAATCAAACCCTAGGTGAGCTAGGACAGTCTGGTTAGGAGTTTGATTGAGAAAAGTGAAGAACTTAGGTAGGGGAAGGAACTAATGTACGGAAAAAGTACAGTTCCAGGTGGGACATGATGAAACACAAGGATACTAGAAGGATTGAGGCTTGAAAAATCCACTGGTGTGAGAAATTAGCAAGAAATCTTTGAAACCCTAAGAATTAGGTCAATTAGCCCTTTTACCCTTGTTTGTAGGAATCCACTGTACGGATGAGACAGGGGTTTGACACCCTATGAAACATTTAAAGGTCCAAAAAAGGTGTCAGGAAGTGAAATTATTTGATAGGTTGTTTGACAAGTTTAAGCAAGAAAGGAAAAAAAGTGACTGGTAAGGGCTACTAGAAATTAGGCCTCACCAAAGCAATTTCTTGAAAGCAGGTAGTGTGAAGATTGAACACTAACCAAAATGGATCTATTTGGATGTGAGATGCATGATGATAGTACCTCCAACACCCTTGCAAGCAGTTCAAGTAAGATGATGAAGTTGGCACTTAGATTCTTCTAAGTCCAAGAGAGAGTGTATCAGTTTCAAAAGAGGTGTTTGTCTTCCAAAGGTAAAGCACAAGTGGAAAACTCTTTGAGAAGAGTTGGAGCAGGACTTGGTTAATCATCCAAGCTCAACAAGAACCCATTGGTATTAGGTTCAGGAAGGAGACAGTGAAAAGGTCTTCTAGGAGATTGTGTAAGCAACCTTTAGTTCACCATACACCAGATGTGGATATTATCCATCTTACTATAGAGCTGAAAACTATTCGAGGACAACATGATCAACTATTAGGGGAGCTACGAATGAACTCACCAAGAAAGACACAATGGTGAGGAGGGCTCATATCACCAAGAAAGTGAATGACACCCTCCAGAGCTATCTTGATAACCTCAATGGGAAACTGATAGCTATGATCTTGACAGATGTTCAACAACTGCAAGATGAGTTGAGGCAAGTGGAGTTGATGATATCCTCACTACATGGTGAGATCAGAGGGATGTAGAAAGCTTTTTTCATATCACGCTCACATCGATCATGCTCTATGACCACCGTTCAACCCCTCCCAATGGTTCTAGAGCATCTTCCAGAGCCAATGGGATTTGGGAGCCATGCATAATAGTGATTAGAGGCTCATCATTAATTTTTTATATCTTTTTTGTAGCAAGATACATATACATACACATATACTTGTAGATATTTTGTATAGACACATATTCAACAACACTCATTTTTTATAGTTGTGGCCCAATACATGTACATGATATTTGATACATACATGCATATAGACATATATATTGATACATCGATTATGATCTTGTGGAATTTTTCATTTGGATATGTATATTCTTTATTTTTCATGTATGTTTTATGCGATGGATGTTATATACTCATACGGATGTATACCTACATTAGATGCTAACATGATTTAAAAAACACACATTGTTGTATTTTAATTAAATACAATGATGATATAATAGTTTTAAGTGATGTAATGTGAGGCATGATCACACACACACACATGGTCATTCACAACAATAACAAATTCATAATGTGTTAATGAATAATGCCAATACATGTAGTGCTACTACCCTTTCATAGAGAGAACACCATAGAGATGAAACATGAAACACTATGAATAGTATCAAAAAAGATGCATCACATTAACAAGCTCTTTTAAGTGCATTTCATCCATAGGAACCTGAACCATATAACAAGATCACAATGTAAGGGCCTAACCAATTAGGATTGAATTTTCCTCTCTGATTAGGCGACATAGTTTCATTTCTCTAGTTTTCATAGAGAACTAGATCTCCTATTTTAAAATCCTTGGGAAACACACTCTGATTAAATTTCCTAGATAACCACCATTGATAAGATTTAATATGTTTAAGGGATTGTAAATGGTGCTCATCGAGCATCTCCAGCTAATGCAAATGGTTAACTCAATAGGTTTCATCATCAATTAACCCTTTAAGGGAAACCCATAAAGACTAAATCTCCAACTCCAAAGGCATAATAGCTCTTCAACACCATACATGAGGTTGTAAGGCATTGTTCTTGTAGCCATATGAACACTCATACGATAGGCCCACAAAGCATGCGTTAATTGAATGTTCCAATCCTTACCATTCTTATTAACTATTTTACAAAGAATAAGATCAAGAGTTTTGTTAAACGCTTCTTCTAGACCACTGGATTGTGGATAGTATGGTGTGGGGAACCTATGTTGAATATGAAATTTTTTGAGGAACTTATTCACTTGTTCTTAAATGGTGTACCATTTTTAGAAAAAATTGTAGTGGGAAATCCAAACTGAGAAATTATTTTATTCATGAGGAAGCTACTAATAGCTTTAGCATTCATGGATCGGAGTGGAATAGCTTCAACCCATTTTGTGAAGTAATCTGTAGTTGTAATGATAAAGGTATGTCCCTTGGAAAAAGGAGGTGATATTTTTCCAATAATATCCAACCCCCATTTTATGAACGACCAAGGAGAAGTTTTATTTTTTAGTTCTTGAGCAGGTGTATGAATAAGATGACTGTGTTGTTGACATTGAGGACACTTCTTAACAAAATTGAAGGAATCTTGTTCCATCATTTTCCAATAGAACCCCATGTGTATCAGTCTTTTCTCCAAGGATCTACAACCAAAATATCCACCCCTAGAACCCAAATGGGCCTCCTTGAGGGCAAGGGGTATTTCCACTTTAGTGAGACACTTGAGAAGAAAACCATTATAGGCCCTTTCATAAAGGACATTAGATATAATAACATAATGTATTGAAATATTTCTTATACGGGTGTGATAACTTTTTGTCGCATCATTGGGGAAGTTTCCAGTCTTTAGGTAGTTATAGATTTCAAAAAACTATTCTCTAGAGTCCAAATGGGAGCATACAAGGGACTCAGCTTCATGTTGGTTAGGAATTGCAAGGGTCCATAGGACCTAGACCACAAAGTGGTATGCTTTCATATCTTCTTTTGGAAGTGGTGCTTGCCATGGCATTAACATGTCTATGTTTTCTCCTAGGGACACTTTCTATTGTTAAAGAGGAGAAATTTTTAAGCAAGTAGAAGGCAAGGTCTTGATATCAAGATAACTTACTTTGCTTGGCTTTATAGGTTCCCATTATTGGGTTCATGATAAGTTTAGAATCACCTACAATATGAAGACAATCGATTCATAGTGTGATTGTGGCACATAAGCCAACAATAAGGGCTTCATACTCAAAGATGCTACCGGTACAAGGAAAATCAAGTCTAAACGATAGAGGAACTAGTTTACCTTTGGGGGATATTAGAACCACACCAGCTCCTAAACCAACTTGACACCTCAATCCATCAAAATACATTTTCCATTCGAGGTCATGATTAATTACAAAAATATCTTCATTAGGAAACAAATCCAATCCTATATAGGAGCGAGATGAAGGAGCATTTGCTAACTAATCTGCAACTACTAGACCCTTTATCGACTTCTAAGTAACAAACTTTATGTCGAACTCAGAAAGCAACATAACCCATTTCTCCAATCCTCAAGCTAGGTTTGTGCTAGAGAACAAATGTTTCAAGAGATTTATTTTTACTATGATATGTGTTTCAACATGGAGAAGATAATGTCTCAAATTCTATGTAGAGAAGACAAGAGCAAGGCATTGCTTCTCGATGGAGGAATAACGGGTTTCATATTCAACTAGAATGTAGCTAATGCAATAGACCACTCTCTCCTTCCATATGTAATCTATTGAGCCAAAAGGGATTCCAAAGCATATGGTGACACCGCAAGGTAAAGCAGAAAGGGTTTGTCTTGCATAGCCGACATCAATATGGGAGGATTGGCCAAATAGGATTTAATTGACTCAAAGGATTTCTGTCACTCTTCATCCCATATGAAGGGAACGTCCTTTTTCAATAAATGATTGAAAGGAAGAGTACGATTAGCCAATTGAGATATGAATCTACAAATTGCCTAAATTTTCCCTTGTAAACTTTGCAACTTAATGATATTCCTTGGTGGAGGCATGTTAACAATGACATCAATATTATTTGTGTCAACCTCGATTCCATGGTGAGAAACTATACATCCCAAAAGCTTGTCGGATTCAACACTGAAAAAACACTTATGATGATTTAGTCTCATCTTATAGATTTGAAGCCTTTCAAAGATAAGATGAAGGTTCTTTACATGATCTTGATGGGTTATTGATTTCACCAATATATCATCAACATAATCTTCTAAGATCTTATGGATAAAATCATGAAATATTAGTGTCATGGCCTGTTGATAAGTTTCTCCCACATCCTTTAAACAAAAGGGCATGACCACATAATAGAAAGTACCCCATAGGGTAGTGAAGGCTATCTTGTATTGATCATCTAGGTTAATAAGAATATGATTGTAACACGAGAAACCATCCATGAAAGGTAATAATGCATGGCTTGCAGTCAAATCCACAATCTTATCAATTTTAGGAAATGTAAAATCATCCTTAAGAGAATCCTCACTAAGATTGCGAAAGTCAATACATATAAAAGTATGACCATCAAACTTACTAATAGCAACTATATTCAAAATCTAGGGGGAATAGTCAATCAGATGGATAAAATCTACTTTCAATAGTTTTTCTATCTCAGTATTGACCATCAATGCTACCTTGGGATTGATCTTTCATATTTTTTGCTTCACTATCTTGGCATTGGGACATAGGACGATATTGTGAACCACTATAGATTCATCAATACCTGGCATATCCTTTTATTTCCAAGAAAATATATCAGGATTAGAATGTAAGAGACTAGAGTGTTCGTCTAATTCTTCCAAAAAGAGACACTTCTTGATCTTGATCACTTTTTTTGATGACTAAGGATCCATATAAATTTCAATAATATCTCCTTTATGAAGGGAACTATGTGTTGTGTAGTTTTTGCACACACACCCTGCTAAAATCAGGGACCCTCTTTCACTTTCATTCTTGGTGTTATGGCCCTTTGATTTTGAGGATTTACTTTGCTTTGGAATGAGCTTGAATGTTTATCTTACCTTCTTTTGTGATCCCTCTATGATATTCATTGAAAATCTCAAGTTTTACACTTATCTTAGCTTTTTCACTACTTTCGAAAAAATACACTCCTAGCGGAATTCCCCAGACACTCAAAATATGATTCTATTTGCTTTGCATTGTGGTCCCGAAATTCTTGGCCTTTGTGAAATTCTATGGTGTTCAAATTTCTCTAAAAGTTCGTCGTCTTGTCGAATCCCTAGGTTTTGTCAAAGTGTCTTGTCGACTACATTAATGTCATTTGTACAATTTTTGGGGAAGGTATTTAGTCAATTTTTGGGAATTTTTATGTCATTTTTCTTTATCATTTGCATTCTATTGAGTTGAGGTGCTTGCTTGGATTTGGAGTGTTGAATTTGTGAATTTTTGGATTTGGTGGTTATTTTTTCTAAGCACCATAATTGTTGTTGTTTGTCATTGCTATAATCGACTCTCACTTCATCAATGGTGTGTATTCATTTCCCTTCCTTTTGATTGTTGAATGTGTTTGATTCTTTAACATCCTAAGTGTGTTTGAAGTATGAATTTCTATGTGTTTGAGCATTGAATGTCTGGGGCTAGGGTTGCTCAATTTTGTTTGATTGATGATTTCCCAACTGATTTTATGAGATTTTCTTTAACTTCCATCATGAGGTGGCTCACTTGTGTTGGCCGTAACAAATATTTTGAAAACCTAGCAATCGAGTAGACTAAGCCTGAGCTTTCCCTATGCATTCATGGTGGATCTTTAGGGTTTCATGCCTAGGGAATGACCATTTTCTATCAATTTACCTTGGGGTGAGCCTCAAATTTAAAGAAGATTTGTAGGAGGTTCAAATCGAGTCAGTTGCAAGCCAAATATCCTAAAATTTGTGATCATTCAATCAATTCGAGTGAAATCACGAGAAAACATTGACATTCAGAGTTTTTCCTACCTCATGGATTTTTGTCCCACCTGAATTTTCCCGAAATTCCTTTGTCCCTTCATTTTTTTGAAATTTGCAAATTATTGTTGTTTTCACGAAATTTTTTTCCTAGGTGGAATTCTCCAAAACTTTGTGAAGAATGAAGGATAGATAGATAGCATGACTTATTGGCTAATGATTATGCATTATATGGTCAATTTGAATTGTTTAAAGATGTATCATGTTGTTTCTTTGTCATGATAATTTATCAAATGGTTATTTGGGAGGACTTTATGTTTATTCTGCTAAAATCTATCTAGATAGGGATTCTTCAAAATCCTCTTTGGCCTGGATTACGTGGGTGGACTAAAAACCCAAACTTTTAGATGATCAATTTTTATGAGATTTCTAAGCATCTTGCTTATCTTGGGACTCATTAAGGATAAATATGTTATTTTTGATTAGTTAACTTGGGTTTTATGTGATCTTATTATGGTTTCTCCATGAATGCAGGATGAGTCAAGTAAGGCAATAACAAAGGGAACCAAGGGTAAAGTGATGGATCCAAGTACAAAAGGATCTTTTGTTTCCAAGGCAGAAAGAATTAAAATGGACATCAAAAGTAGAATATCTAAGAGAAAGATTACTTCCATCTGGTCAGAAGTGACTAATATAAATGTTGGACTATGGGACTATAAGGAATTTAAGGAAAGAATGGCAGCACAAAACCTTCCTTTATTGGCTAGAAGAACATTAGAATTAGGGTTGGATCATGTAGTTGGGTTCCCTCCTATAGTGCAGAGTTATGAGTTAGTGCTTGAGTGTGCCGGATACTATGATAGGGATACATAGAGGATAGTTTTCTCTCAAGGGAGAATTGTAGCAAATTTGAATCTTGCATCTATAGCCTATGCATTTGACATGCCAGACAGGTCTCATGTGGTCAGTTTTGACGTGGAGGTGGTAAGGAAGTTCGATGAAGAAGATACCATCAAGTCCCAGTAGGTCATCAATTGTTGGTTGGAGAAACCTAAATCTCACTATTCGAATTTGCCCAAGCAGCTATTCAAAGAAAAATTCGAGTACTATGATGTTATCACCCTTCTTAGTAGGGTGGTAGGATCACAGAGTGTTGGAATGTTCAAAAATTGGATGTTCCATGTCATTGTGAGGATGGAACAGAATGTAGATTATCATTGGGTAGGAATTATAAGTTGCATGTTTCATGAATAGATGTGTAATGTCCTACAAACAAGGACCTTCATAATGACCTCCTACTTGGTCTATGCACTTGCAAGATTTGATCCATACAAGGGACTAAGTACAAGGCGTGTGTTTGTGTAGGATGTGATTTATGAGGTTTATCCACAACTACACTTTAGTAATTCAAGCTATAGGAGAGTGAATGATGCATTCACCATGTACATCACTAGGTTGCTCCAAGGTGTAGAGTATGTAAGGATATTTGACAATGCCAAGGAGCTAATCAAAAGGTATGGGGCTTGGTTCTTATAGTTTCCCACCTTCTCACATATAAGGATAGATGGTTATGAAAGGGCTCCATATCGACTTCCAAGGTATCCCATAGATCATATCATACTCCTAGAAGTCACAAGACAAATATGTGATTTTGACACAATTGTGAAGAAGGATAAGCACAAGACTGGATTCGGTGGAGATTTCCATTTAAGGATAAGCATTGATGAGGCATGCCCTTCCATTAATTTAGCCAATGCTTCTGAAGAAGAAATGAGTAATCTTGGGTTATCCATTCACTCCAAGAGATCTAGGTTTTATAGGATTGGCGAAGCACAGAAGAAGGCTAGCAGAGAATATAGCCACAAAGATGATATAGAGGAGTATTGGGCTAATTGTAGTGATGAGTTTGAGATTAGAAAGAAGAAGGTTTCCAGGTTGCCTGTTAACTTGGTCTAACTATATAATGTGAAGGACATCCTAGATCAAGTTGAAGATGATGGAGATCTAATTCAGGGCCATGCTTATGAGGCAGTGAAGGACAAAACAATAGGAGAAATATACTGGTTGGAAGAGGAGAAAATAGAGCTAGAACAACTCATGACTCCAGTGATGAAGTATATGAAGCTATGGCTCAAGCATAAAATATGGGAACTAGAAAGTGAAGGTGTACAATGCACCTATGATCTAAAGGGAGATTTAGAGTCTCATTCTACCTCTAAGGAGTTAGCTGAAAAGGACCCTAAGGGTAAGGGAAAGGTGAGCTCTCCTTTTAAAATAAAGATTAAAGATGTTCAAGCAGAAGAAGTACCATAGACAAGAAAACAAAGAAAACCTATTAGAAAGAAAAGGGTGCATACTTCAAGGACTAAGAAGCCAGAAAAGGATGAGCCTAAAAAGTAGGATCAAGAGGTTAGTGCTTATGTGCCTAAGAGAAGGAGGATAGTAAGGTTGTCATAGAAGGAAAAGGAAGGCTCCAAGGTAGGAGAGGAAGTTAGCCCACCTGTGATAAATGTAGAGAGCTCGGGAGAAAGGACACAAGTTGTTAGGACAAGGGTTGATATAAGGAAATACTATCTCACTACTTTGAGTCCTTGATCTAAGAACTCCTAAGGTATTATTTATTTCACCCTACAACCTATAGGTCCTCTACCTTTGAGGCACCCCTGGTTCACATTATCAACCCTACTATCAATGCATATTTGCTGCTACTAAATGCTATTTGGTACTCCTTCACATGCACAAACTAGCCCTTAATCTTCTAAAGACTAGTCACCCTTCCATACTGCCAACCTTGTTGCAAGGGCATGTGGCACCTTCCAAAACCTCCAAGGTCATCGTTTCCAAGTGTTTCAACAATACCAAGCTTCAGTTCTCCAATGTTTTCTTGAAAATAGAGTGCTTGGTTCTTGGGCGGGCTACAAGCCTCAAAACCCCTTTTAGCCTTCTTCACTCAAAGAAAGAAAGTTAAAACTCTCCTCTTCCAACTGCTTGTGCCAATATTTTATTGACTTCCTAGCTCTTTTCCCATGCTCTAACAGTTTTTCTGTTATTTGATACCCTTCCTACCCGTACAGGGTTACAACTCAACCTTGGTGGAAACTAGGGTTTATCAAGGCTTTTTCTTGGTTTGTTCTGCTTTTACTGACCACAAATGCATTAAAGAGTCCTCAATTTACTGTTCTATACCTTCTCAGTGCTGCCTGAAATCACAATACACATTATATTTTAATGATGCCACCCTTGCCACATTAGAAACAGGACGTTCTCTGTCTTTCCCTAACTGGGTGTTACCCAACTCGCCTAGGGAAAGAGCTTTTTCATGTTTCCAGAATTCTTAAAAACTACTACAACTAAACTATGTATAGAAAAAAAGGTTGGCCACATTTCCAATGTGTCTATGTTTGCTGGCACAGGAGGAAATGTGGCCTAAGACCTCATTTGAGTAGATTTATAGTCCAAAATAAATAAGCAAAAACACACTGTGTATACAAGGAAAAGGAGTAGCAATTGAATAAACTGATTGTACAGTCACAAGAACAATAAAAAAACCTTCCCTACATGCTGTAATAAATATTCAAATGCCTAACTCAATTCATATAAGCGCTGTTTTCGGAAAACAAAATAGAAAATTATATTTTTATTCAACCAAAATCATTGTTTCATGCACATTCTCCTAAACTGCCAACACAAAAAAGCATCCAAAACCTTCAAAAGGTTGCGCAAGAGCTTTTTTCTATGCCAAGAATCAGTTAGGTTATTTTCCCGAGCTCAAAATGCCCAAAAAGCTCACTGTTTGAAAACACAGTGTGTTTTCGAATTTCAGCCAAAAACTTAGGAAACAACCAAAAATTAATTCCTAGCTTATTCAACTTTAAAATAAAGCTCTAAATAGGTCCCCTTACACCTTATAAATGGTGTTTGAGACCATGAAAAACAAAACAAAAAGATAAAAAAACAATACATTAAAACTTGCTTGTATTTTTGGTTGGTGCTCCTGCACCATTCTCCCCCTCTCAGCATGAAGATCAAGGAACTTGAGGTGTCAGTAGTGATGGATCAATTCCATGCTTCTTGAAATCTGCTTCTTCAACCCAAGTAGTCTCTGAGTCAGGTTTGTTCTTCCACTTGATAAGGTGCTCCATGTATACCTTATTCCTTGTTGACTTTTTCACCCTAGACTCTAAGACCTTCTCTGCCTGAGCTTTCTCTTGACTTGGAAGGGGTATATTACTCATATCTTTAAATATTTCTTGACTGTTCTGAACTTCATCATTGACTGTCCCTTTGTATCTGATCAAATCAGCAACGCTGAAGACTAGAGATATGCCCAAATTCGATGGAAGTTCCACCTTGTATGCATTCTTTCCATACTTAGCTATCACCTTGCATGGTCCTACCCGCTTCATTTGCAACTTGGTGTAAATCCCCTTCTACAATCTGGATTTGTTCCACCTTGTATGCATTCTTTCCATACTTAGCTATCACCTTGCATGGTCCTACCCGCTTCATTTGCAACTTGGTGTAAATCCCCTTCTACAATCTGGATTTGTTGAGGTGAACCATCACATAATCACCCACTTGAAACTGCACATCTCTTCTTGACTCATGAACTTTGTCCTTCAACTTTTGTGTTGCTGCTGTGATTGTCCTCTTAACCTACTCATGAATCTCCTTCATGGTTTGAGTGAATTCTTCTGCATGTCCACTCTTATTATCCATTGTTCCAAGGTCTCTAAGCTCACAAATTCCCCTTGGGTGCATCCCATACACAACTTCAAATGGGCTTTTTCCTGTAGTTCTATTCACACTATCATTGTATGCATATTTAGCTTGGGAAATCACCATATCCTAGGTCTGTCCATATTCCTTTGTGAAGCACCTCAATAGGTTACATAACACTCTGTTAACCACCTTGGTTTGACCATCTGTCTGAGGATGGTAAGCTGATCCAAATGACAAATTAGTTCCCAATCTGCTCCATAGTGTTTTCAAAAAATGGCTCATGAACTTCACATCCCTATCCGAGACAATGCTCAATGGAAATCCATGGATTCTCACAACTTATCTGAAAAAGAGATGGGCAATATAGCTTGCATCATGTGTAGTCTTGCAAGGAATAAAGTGACTCATCTTGCTAAATCTATCCACAACTACAAAAACACTGTCAAACCCAGATTTAGTCTTGGGAAGACCCACCACAAAATCCATGCTCACACATTACCATGGTCTGTTCAGAATAGGAAATGGCTAATATAACCCAACATTGCTAGCTCCCCCTCTGGCTCTCATGCAAACAACACATTGTTCAACATACTTTCTGACATCTCATGCTAACTTAGGCCAATAGTAAAACCTTTGTACCAGCTCTAAAGTTTTGTTAATACCAAAATGCCAACTAAGACTACCATTGTGTTTTTCTTGGATCAGATTTTCTCTCATTGATCCTCTTGGGACACATAACAGATTTACCTTGAATAACAACCCATTTTGCAATGTATACTCAGCATATTAACTGTGAAAATGATTTGCAAAGTCTGAACATACCTTGTAGGCTTCGGAAAAGTCTTCGTCATCACCATAGAGATCTTTAAAACTTTCCAATCCAATGCTTTTCAGTTGTATCTCTTGGACTGTCAACATCCTCCTGCTTAATGCATCTACCACTTTTTTTTGCTGTCCTTTCTTGTGCTTAATGGTAAATGTGAAAGCGTGAATGTACTCCATCCATTTCAAGTGCCTATTGCTTAACTTCTCCTGGGTATTGATATAACTGAGTGCCTGGTTATCCGTGAAGACCACAAACTCTTTGGGAAATAAATAATGCCTCCATTTCCTAAGGGACTGCACTAAAGCATAAAGTTCCAGATCATAGGTGGAGTATTTTTTGCTTGGCTTCATTAAGTTTTTCACTAAAGAAGGCTACAGACCTATCTTCTTGGCTAAGGACTCCTCCTACTGCTACTCCACTTGCATCACACTCAACTGTAAACAATTTATCAAAACTAGGCAATAACAAGATAGGTTGTGTTGCCACTTCTTTTTTCAACTTTTCAAACCCTTTATCAGCCTCTAAAGTCCACTTAAACTTTGTTTTCTGAGCACCCTTGATTGTATCTAACACTGGTGCACATATACCACTAAAATTCCTTATAAACTTCTGATAAAACTAAGCCAAACCATGAAAACTTCTTACCTCAGTTGCTGTGGTTCGTGTAGGCCAGTTTAGGATAGCTTCCACCTTACTTGGATCCATCTTCAGCATTCCTTGGGATACCACAAAGCCTAAATACACAAGCTCTTGTTTGAAGAACTCACAGTTCTCAAGGTTGATTGCCAACTTTTCTTCTTGCAACCTTTTGAGTACCATCTCTACATGCTTCAAATGTTCTTCTGCTGTCTTACTGAAAATCAGTATGTCATCCAAGTAGACTACCACAAAAATCCATATGAAATCCTTAAGCACCTCATTCATTAGTCTCATGAACGTGCTAGGGGCATTTGAGAGGCCAAATGGCATCACTTTCCACTCATACAAACCATCATTTGTCTTAAAAGTTGTCTTCCATTCATCACCTTCCTTAATTCTGATTTGGTGATACCCACTCTTAAGATCTAGCTTAGTGTAAAATTTTGCACCTCCAAGGCAATCCAATAAATCTTCAATCCTAGGTATTGGAAATCTATACCTAATTGTGATTCTATTAATTTCTCTAGAATCAATACAAAGTCTCCATTTACCTCCTTTTTTTGTTGCCAAAACAACTGGGACTGCACATGGACTAATACTCTTTTGAATCAGACCTTGATTCAACAACTCTTCCACTTGTCTTGCCACCTCTTGGTTATGCTCCAGGGTCAGTTTATATGATGCATTGTTAGGCAATGAGGCTCTAGGTATAAAGTCAATTTGATGACTTATTGCTCTCTTGGGTGGTAGAGTTGATGGTGTTCCATCACTCACTATGCTCTTGTATTTGTCAAGCAAGTTTTGGACTGCTGCCGGTAACACTGTCCTTTCAGCCTTTTCCTCTTCTTTGGGCTGCATCATAATCACATACCCTTCATTCCCTTGGTGTAGATCCTTGATGAACTCTTTTCCACTACTCAACATAATGTTTGGAACCTTGGACTGCTCTTCATCTTCCTCAACCAATGATTGCAGCTTGAAGGTTTTTCCATCCTTCGTGAATTCTATGGTATTCTACTTCCCATGATATACAACACCTCTGTCATATTGCCATGGCCTGCCAAGAAGAAGATGGCATGCATCCATGGGCAGTACATCACAAATTAGCTTGTCTTTGTAGCCTCCAATCGAGAATTCCACTGTAACCTACTCATTCACTAAGACACTCTGCCCTTTGTTCAACCATGTGACTTTGTAGGGATTGGCATGAGGTACCTTCTACAATTTTAACTTATTTACTACCTCCTCAGATATTATATTGTTCGTAGAACCAGAATCTACAATGACCTTGCATACCTTTCCCAATATTTTGCACCTTGCTCTAAACAAAGCTCTCCTTTTCTTGTGTTCTTCCTTGACCAGTTGTCTGATCAGCACTCTATTAAACATCAGATTTTCACCTAATTTTGATCATATGTGACTGATCTCAGGTGTCTTTACACTCACGGTGTCCTCTCGTGCAAAAGCTACTCTTTTCTTGTTTCTAGATGAAGCTTTCTCTGGGCATCTATAAGCTGGATGGCCTAGCTGATTACAGTTATAACATTTCATGGTGGCAAAGTAAGAGTTACCTCTGCATGCTCCTCTACCTCTATCTGAACCCCCTTGAGGTCCTCTTCCTCTATTAAATCCTCCTCTTGATGAGGTTTCACCTCCATGCTTGGTAAGCTTTGATTCACCTTGGCTTTTTTGGTCACCACCTCTTCCTTGGTAACCTCCATGCTGTCCTTTTTTATCTCTGCCTCTTCCTCTACCCTTAGAGGATTGATCATGCTTCCTTTTATTCCTTTCTTCAATCTTGATAGCTAGCTGATAACATTGGTGGACTGTCTTGGGGCTGAGCAAATCCATCTCTTCCTGTATATTCCATTTCAAACCATTTAGATACCTAGCCACTTTCAGGCTCTCATCTTTTGCCACATTTGATCTCAAACAAAGCTTCTGAAACTCTTTCATGTAGGTGTTTACATCTTGGTCTTTTTGTCTTAAACACTGCCTCTTCTTGTGGAGCTGAATTTCATAATCATTTGGCATATAAGCTTCTTTCACTTTAGCAACCATTCCTTTCCAGGTTGATATGGGCTGCTTTCCTTGTTTCTCCCTTTTAGTCTGGACAAATTTCCACCAAGTTAACGCTGATCCTCTCAACCTTGATTTTGCAACCTTCACATTCTGTGCTTCTATATCTCCATCACATTCGAAGTGATTCTCCATTCCATTTATCTAGTCCAAGACCAGATCAGGATCCATCTTTCCATGGAATAGGGGTACACCCTCAAGTCCTTTTCCACTCAGGGCTTTTAATGCCTTCAAGAAAGGCTCCTCCTCGAGAACAGGGTCAGGTTTAGGGAAATTTTCTTCCTCTGCAACCTCTTCTTCTTTTGGCAATTTTCCTTCTAGTTTCACCTGGTTCAGTGCTACTTCAAGCTGTTCTATTCTTTCCTTTACAGATTTGTTATCCTCTTCTTGCTCTTCAACCATCTTGGCTAACTATGCATTCATCACCATCTTTGGCAATTCACTTGACTCAACTTCCTTTGACATATAAGCTGCTGCCTTCCCAAATCTTTCACTGCTCTGATACCAATCTGTTAGGACGAGGGTTGATATAAGGAAATACTATCTCACTACTTTGAGTCCTTGATCTGAGAACTCCTAAGGTGTTATTTATTTCACCTTACAACCTATAGGTCCTCTACCTTTGAGGCACCCCTGGTTCACGTTATCAACCCTGCTATCAATGCAAATTTGTTGCTACCAAATGCTATTTGGTACTCCTTCACATGCACAAACTAGCCCTTAATCTTCTAAAGACTAGTCACCCTTCCATACTGCCAACCTTGTTGCAGGCACATGTGGCACCTTCCAAAACCTCCAAGGTCATCTTTTCCAAGTGTTTCAACAATACCAAGCTTCAGTTCTCCAACGTTTTCCTGAAAACAGAGTGCTTGGTTCTTGGGCAGGCTACAAGCCTCAAAACCCCTTTTAGCCTTCTTAACTCAAAGAAAGAAAGTTAAAACTATACTCTTCCAACTGCTTGTGCCAATCTTTTATTGACTTCCTAGCTCTTTTCCCATGCTCTAACAAATTTTCTGTTATTTGATACCCTTCCTGCCCGTACAGGGTTACAACTCAACCTTGGTGGAAACTAGGGTTTATCAAGGCTTTTTCTTGGTTTGTTCTGCCTTTACTGACCACAAATGCATTAAAGAGTCCCCAGTTTACTGTTCTATACCTTCTTAGTGCTGCCTAAAATCACAATACACATTAGATTTTAATGATGCCACCCCTGCCACGTTAGAAACAGGACGTTCTTTGTCTTTCCCTAACCGGGTGTTACCCAACTTGCCTAGGGAAAGAGATTTTTCATGTTTCCAGAATTCTGAAAAACTACTACAACTAAACTATTTATAGAAAAAAAGGTTGGCCACATTTCCAATAGGTCCATGTTTGCTGGCACAGGAGAAAATGCGGCCTAAGACCTCATTTGAGCAGATTTATAGTCCAAAATAAATAAGCAAAAGCACATTGTGTATACAAGAAAAAGGAGTAGCGATTGAATAAACTGATTGTACAGTCACAAGAACAATCAAAATGCCTTCCCTACATGCTGTAATAAAGATTCAAACACCTAACTCAATTCATATAAGCACTGTTTCTAGAAAACAAAATAGAAAATTATATTTTTATTCAACCAAAATCACTATTTCATGCACATTCTCCTAAACTGCCAACACACAAAAGCGTCTAAAACCTTCAAAAGTTCGAGCAAGAGCTTTTTACCACGCCAAGAATCAGTTAGGTTATCTTCCCAAGATCAAAATGCCAAAAAAGCTTGCTGTTTGAAAACACAGTGTGTTTTCGAATTTCAGCAAAAAACTTAGGAAACAACCAAAAATTAATTCCTAGCTTATTCAACTTTAAACTAAAGCTCTAAATAGGTCCCCTTACACCTTATAAATGGTGTTTGAGACCATGAAAAACAAAACAAAAACATAAAAAAAATACATTAAAACTTGCTTGTATGTTTGGTTGGTGCTCCTGCACCACAAGTGTATACAAGGAAATCAAGAACCCCTTCTCCTAAGGAAAATGTGCCAAAGAAAGATGCTCCTCTAGTCACTCCTACTATAGAACAACATGATGATGTTTTTCCTCCTCATGAAGCTAGTGATGTTCCAGGTGAGCCAGGTGAATTCAAAGAAGCATAAGTTCATCAAGATCTAGAGAGAGAATAATTTCAAGAAGGTGAGCTCTATAGTGTTGAAGCTGAGATAGAAAAGGTGTTATAGTCTCCCTTGGTCACCTATGAGGACACACCTATTAAGAGTGAAGAATGTATACCTCCTCAAAGAGAGGAAGTGTCAATTAGGACTCCAACACCTATACATGGAGAAGAACATAATAAAGAAAAAGAAGATAAAGCTGAGGAGATCTCTGAGAAATAGAGTTTTAGTGAAGATATGTCCAAGGACCAACAAGATGAAGTGGGACAGAGTAAGACACGGTTAAAATCCACTGTTCCTAGTTGGTTGGATAGGGAATTGAAGAGCAAGTAATTTTTTGTTGATGACACCCCTCCTAATTAGGATGAGCTATTGGAAAATATAGGAAAGGGAAAAGGAAAGAATAAAGCCAAGGTCATTTCCAAGATTGAAAGAGATGAATCCAACAATAGGGTGGTCCACATTGCTACTCCTACCCCTGATAAGAATATAGATGATGTAATTGGAAGTGACTACAATGTGAAAACCATCAAGCTAAGGCCTACTTCCATGGAATAGGAGATTGAACAATATGGAGGCTCTAGTGTGGTGATCTTAGGTAGATTGAGGAAGGAGGCACAGACTAAACAAGAGTTGAAAAGGGAAAATGATAAACTTAAGAGATATTTGTAAGACTTGATGAAGCCTTTGTAGTCTATTGGCTCCTCACCTTCTGCTACTAGCTTCCTGCCACAAGAGACAATATTAGAGTTGGAAAGAATGAAGAGAACCACACATGCTATAGTTTCCTAGTTGCAAGGAGTGCAAACCAAAGGGGATGATGCTATTAAGGGAATTATTTCAACTGGAGGAAATGAAATGAGATCATTAGATTGGTCAAGGAGTGTGTTAGCTCAAAATAAGGAGGATGTGGATATCTTTTTGTAGAAGACTAAGATCATCATGGAGTATACTAATGATAAATTAATAGATGATGGAATTATTCCTTCCTCTAAAGCCACAAAACCTTGGGAATGGTATGAATCTTTGCAAATCAGGAAAAAAGTTTTGAAGAAAGTGTATAAACAAGGGAAACAGATTGAGGATACCTTGACTAAAATTTATAATAAGTTCATTTACTTCTTTGAGGTGATGACAGGGCAAAGGAAATTTATGCCGAGACATCTTAGCTTGGAACAGTTGAGGAAATGGTGGAAAGATGTGTATTCTAAAATAAGTGAGGGCCCTATTACTAAACATCAGATGGATGATACAACTACCTACATTGCAGTGATTGACAAATATCAAACCAGTAAGGTAGATTGGGACAAAATGATAAATCAGTCAAGGGATGATATAAGGTCAATTGAAAGAAGGATTAAGGTTTTTACTATGACTCTTGTGGCTGACTTGGATAGGGAATTCTTGATAGTACAGGCTAAGGATAAGTGCACTAAGGATAAAGAGGGAAGTAGTTAATACAATGTCGCATCAAAATTTT
The DNA here is from genome assembly GCA_007258455.2 of Sequoia sempervirens. NCBI lineage: Eukaryota > Viridiplantae > Streptophyta > Pinopsida > Cupressales > Cupressaceae > Sequoia > Sequoia sempervirens. The sequence continues at coordinate 142,078,744 of VDFB02000002.1, read as the reverse complement.
TGCTTCCCTATTATTTCTCTTCTCCTTCACATGCATTGGTCTGGATTATGTTGGAGATCCTAGGATGACCTGGATGGAGTTCATGCATTGAATTCATTTTTTGTCTTATTTTTAATTCCTCTTGGCTGACTTATTTTATGGCCATTTGTTATTATCGTAAAATATAATTAAGTTGACACGCTTTGGGGGATTTCTATAAATATGGAATTCTTCCTCATTTGTAAGGGCTAGCTAGATAATTTTGATAGTAGAGTGAATTAAGTAGTAGAGTAAGAGTTAGAAGTTAGTTCATGTTGAGAAAGTGTTGTAACTCAGAAAACTAGAGTTGTTATTCGGTGATTCAATACAAGTGAAGACATTGTGCTTTTGGTGAATTCTCTTGTGTTGATTTATCTTGCATGGTTCTTGCTATTCTATCTTTTGGCATTGCTTGAGAAATATTAGATATATGTTAGATTTAGAATTAGATATGATTCAATGGTGTTTATGGTTTGATGCTTGAAGTGTTTGTAGCAATCCTTGCTCCATATTATTTTTAGCTAGTTGATTGTTGGTTGCTTTGCAAAGTTAGCCTGGAACTTATATTTATTGTGCTTAGTTCAATTGTGAAGGTTTATTCCTTTCAGTTGCAATATGGTTGTTTTGGATGAATGTTCATGATCTAAAAAAATTTAATACCATAGAAGATTGTACTATTTATGTAAGATTGCAGGTTCATCTGGGTTAAGGAGGAAGTAGTTTCTAAGGGATTGGTCCATTTCAAGTATTTCATCATTTGAATTGTTAATCTTAGGGTTAGTGTTAGATTTAGAAATCTCTTGAAACCCTTGAAGTTTTCTATTTATTTACCATTCAAGATAGATTTAGGTTTGGAGTATCATCATATTGCTAGATCTGAAAAATCTAAGGATTCAATATTTGCTTGTAGTAAGGTCCCTTTGTGATTACCAGCATTTTCACATTTATCATTGAGTTGTTTATGCATTGTCAAGACCTGACATTAGAGACCTTTGGGTTATCTCTTGAGGGTTGCTAATAGAGATTTACCTTTCAAGAGAGATAGTATTTCCATATTCTATTTGAGTTGTTTCCATCCAGAGAACACCATCAACACTATGGTCTTCATAATGAGATATCGTGACATCATCACCAATGTTAGGTAGAGGACCTTCCTCCTCAATACTCAAAATAGACTCTCCAGAGTACACTTGACTGTATAAGAAATACATGAACTATTTCTTGTGATGATAATGAAGAAATAGGGAATAAGCACCTAGAAATTCCTTCAACACTTCATTCAAAGATAGAACATCGAGAGGTACCTTCTCAGCCTTCTCCCTTTCCTCTATTAACTCAAGATGAATGAGGCTCAATGGCTTGGCTGAAATCATATTAACACTCCACCAAGGATTTTGCTTGGAATATTCTATAGAGCATCCCAAACCTAGATAGCATTGTCATGGATTGAAATAGATAGGGACCTAAATTCCTTGCTCGATACAACCTAGGAATTTTTTCCCATAGCCATATCAAGAAGCCAACTCATATCCAAACTTATAATGAGTTTGCAAAACCTTAGGAGGTGGTGGATCCACGTAGAGAATTTTGTTCTACCAATGGATGATGAACACTTATTTGAGAGTACTTCCACCTTCTTTACCAAGCTCAGAAACATTATTCTCTTTTTTTGGAGAGGTATTATTCTCAGCATAGGAAGGAGTGATCTCCTAAAGAGGATCACACTTATCCTCCTCTGCAGGAGTATCATCCACTTTTATGTCAAGGGCATCTGGAAGGTCTCTTGCAAGAGAGGTTTTCCTTGTATTTTGCAATGAAGAATTTAGAGAAGTTCAAGGAGCCCCAATCATCACCATGGAACGAATTTATTTGAGAGGCAGACAAGGGAGACTCAGGGTCCTCTGCTTTAGGTGATTCTTCATTTCCAACAATCACTCTAGGAACAGCTTGCACCTCTAGCGGCTAAACCATGAGGAATTTGAAGATGATGCAAATTAGTGTTTCGTGGAATTTTTACTATAGATTCTAAATATTTTTTTTGCAAAATTTTTGGAATCAGATTGCACTCCTTTTTCCATCTCCCTCGAAAACTAGTTTTAAAAGAAAAAAACAACATTTTTAAAAAGTGACACTCATCGTATAATGCATAACTTTTTGTCCATGAAGGATAAAATTCTAATTCTTTCGAATTTAGATTTTTAGCTCTGATATCTAGTGCTTCCACTTGGTTAGATAGCTTTTTATTGAATATTTTTTCTTTAATGAAGTTTCAAATTCAAACTAATTATAATTTAGACATAGTGCGACTGTAGAATGCATAAATTTTTGTGTATGTATCAAAATTCAAATTTTTTTCTTTGTTGGATCAAGGACTTAAATATCTAGTGCACTAATATTTTTAATTTTTTTTTTAATAATATGCTATTTTTCCACATGTGTAGAATAGAGAGCTTGATTTTCAGTGAAAAACCTACATTCACGAGAAATAAAAAATAAATATAATAATTAAATTAAATTTATTTAAAATTATACTTTTTGGGAAGCTTATAATAAGGAATACATACTTGCAAAAAATAAAATTTAAATGAATTCATTTGATACCCCAAAGGGTAAATCAAAAGTGGATTGTTATCAACATTTTGATAGGTGTAAAGGAGACTCTGTTATAGGTATGGTTTAAAACTAGCGGGGTTCTATCTAAGGGGGTTTGATTTAAGGTAGTTTGATCAAACCCTCTTCAATTGGAATTCTTGAAATGGAACCTTTTAAGGCTTAAATCATTATATTTTCTAAAAATATGTGATTTCAACAAAAATTAGTTCCTCCTAGAAATTGTAAACCAACTTTGTGGCATATGTGTATGACTAGTAGTGGCTAGCTCATAGAGGTGAATGGCTTTTGGATTTAATTTAACTATAACTAATCAATTATTTACAGGAAAATTCAAAGAATAGTATAAAGTAGAAGTCACTGCACCCATAGCATGTATCAAAGGTCTCCCTAAGAGGAGGTTATATGATAATGGGCCAGACTTCACATAAAACAATGTGTGTAAGGTAATGGGACCTAGCTGAAAAGGTAGTATTATCGTACCTAGAGCTTGGCAGTTGACATTATTGAAACCATGAATGTACAAGGAGGAAGTTGGTAAAGAAGATCAATCAATCTTAATCTTAGGTAATAGGTCCAGATACCACATGCATTGAGAGCTGAACTATTGTCAAAGATGGTAGGCCTAATACCGATATTGTTAATATTAATTATAATCATCAAAGGCTTTGCCTGCTTCTACACATCTAGAGGTGGGAGTTCTTGACAGTGGAACATGATATTCAATGAATCAATGTGAATATGAGCTATGTTCAATGGATTAACATCTGTGGGCCTAGCAAAGGTAGGCAAGAAAATCTTTTGTAAAGCTTCATGAAGTATCTCTTGATAAACTAGAGCAATTTGAAGCAAGTCCCAAAGTGAGATCTTAGCCGGAGTAATGTGAAACTGCTCAACAAGATCATAATCACCTTGTGCTTTGATCGCAGGTTTAGGTGTTGAAGGAAGGCTTGGTTGAGAAGGTGGTAAAGAAGTAGGAACAAAAAGTGGTTGATTCAAATTTTGTTCATTACTCCTTGTAGGATATGTGTGCCCGACAACATTATAAGATGTAGAGTCCATAGATTTCATGAACCTTGAATATAAGTCCAATGAATCACTACAACATGAAACCCTATTGAAAGAAGAGTTAGTTGGGGTCATGTAAATGACAAGTTTCATAGGGCTCGAAGGAGCCATATAGACCACCACCACATTCACTAACTCCTTAGCCTGTTGAGAGGAGACTAGTTTGAGAGATTTGCGGATAGGGGAGAGCACTTCTAAGAAATCATCTAGAGCATCTTCCAACATATCAAAATCTTCCTCAAAAAATTCATTATCATGAATGTGAAAAATTTTGAAGACAGATCCGACATTCACTTTGGACTTACCAAAATGTGATATAAGAGGGATTTGTTGCACACGGGTCTCCCCTTTCTCAAGAGATCACCAGGAAATGAACTACCCTTATACACCTCAAAGTAAAAAACTATCAGAACAATAAAGAACTAAGATTAGGTTATGTTTTTGGAAAAACTACTAGAGACCCTGAGAGAGTAAAGCTAGGATATTTTTGTCTCAAAAGAGGGAGCTCTTAGCCAAAAGACATCAATGTAATTTTAGGATTCCAGTACGACATACTGTCGTCTATAGGGTGCACTAGCATCCTAAGAAATAAAGAACTTAGGAACTCGAATAGATAGAAACAAGCCTTACTTCTAAGATCAAGTCTAGGATGCACTAAATGATATACCTAGTCAAAAAACTAGAAATTTAAATGAACACAAGGATGCTTGGAGAAAGGTTACCTTTATGTAGATGTTTGAATCCCTAATCCAAGCTCCTTTTCATGACCTACACACTAAAAAATGAGAGGAAAATTGTTGGGTGGCTGTGTAGGGGCTTGCCTTAGTCACACCCCATTTTGGTGTTCCCACCTCTATGGACAACCAAGATGGAAGAGAGTGCTAATGAAGTAAACAAAGCATGTGGTGAAAGAAAAATCCACTCAAGAGTAGAACCTGCACCACAAGAAGCGTGTGGTGAAAGAAAAACCCACTCAGGAGTAGATCCCACACCACAAGATAGTGAAAGGACAAGTATGAAAGGAAAGTGAAAGAGAGAGAGCATTACCCATGGGCCTAGACCCTCTCTAGAGCAAACAGACACACCGTTGAGTGCTTGCTTGAGAGATGCTGTTGCTTTTAGGAGGACCTCAGTCTAGCATGGATTTGCTTGTGAGAGCACTGCTTATCAAAGATGAGCATATCTCAAAGCTAGAGAAAATAATAAGAAAGCTTGAGTGATGTCTTCCAATGCCCAAATGAGAGCCAAAAATGGGGTTTTAATGAATATAAGGGAAGAAAAGAGCCATTATGTTCAGAATGTAACCACTAGTACATGTGTCTCAAGGGTTAGTATTCTAGATTCCATGCTTTGAACCTAGGAAATTGTCAGGATGCTAGCATGCCACATAGATGTCCGTGTGCCGCAAGTACGTCTAGAGCCTAGATTCTTAAGGAATGTGTCACTAGGCTTCTATCGCTCAACCACACATTTGCATGGTGTTAGAATCATGAAATTCTGACCCATTGGATTTTTTCATTAATATTTCAAGGTGTCATAAATGCTAGGAAAAAATGGCAGAATATGAAATTGCCCCTAGGTACAATTCTATGAAATTATAGTAACAAATCCCTTTTATCTTCTTTGTATCTATGTGGTAGTGAGCCCTCCAAGTGGTTAACCCTTGTGTGATAGTGAGTCTTATTTTGGCAGTGAGCATTCTCTAGTAGTAAGTCTTTGTAATCAGTTTTGATATTCTCTATATTGTTAGCTAATCCTCACCATGCCTTTTCCCTTATTGGGTTTTCCACGTAAATCTAGCGTTATTGTGTATGTGTTATGCTTTTTAGTTTATGCCTTTACACTTAATGATTAATCATATTATTAGAGTAAATAATTTATGATTGATTTAATTTTTGATGAAATTTTTAAAGGTTAAAGTTTATTACAATTGATTCACCCACCTTCTTAGTTGTCTTGGTGAACAATTGGTATGAGAGCTTGGTTCCTTGGAGAGAAGCTTAACCACTTAAGGAAGATCCAAGATGGTGTGCAAGATCACTTTTGAATGTCCTAGGTTTGATGGAACAAATTATGCTATCTAGAAAATAGAGATGGAAGGATATCTAGAGTATTATTTATATGATGTTGAGAAAGCTTTAAAAAATACTTACACTCCTCCTGCTAATTGTTTGAGTATTACTAATGCAATCAAGGCACATGAAGTAAGGTGAAGTTTATTCTAAAGAATAGTATTTCACATTTTGAGTTGATTAAAGTTCAAAATCAGAAGGTTGCTAAAGAAGTTTGGGATGCTCTAGAAAAGACGCAACAAGGAGATGAAATAGTCAAAGAAGAAAATTTGTAGAATTTGGAGGCACATTTTAAGGTTCTTCATATGTCAAAAGATGAAAATATTAAATCCTATGTACATAGAGTGGATCAGCTGGTGGGTGGAATGTGAGGACTTGGTGCTATAGTAGATGAATCTTGGATTGTAAAGAAGACTCTTAGAACTCTCCCTGATGCATATAGTTAAAAGGTATATACTATTGAATAATATGTGGATTACAAGAATTATACTAAAGATCAGTTATTGGGAACTCTAACATCTTATGAGATGAGAAATCCAAACTTGAGAAATGGATCCAAATCAAAAAATGATTTCAAGGCTACAAGAGCTAAAGATCCAAATGTAGATAATCTTGATGAAGTAGAAGCTAAATTTGTGAGAAGGACAAGAAAGGCTTTGATAAGTAAGAAGGTAAGTGACCCTTTAAATTATTTAGTTGTTGAGGAATAGGTCATTATGCTTCGAGATGTATGAAAAGAGATAAGAATAACAAACAAAGATTTAACAAAGAAAACAAATGAATGAAGATCAACATAGCATATTATTTGAATGAGGATGCTAGTATTTCTAATGAAGAATCTAATTATGGATATTTTGATGACAATGAATTCATGTTATTTATTATAAAATATGAACCTACTTCGGATAAATCTCAAAGACAAGTGAAGGAATGTCCTCTAGAGAAAGAGAAAGATGAAGATATTGTAATCTCTACCCTACATGGTAAACAAGAAAAGAACTATTGGGTTGTTGACAGTCATTGTCCACACCACATGACTATTGATAAAAGCAAGTTTTTAAAACTTGAATGATGGAGGCTTAGTTGTGTTTGGAGATGATACTGGTGCTAAAATTTGTGGAATAGGTTTAGTAAGTTTTGATGGAAAGCATAATACTCATGATGTCTACTATGTTAAGGGTTTAAGGCATAATCTCTTCAGTGTTGGACAAATGTTTACTAAAGGACATAACCTTGTATTTGAGGATGAGAGATGTGAAATTAGGAAAGGATCTGAAACAGTGATTTTTGTAGGAAAGAAGTTGAAAGGAGATATATATCAGCTTAAGGGTGTTGATGGATTTTTTTTTATGACTTAGATTAATGAAAATTGGTTATGGAATGAGAGAATGTGTCATATGAATTTTGATAACTTGGCGAGGATCAGTGCAATGCAAGTTGTAAGAGATTTATTGAGCATTGAAAAGTTTCTTATTGCTATTTTTAGGAATTGTTAGTTTGGAAAGTAAGTAAGAAAAAACTTCATGTCAAACGAACAATCTACTACCACACTACTAGATTTAATTCACACAAATCTTTGTGGTCCTATAAGAGTGAGAATTATAAAAGGTGAAAGGTACTTTATGCTTTTGATTGATGATTACTCTAGATATACATGGGTTACTTTTCTTAGAGAGAAATCTGATGCTTTAAATAAACTCAAAACATTCAAAGCTATGGTAGAGAATGGAGTGAATTTGAGAATAAAATTCTTGAGGTTTGGGAAAGGTAGTGAATTCCCATCCCATGAGTTTAATATGTTTTGTGAATTTCATGGAATAAAAAGACAGTTATCTTCTCCTAGAACTCCTCAATAGAATGGAGTTATTGAAAGAAACAAAATAAAAATTCAAGAATTAACTAGATCAATGATTACTAAAGCTAGTCTAATAGAATTTTACTAGAGAGAAGCTATTCGCACTCCTATTTTTGTTTTCACTTGAGTTCAAGTAAGAGCTAAGAGTACTAAGACCCCTTATGAGTTATGGTGTGGAAGAATTCCTATTGTTAAGTATTTCAAGGTATTTGGAAGAAAATTTAGGGAAGTTTGATGCTTCAAGTAATGAAGGTAATTTCCTTGGATATTCTACTAAGAGAAAAGCTTACATAAGTTTCAATAAAAAGACTAAGATTGTAGAAAGCACAAATGTCAAGGTTGATGAAGCAATGAAGAATTCAATTGAATTTGATGAGTATATATCTGATGAACCTAATTGTGTAAGAATTGAAGTTGTGGAAGAATAGGAGAAGCAAAATGAAGAAGAAGGAGCTCCAGTGGTGTCCCCTAAGACACCTAAATATGTGTAGAAAAATCATTCAAAAAATCAAATCATTAGAGACAAAAGGAAAGGAGTACTGACAAGAAACAAAGTTGTTGTTGGTGAGATAAATTTGTGTTTAATTTTTGATATTGAACTAAAGACTATAAGTAAAGCAGGTAAAGATGAGCATTGGATGGAAGCTATGAAAGAACTTATGTATATTGAGAAGAATAAAACTTGGGAATTAGTCCCTAAAATAGCAGCTAGAAACATAATTGGATCAAAGTGAGTATTAAAAGACAAGTTGAATGAGAATGGATAAGTAGTTAGAAATAAAGAAAGAATTGTGTGTAAGGGTTACTCACAAGTAGAAGGTATATATTTTCAAGATACTTTTGCTCTGGTGGCAATAATGGAAGCTATTCAAATTTTTTAGTGTTTTTTGCTCATAAAGATTTCAAGGTCTAGCAGATGGATGTTAAGTCAACATTCTTGAATGGTGAGCTAGAGGAAGAGGTCTACATGGAACAACTAGAAGGATTTCAATTGTCATATCAATCGGATATGGTTTGTAGATTAAAAAATGCTTTATATGGATTGAAGAAATATCTGAGAGATTGGTATGCAAGGTTAGACTGATATTTGATTCAACAAGGTTTGAACAAAGGTATGATAGATAGTAATTTGTATTTTAAAATTGAAAATGAAAATATCTTGATAGTGGTTGAATATGTTGATGAAATTATTGTTGGAGGAAATGAAACTATGTCCAAAAGTATTTTCTTAAGAGATGCAAAAAGAATTTGTGACATGTCTATGTTTGGAGAGATGAATTTCATTATGGGGCTACAAATCAATCAAACAGAAAAAAATGATTTTTATTTCATAGTCAGAGTATGTAAGAGAGATGTTGAAGAAGTTTGGGATGGATGGTTCCAAACAGATATGCACTCCTATGTTCAATTTTTTCAAATTCAGTAAAGATGATGATTCACGTAAGGCTAATCAAAGCAGATATAGATCAATGATTGGTGAGTTATTGTATTTAACTACTACTAGATTGGATATCATGCATGCAATTTTCCTTATGGCTAGGTTTCAAGAAGATCCTAAAGAAACACATGTTGTTGAACATTATTTAGAAAATATTCAGATATTTGAATGGCACTCCAGATAATTTTGCTCTGGTGGCAATAATGGAAGCTATTCAAATTTTTTAGTGTTTTTTTCTCATAAAGATTTCAAGGTCTATCAGATGGATGTTAAGTCAACATTCTTGAATTGTGAGCTAGAGGAAGAGGTCTACATGGAACAACTAGAAGGATTTCAGTTGTCAAATCAATCGGATATGGTTTGTAGATTAAAAAAGGCTTTATATGGATTGAAGAAATATCTGAGAGATTGGTATGCAAGGTTAGACTGATATTTGATTCAACAAGGTTTGAACAAAGGTATGATAGATAGTAATTTGTATTTTAAAATTGAAAATGAAAATATCTTGATAGTGGTTGTATATGTTGATGAAATTATTGTTGGAGGAAATGAAACTATGTCCAAAATATTTTCTTAAGAGATGCAAAAAGAATTTGTGACATGTTAATGTTTGGAGAGATGAATTTCATTCTCGGGCTACAAATCAATCAAATAGAAAAAAATGATTTTTTTTTCACAGTTAGAGTATGTAAGAGAGATGTTGAAGAAGTTTGGGATGGATGGTTCCAAGTCGATATGTACTCCTATGTTCAATTTTTTCAAATTCAGTAAAGATGATGATTCACGTAAGGCTGATCAAAGCAGATATAGATCTATGATTGGTGAGTTATTGTATTTAACTACTACTAGATTAGATATCATGCATGCAATTTTCCTTACGGCTAGATTTCAAGAAGATCCTAAAGAAACACATGTTGTTGAACATTATTAAGAAAATATTTAGATATTTGAATGGCACTCCAAATTATGGCTTGTGGTATCCTAGGGATACTTATTTTTCATTGAGTGCTTACACAAATGTATATTGGGTTGGTTGTGTAGATGACAATAAAATTACAAGTGGTGGTGCATTCTTTTTGGGTTGCAAATTGGTGTCTTGGTTGAGTAAAAAGAAAGATTTATTTTCCTTATCTACTACTAAAGCTGAGTATATTGCTACTACATCTTGCTATACACAATTTTTGTTAATGAAATAGATATTGAAAGGTATCAAATTAATGTATGATGATCCTATTTTTATCTTACATGATAATAAAATTGTAACTAACATTTCAAAAAAATTAGTGATGCACTTGAGGACAAAGCATATATCTATTAGGTATCACTTTCTGAGATAGAAGTTTGTGGAGAATAAAGTAAAGTTCGATTACGTACCTATGAAGGATAAAGTGGATGAAATATTTATGAAGGCTATTCCTAAAAATACTTTTGAGTATCTTTGGAGAATTTAGGGGTCATTTCCCCTAATTTCTTGAACTAGATGCATATGGAGATGCATTGGTCCAGTGGATCTATGGATCTATCTTTCCTCTTGACTGATGTTTTGGTGGCTATCTCTTAGGGGGAGTAGGTAGTGTCATGTGATTTTCATTGAAAGATTATTTTTTTCTCAATGTAAAATGGGAAATCAAGGTAAAAAATCCTTTTCCTTTGTCATTGATTTCAAAGGGGGAGAGAAATATGTAGAGAGTGAGAGAGAAGTATCATGTGAAAAATATTATCTACTAAGAGAGAGAAACAAAAAGTAAAAACATGAGGAAATATGTATAGAGATGTTCTATTGTCTTTGATGGTTTTTCACATCATATGTTTCTATCAATGACAAAGGGGGAAATTGTTGCAAGTATGAAGGAAGTATGAAGGTGTTGTATTGATGTCAACTAGTTAACTAGTTATCAACTAGTTAATGTTGTCATTGATGTCATGGATAATGGTTATTAGATTAATATGTCAAAGAGATTGAGAAAATTATAAAGGAAATAAGTTGTAGGTGTTTGGTGTTTTCTCTAGGTTTTTCTTTGGGATTTCCATAATTTTGGCTTCTAGTTCATTGTACTATGCGATTTATGTTCACCAATTGTGAAATGCATTTTTAGTGTATTTGGATAAGGTCTGAGAGAAATGGACTTGCTCTGGATTTCTTCTTGTTGAAGTCTTATGAATTTTAGTTATTGAGTTAAGCTAATAAGATTGTGTTCAAGATAATTTTATTATCTAGAAGGATTAGATCATGCTAAGGTTTTGTGTACTTAATTGTTCTATGTTTTTTACACTAGTTTGGTCAACCTTGTGTTTAGCACTACTTTCGAATATTATGGAAGCATGTTGATGCATGTGTTTGGGTCACCCTAATTCTAATTCCACCCTAGCATGTTTTGGTGCTGACATAATTTGAATTTGTAAATGAAAATGATGTATTGCTGACTTTGGATATGTTTCAAAGTTGAAGAAGGTATAACTATAGGATGATATATTGGTGAAAAGTATGTACAAATAAATAGAGTGAGATAGATGTGAATCAATGTGTATGTGATACGAGTTTGGAAGATTAGTTAGAAATCTAATTGTCAAGTTTTTGGATGCAATGAGCTGAAGGTGTACTCTATCATTCATGCATGTCTACAAGTGTTTTATGGTGGAAATATTTGTTGCATTGAGATTTTTTTCTCTATGTAACAAATCCCTTATATCTTCTTTGTATATGTGTGACAGTGAGCCCTCTAGGTGGTTAACCCTTGTTGGATAGTGAATCCTATTTTTACAGTGAGCCTTCTTTGGTAATGATCCTTTGTAATTAGCCTTGATATTCTCTATATTTTGAGATAATCCTCAGCATGACTTTTCACTTATTGTATTTTCCACACAATTTTGGTGTTATTGTGTATGTGTGATTCTTTTTAGTTTCTAAAATTACACTTAATGATTAATCATATTAGCAGAGTAAAGGATTTGTGATTGATTTAATTTTTGGTGATTTTTTTAAAGGTTAAACTTTGTTACAACTAAGTCACCCCCCTCTTAGTTGTCTTGTTCAACAATGACCCTTTGTTTGGATAAATAGTTCCTATAGTTGCATTGCCAAAATACCACTATCCCACTTAGTAATGCACTCCTAACTTTGAAAACACAACTTCTTGTGATGTAATTTCTAGTAAGTGTATATAAGATTGTAATTCAATAGTACTATTAATTAGTACCACCTCATTTCCCTTAATACCCATGTTCACCAAGCTATCTTCCAATCTATTTCCTTCACAATATGTATGCATGATTAAAAATGATTGAAATATGTCTTGCAAAATCTAATATTTATGCAAAATGTATTTCAAGTTCCAATTAAATGAATTTTATTTTACATACAAGAATTCACAATAATGAGGGAATCTCCTTCAATATGGATTTTAGATCTTTCAAAGTTTAACCCAATTTCCAAACCAAAAATAAATGCTTATTCTTTTGTAATGTTATCAATGCCACAAGGTAAATGAAAAGATCTCACTGCTATTACCCCCTAGATGAATCTCTAATATAAATACCTATGCCTAAGATACCAAGATATTCCTTTGATGCTCCATCAAAGTTAAGTTTTGCAAAAAATGGTGAAGGATCCTTCCATCTTATTGTACTCCTATCCACTTTTACCTTGATGTTCTTGTGCAAATTCCCCTCAAAAGGCAGTTTTATGTCCTTCCAATTTTCAAGAATGGTGTCACCCCATTTGTGAAAAGAGAGCTGAGGATTTTGTGCTTCTGAGCACAAGAATTAACTACTTCACAAATAATCTTGTCAATCTTCACTTTGACTACCTCAATTGATGTTAAAACCTTCCCAAATATCCACATATTGTGTTCCCACCAGATATTCCAAATTACTACTACCAGTATAATCAACCATATACACATAAAAAAGGAAGATTTGTACAAGATCAACCAACTTTGAAAGAGTTCCCATAAATAATTTGGTAATCGAGCATACAGACTTAATTGAAATATAGAGTTAAATGAAATATATTATTTTTCTTTTATGATTATTTTCTTCTTGGATTGAATGTGTGTGTGATTATAAATGATAAGTTTATGATTTTTTTACTCAAAATGATCATTTTGTTTGTAAATATTAGAGTACTTTATTATTTAGGTATCATATGGTCAAGAACCCATGAAAAATAGTTATGTTATTCTTGTAACATCTAATTGCACTATTAGTGTGAATAAATGTCTTGTACCTAGCTAATTCACTCACTACGGAATTAGGGGACATATTCACATGTTAAGTTTACTTAGGATATAAGATTCCTTCTAGAAGTCTTACTTGAAATTTTTAGAACTTATCTAGCTTGTAATGCTAGATTCCTTGCTAGTTAGGTTGTTAGTTGTCTCATGTTATAGGATTAAGACACTTGTAGTGATCTTTTCTAATCCTTGTTTCAATACACTGAATATTGAGATGAGAGGGGGGGGAAATCAATATTCTACTAACAAAACAAAATGCTAACCATCCAATTATTAATGCATATATAACTAAAATAGTAAACCAAAGAATGAAAGGAATCATAACATTTCATAACACATTGACACTAGGATTTTTACATCAAAAACCCAAAATGGGAAAAAACAGAATGAGGATTAACTCACAATATATTATAACTAGTTACAAGATATTACAAGGCTCATTGCTAGGACTCACTGCCCATGAAGAGTCACAACTTGAATACAAAATGGCTTATTTCCAAGATACAAAAAGGTATGGATCACAACTAAAAGTGAATTGAAGAAGTACACCTTCAAAGTGCTAAGATCAGATCCGAGTAAGCTCTAGAAAACTAAAATCCTACTTTGGTTGTAGGTATACAATAGTTATCAATGACTTCACACTATTAAACTTGTTGCATAGCTCATTTCCATGCACTATATCATCTCTCTCATCTATCCATCATGCACACACATATATATATACAAAGCTATATCTTCCTTCATCAATTAGGTTGGCCTAATTCGATTTGAGCACACACAAAACTGAAAGTGACTTGTTAGCCCAATTCAAAAATTCTTTTTGGCACACAAAACAAAATGTATCATCCATATATAAGGTCAGCCCTGACCTAATAAGGAACACTCAAGAGACAAGTAGATCTTAACCTTGTAATCTGAAATAATTCCAAACTCCTATCATTTAGATATCTAAACCGAATCAACCAAAAGTGTTGAATGCTTGTTCATAGTTGTAACTGATACTTTGAAGCAGCATATCAAAAACTCATAGAATTATCTTTTATTGAGAGAATTTCTAGACCAAGAATACCTGATCAGTGTAGGCACATAGTTTAGTTAGCTAGTTACCAAACAATGTTGGCATGAATGGCATCAAACCCAGAGGTCACCTTCTTCATTCCTCCAACAATCTCCCCCTTTTTCATTGATGGAAACATGTGTCAGAAATGAAACTTGCTTCAAAACCAAAAAATTCAACTCACCCTATCATATGTAAAAAAATAGAACTGGCATATCCTTCTCTATACAAAATCTTCTGCCCCTTTGACTTCAAGGACAAAGGATGGATAAAAGAGAAAAAAAAATCAACTAAGAGCTAGGGGCACCTTGTAATTCCTTGACAATTTCTTCCCAAGCTAGCTTTCCATCATCCCAAACTCCTTTTTCTCTGGTAAGCATTTTGTGCAGTGATTCAAGCTCCATTAGGCATTCATCTCCCTCTTCCAAAGTCAAAGGAACAATGTTCATTTTCTCAAGTATTTTTACATGTATCAATGCACTTGATGCAAAAACATGTCTAGAGACTACAAGGCCTCCAATTTGGACAAAATGTCTTATCATATCTTCCTTTTACCTCTATAGGATGAAGAATTTGTTATGAAGATCTACGATAGAAACCCAACCAGTATAGCTTTTATTAGCTACAACATTGTAATAATCAGAGGCATTGAAAAACTGAGACTCAATTGAATCCATTAAATCCTTGATACCTCAAGTGAAATTAGGCCACTCCATGCAATAGATGAATATAAACTTAGCTTCTTCATCACAATCTCTGACTTCTTTCAAAATTTGCAAAGCTTTATCATGTGCAATTGTACACTTATCTTGTAGAAACAATAATCTTCTATCTAGAATACTTGAATCCACTTCTTTTATAGTCTAAACCCTAAGATTAGATGTGTATTCCTTATCTAAGTCAACTACAAGCTTCATGTTTTCAATATTATTAACATTCTATGTTTAGATGTTGATCATTAGAATTTTGCTGGTCATATTTGTTGGATTTTGTGGATATGGTTGTTGATATGTGGTTTTAATTGATGTAAATACTATTAACATTATGTGTACTAAAGGCTATATATGTTGAGGATATTGAGCAAATTGTAAAAGAAAGTATTTTAGGTTCCTAGTGGAACTATGTAGGTTTTGAAGGTGTCTTTTTCTATACATTAATGATTGGATGGTGTGGATTAATTTGAATGTTTCTAGATCATCTACATGAAGTGTCAAATGTTTGCATGATGTTTTGATTGTGTTGTGGTTTGATAATGTTTATGGGGTCTCTTTCAGTGTTCTAGAATGAAGATTGTGTTATTTTGGTAATCTCAATTGTTACGAATTCTTCTCTATTATTTTTTGGTGTTCTATGATGTCTCTAGATAATTCTCTATCTTTTTGGTATGTCCACATCACTTAGAGAGCTCATGGTTGAATATTTTTTCTTGCGCAAGTTTGATTTTTCATATTCTTGGTCGACATGTTGCTGGTAGCGTGTTGTGGATCTTCTTGGTGAAATTAATTAAAGTATTTTTGTATTTGAGATGTTAATTTGAGTTTCCACTATGTTGTGGCTGACCTTGGTGGATTTTCATTGGAAATTTATTTGTGAATTTGGGCTGACAATTAAAATATGTTTTATTTTCCTGGCTGACTATATTGTGATGAAATCTCATGTGGTAGATATATAAGAGTGGTTGGTTGAGAGAAGTTAGTGTGTGCATAAGTGTGAATGTATGCTAGAGAAAGTGTAAATGTGTGAATAGTGTTTCTATCATTCAATTATAGAGTAGAGAGTGAAGAAGATTCAACAAAGTGTGAGGAAGGTTTTCTGAGCTTAATTGGAACTATAGTCAATCTTGTGCAAAAGCTATTTTGTTAGTTCATATTATTTGGATTTTAATCCTCTTCTATATTGTTGTATAGTGAGTCCTCTTTTATATTTGAGTAGTGAAATCTAGGTAGTATGTTTGAATGGATGTACATTACCCTTATTATTTCTCTTTATACTTCTAATAGAGCATAATCTTGTGGAATAACATCCACTGTGGTTTTTCCCCTAACAGGGTTTCCACATAAAAATATTGGTGTTCTTTGTCTCTCTAATGTGTTAATTCTTTGTGGTTAATTGCTTATTCATCAAATTTTAGATTAAGTTAAGTTAAGCTCAAGAAAATTTTAAGTTTTTGTCACAACTAATTCACCCCGCCTCTTAGTTGTGTGTTCTTGTTTTTCCAACAATTGGTATTAAAGCCAAGGTCCTCTGAAGAAGTCTAAAAGCTTGAGGTGATATGAGATGGAAACAAAATTCAATAAGGAGAGTCCAAGATTTGATGGCACTAACTATTCAATATGGAAAGTTAGGATGCAATTCCACTTAAGGTGTACTAGTGAAGCTTTCTAGAAGATTGCAAAATATCCATATACTATTCCTTAGAATGGTCCCTCCACTGTTAATGAGATCAAAGAAGCTGAAAATAATGTTAGGGCTATTGAAGCCTTGGTGAGTGCTCTAACTAATTCAAAGATGGATATTGTGTTGGGTCTACAAATAGCTCATGAGATTTGGATGAAACTAGAAACTTTGTATGAAGGAGATGCACAGTTGAATATGGCTAAGCTACAGATCTTGAAAGGAAAGTATGAGAATCTGAAGATGGGTGAAGATGAAAGCATCACTTCTTTTATGTAGAGAGTAAATGAAATAGTGATGGGTATTAAATGTTTTGGTGGTTCTATGGATGAGGATGGAATTATAGCTAAAGTACTCAGATCCTTGACTCCCTCCTACAAAATGAAGGCTCATGATATTGAAGAATTCATATCAGTAAACAATATGACAAGAGATGCATTGATCGAGAAGCTTGTTGCTTTTGAAATAAGTGAATTTGGTGAATCCACACCAAAGAATGAATCTGCATTCAAGGATACTATATCCAGAAGTAACAAGTAAGGATATAAACTGGGGGAGAGTTCCAAAAAGATATCCAAGTATGATGAACTGAAACAACTTGAAGATAAAGAAAGAGAGGTAGAGGAATTGGAAGCACTGATTGCAAAGAGAGAAGGTAAAGGAAAAGGTAATTATGATTCCAAAAGAGATGTTACTTTGCTGAAGAAGTTGTGACTGATGATGATTCTGATAAAGATAATTGAAATAAAGATGAATGGGATTTCATTGCTACCATTGAAGATAATCTTATGGCTACTGAATCTGCTAATGATGAAAAGGCTCTTGCAGCCTGAGTTGAAGAAAAATATGAAGGGGTAATTGATAGTGGATGCTCATATCATATGACTGGTGATAAAACAAAATTTGTAAGTCTAGAGAAGTATGACGGTGGGGTTGTAAGATTTGGATATAACAATGATGCTATATCATATATTTGGTATTAAAAGAAAATTTGTAAGTCTAGAAGTATGATGGTGGAATTGTAAGATTTGGATATAACAATGTTGGTGTGATGTATAATGCGGGATCATGCAAAAAAATAGGCCCATAAGTGGCAAAAAATTCAGAAAAATCAGTGTTAGGCAACTTGGCGTAAATATTTGAATAAGTTATCCTATTTCAAAAATATGTAAAAATAGAATTTGTAAGAAAATTGAATGTAGTTTCTAAAATACTAGGTTTATTTAAAAATAATAAAATCTATTTGGTGAAAATTTGAAATTTCAATGCAATAGTATAGAATTTCAAGGAAAAAATAAAGAGTAGGTGTGCAGTAAACCACCCTAATACAATAAAATGATAATATTTTTGTAAGATTTTATATATAAGTGAGAGAACTTTCATGTTTTGGATGTGACATGTTTTGTAATTTTTTCCAAGTAAATAATTAAATATGAATTTTTAATACAACTTTTAGAAAATATAAAACTAGATGCAATGCGACCACCTTAACTTGGTCAAAACACCATGAAATTTATTTTTTATTTTTTAATCTATAGTATGTGAAGCATAGAATGTGTTGCATGTTTGGATTCAAAAATATGATCGTTAGTTATAGATGTTTTTCAATCGATATGAATCAGGTTTTAGTGGTAATTCTAATAGAAAATGAATATAGTATTTATTAAATTCAAATTAAATCATAATTTATATTTTTGGCTAGAATCTCCTCTAAAACCCTTTAGTTTCATTAATTTTGGGTGAAAAAATTAAATTGACTACATACCACAAAGATTGCCACTTTTTTGGCTTTCATGATCTGCACATACGGTTGTGGTGGGGATCTGTCTTGTCTTGGTGGTAAGGACAACACTGATGATGTCCTCTATGTTGAAGTCCTAAAGCACAACTTGTTGAGTGTTGGATAGATGGTTCATAAGGGATATGATCTTAAGTTCAAATATGGAAGATGCAAGATGTGTGGGAGTTTCGGGAATATGATTGCAACAAGAAAAACAATAGAAGGTAACATTTTTCATCTAAATACTGCTAGTGGAAGTTGTTTAATTTCTCAAGTAGATGAAAGTTGGTTGTGGCATAGGAGGTTGTGTCATGTAAACTTTGACAACATTATCAAGATAAGTTCTACTCAAGCAATAAGAGATCTGCCTAGGTTAGTGAAGCCTACTAATATAATCTACAAGGAATGTCAGATGGGTAAACAAACTAGAGTCTCTTTCGGAGCAAAAATTTCATTCAAATAATTTGTTGGAGCTGCTACATATTGACCTTTGTGGTCCCTCTAGAGTCAAGTATTCATGAAGAAAGGTACTTCATGTTGATTATTGATGATTACTCTAGAATGATATGGGTTTCCTTTTAAGAGAAAAATGTGAAGCATTTGAAAAGTTCAAAATATTTAAGGCTATGGAGGAGAATGAGAAAGTTCTAAAAATAAAGTGCCTAAGATCTGACAGAGGTGGTGAGTTCACCTCCAAGGATTTCAACTCTTTTTGTGAAGAGCATGGACTTGAAAGAAAGATATCTGCTCCTTGAACTCCTCAACAAAATGGAGTTTTAAAGGGAAAAAATAGAACAATTTTGGATGCTACCAAAGCAATGTATCTTAGATGTACTAGAGTGAAGCGATAAGCACCATTATGTATACTTTGAATTGGGTAAATGTTAATGGTAATTCTGGTAAGACCCCTTTTGAGTATAGATAGTTGGGGGGGCTCGCCCACCCTACCCAACCCCACCGACCCAGTATCAACAGTTTTGGGCCCCAAATGATGGATCCATCAGTCGGGTACCCAAACTCTTGATATAAGGCCCAGAAATGGCCTTCCAGGCCATTCTTCCCATATCAACCCCCCCATTTGGCCCATCCAGGCCAATTGGGGGGTGGCTGGTGCCAAAAAAGCCAAGGGTATGGATCCCCCCAAGGGGATCCCAACCCGAAGGTGCCCTTCCAGAAAGCTAGTGCCTTCAAGGAAGGAACCCCTCTGAGGGGTTCCTCCCCCTACAACCAAAGAGAGAAAGGCAATGCCTTCGGGGAAGGAACCCCTCCGAGGGGTTCCTCCCCCTACAGCCATTTTACTGACATTACCTAAGGGGGGTGGGAGGCTACAGAGCATGCAGGACCAACCATACTCCCCCAACGGTCAGTCCTGCATGTACGAAGGGTAGGGTTGGTAATTAATTAGTTGCTAGAATAAGGGAGCGAAAGATAGGGGCTCACCCTACCCTTCGTGCATGCAGGACCGATCGTTGGGTGAGTATGGTCGGTCCTGAATGCTCTATAGTCTCCTACCCCCTGGGGTTGGGTTATTTTGTTGGCCACAGAGTAAGTTACATAGGTAATGTTGGTGAGCCTATTGGGTCACCTCTCAGTTACTCTTCGAGTAGACTACCTACTGAAAGTAACTACCTTTGTAACCTTCGGACCTACCCAAAGGGCCTGATAGGGCATGAAGGGTAGGCAAGCATCCAGAGGGCCCGATAGGGCCCGAAGGTGACTACCCAAGGGGAGGATACCCGAAGGGTACACAACCTAGAGGGATAGCGAGAGGTTGTCCCTATTGGACCATGGTCATTGGGATAGTAGGGAACCCTTGATATAAGGCCTTAGGTGTAGTTTTCCCGACCCCACCAGGGCTTTTCCCACCAATGAACTGGTGGCTCCACCCACTGCCCAAGCTTCTAACCACCATAAGGGTGGGTGGGTGGCAATAGGGAGGTGGCCTCCCACACCCCCCCTGTCGAAGGCATTCCTTTGGTACCAGAGGGGTGGGATATTTTCCCTTGGGACTGACCTATTCGCTTTAGGTTGGAGGAGCGTAGACAACTATAGAATTTTTCCCTCCCACCCTAAGGCCAATAGGTCCTTTTGTCGGCCACGTAGTATGTTACGTAGGTAATGTTGGTTGTTAGGCTATAGGTGGAGGAACCCCTTGGAGGGGTTCCTTCCCCAAAGGTAATGGCTTTCTTTCTTTCTTTCTGGAAGGGTGCATCCCCCTACGGCCTAGCAATCGACATTACCTCAACAAAATGGAGTTGATGATGGAAGGAAATGTATCTCATATGTACTAGAGTGAAGCAATAAGCACCATTATGTATACTTTTAATCGGGTAAATGTTAATGGTAATTCTGGTAAGACCCCTTTTGAGTTATGGTCTAGTTATAAGCCTACTGTTAAATATTTCAAAATCTTTGAAAGCGAGTGTTATATCAAGAGAGATGATGATATAGGAAATTTTGATGCAAGAAGCGATGAAGGGATTTTCCTAGGTTACTTCACTAAAAGTAAGGCCTACTGGTGCTATAACAAAAGACTATGAAAGATGGTTGAAAGTGAAAATGTCAAAGTTGATGAGGACTCTGTCAAATCATCTAGATATTGTGGTTATGATTTAGATGAAGAAAATACTTGCAAAGGGAATAATTATCAAACACAAAATCTACTTCAAATTATTTGATATGTTCCAATGAAGAAATCTCAATTTGTTATGGTAAATTAAGCTAGTCAGGAAACACAAACAAGTGCAAGTCTATAAGAAAGATCAAAAGAATTAGAAGCTCAAGAATGTCCCAAGACTCCAAGGCATGTAAAGCTAAATTATTCTGATAGTCAAATCATAGGAGATAAGAATAAAGGAGTGCAAACTAGGAGTAATATTGTAGAAGAATATTGTTTGATTTCCAAAATTGAACCTAAAAATGTCATTGAAGCTTGTCAAGATGAACATTGGTTGGAAGCATTGAAGGAAGAGCTAAAATGGATTGAATAGAATGACACATGGATACTAGTTCCTAGGCCCAAATAGAAAAATGTGATTGGTACTAAATGGGTGTTTAGGAACAAGCTAAATGAGCAAGGTGAAGTGGTCCAGAATAAAGAAAGGTTGGTATGTACAGGGTATTCTCTAATGGAAGGTATTGATTTTGAAGAAAAATTTTCTCTCATTGCTAGGATTGAAGCTGTTAGATTATTTCTTTCTTATGTTGCATACAAGGACTACACAGTCTATCAGATGGATGTAAAGTTAGCATTTCTAAATGGAGAACTAGAAGAAGAAGTATACATTGAACAAATAGATGGATTTTAGCTAAATAACAAGGAAGATATGGTTTGTTGATTGAAGAAAGCTCTATAGGGACTTAAGCAAGCCTCTAGAGCTTGGTATGCTAGATTGGACAAATATCTACTGAAGCTTGGATTTACTAAAGGTACTATTGATAGCAACTTATACTTCAAACTAGATAATGATAAGGAGTTAATCATGGAATTTTTTATTGATGAAATCATTTTTGGAGGAGATGATAATCTATGTATGAAGTTTGCTAATGGAATGAAGAGTGAATTTGAGATGAGTATGATTGGAGAAATGAAGTTCTTTCTAGGATTGTAAGTTACACATTTGGACATGGGGATCTTCATATCTTAGTTGAAATATATAAAAGAACTACTAAAGAAGTTTGGAATGGATGACTCCAAACTTGTCATTACCCCCATGGTGATTAGATTTAAGCTGACACAAAATGATGATTCTCCTAAGGAAAATAAAACTAAATACAAGTCAATGATTGATGGATTGCTCTACTTAACTTAGACTAGAACAAACATTATGAATGTTGTATGTATGGTTGCTAGATTTTAGGCTAATCCAAATGAAGAGAACTTTTAGGTATTTGAGAGGAATAGTTGACTTTGGACTTTCGTATCCAAAGGATGATGATATCACTTTGAGTGCATATACTGATGCAGATTGGGCTAGATATGTAGATGGTAAGACAAGTACTAGTGGTGGTGCTTTCTTCCTAGGGAAGAAGTTGGTGTCCTGGTTGAGCAAAAGTAGAATTCCATTTCTCTATCCACTAATGAAGTTGAAGACATTGTTTCTACAAATAGTTGTATGCAAGTAATATGGATGAAATAGATGTTGAAAGATATCAAGGTAGATTATGAAGAACCTATTTCCATATAGTGTGACAATTCAAGTACAATAAATATTTCAAAGAATCCAATGTTGCATTCCAATACTGAGCATATATCAATCAAGTGTCATTTCTTGAGGGAGAAAGTGAATGAGAAAGAAGTCAGACATGAGTATGTGCCTACCAAAGAAAAAATTGCAGATATATTTACTAAGCCATTGCCAAAGGATACTTCTAAGTATCTTAGAGGAATGCTAGGGGTGATTACCCCTCCTGATAAGAACTAAAGACAAATTTACTTGCATCAATCTAAGAGCTTCATTGCTATATTCTGATCTGGATTGATGTTTATGAGGCTACTACTCAAGGGGAGTAGTTAGATGTGCAGATATGTGGTTTAGAGCTTGTATGTGGGAAAGTCATGGTTACATTTTCCATTGATGTCAAAGGGGAAGAAGTGCAATGTGAAAAATATTTCTAAGAAGAAGAGTCTTGTGGGGAGAAGTGTAGTTGAGAAGGAGTCAGTGTGTTGGGTTGATGGTATTTTTAACATCATGTGTTACCATCAATGCCAAAGGGGGAGATTGTTGGATGTTGTGGATATGGTTTTTGATATGTGGTTGTCATTGAATTCAACACTATTAGAATTTGGTGTATTAAAGGTTGCATATGTCGAGGATATTGAGAAAATTTTAAAAGAAAGTATTCCAAGTTCCCAATCTAACTATGTAGGTCTTGAAGGTTTCTTGTTCTATACATTAATTATTAGCTGGTGTGGATTAAAGCGTTTATTGTTGAATGTTTCTATATCATCTACTAGAAGTTTTAGAGGTCTGCATGAAGTTTTGATTGTCTTGTGGTTTGACAATGTTTTTGTGGTCTTTGTCAGTGTGCCTGAATGAGGATTGTGTTATTCTAGTAATCTTAGCTATTGCAGATGATTTTTTTGTTGTTTCTTGGTGTTATTTGATGTCTATATATCATTCTCTATCTTGGTGGTACATCCACATTACTCAAAGAGCTCGTGGTTGAAGATCTTTTCTTGTGCATGTTTAGTTTTTCATATTCTTGGTTGACATGATGGTGGTAGTGTGTTGTGGATCTTCTTGGTGAAATTAATTAAAGTATTTTTGTATTGGAGATTTCAATTTTGGTCTCCACTATGTTGTGGCTAACCTTGGTGGATTTGTAATGGAAATTTATTTGTGAATTTGGGCTGACAATGAAAATATGTTTTATTTTCTTGACCGGCTAAGTTGTGATGAAATCTCATGTTGCGGATATATAAGAGCAATTGGTTGAGTGAAGTTAGTGTGTCCATAAGTGTGAATGTATGCCAAAAGTGTAAATGTGTGAATAGTGTTTCTATCATTTGATTGTAGAGTAGAGAGTGAAGAAGATTGATCAAAGTGTGAAAAAGGTTTTCTGAGCTTAATTGGAATTGTAATTAGGCTTGTGCAGAAGCTATTTTCTCAGTTCATATTCTTTGGATTTTAATCCTATTCTATATTGTTGGATAGTGTGTCCTCTTTTGTATTTTAGCAGTGAGCTCTAGGTAGTGTGCCTGAATGCATGTGCATTCCCCTTATTATTTGTCTCTATACTTCTAACAAAGTATAATCTTGTGGACTAACATCCACCATGGTTTTTCCCCTAATAGGGTTTCCACAAAAAAATAATGGAGTTCTCTATATCTCTAATGTGTTAATTGTTTTTGGTTAATTGCTTATTCATCAGATATGAGATTAAGTTAAGTTAAGCCAGAAAAGTTAAAGTTTTTTTCACAACTAATTCACCCCCTCCTCACAATCTCATCTATATCAGTCAGAGGGGTAGGAGTCTCTGACTCGCCATGTGTTTCATCAACATTCTCCAAGACTAGATTTTCCAACACTTCTGTGACAACAACATGCATTTGTGCTTGATTTGTATGGGACGAAGAGCTAATTCTTGCCGCATAACTCCTTGATAATTTTTTGATTACATCCTGGGTTTCTTGTCTCACCTTTTCTATGCTCTCTTACTCCTTATTCAGTAACATATCAAAACTCTACTTGACTATAAACATAGTAGAGAATTATTTTATCAAATTGACAACTTCTATCTCAAAAAGAGAGGAACCATAGGAAATTAAGACATCATTGCTTATCTTATCTTTAATATTTATAGCCTCTTTCCTTCTATGTACTAATTCTTTCCAAACATTTTTAGTTACCTTGTTCTATATAGCCTCCATACTTACATTACAAATGAATATATAATGAATAAATGCACTTATGATGGTCTCCTTTCCTTCACCATTAACTTTATCATACAACTAAGCAACTGGCATGAGATCATTATCAATCATATTGTTTAATAAGGCTCCTAGATTCAAGGGTGGTTTATCACTAATCAGAGGAGAGTTAGGCATGTACTCCATAGGATTAGATGATCCTTCTTCATCTTTCTTCTTATGAAAATGGATTTTGTAAGTATCTTCTTCTTCCTTTGTCTCCACATCCATGGAGATATCAACTCTAGTTTTAGCTTCTTCTTTGGAGGTACTGCTTCTTTTATTTCTTTCCAATTGATGTTCTTCTATGCCAAGATCTATTTCTTCTTGAATGACATCACTTAAATTTTCTTTCCTATTAGCTTTTTGTTTCACTCATCTTCTTCCCAAACCAGCAGATGGTGCATCATGAGGTATATCCTTTCTCTTTGATGCTTGGGTACTAGGACCAGTAGGGGCAGCAACATCAACTAATGTAGGGGAAATTTTTCTTTCTTATTTCCCTTCTCAATAGTAGCAGTATTGGAAGTGGCAACATTGGAGGTAGGTGAAACACTAGAAGATAATCTTCTTGGTTTCCTTGGTTTGGAGGGTAGATCAACTGATTTATCCTTTCTCTCATCTAGCGTCTCCTTAAACTGATCTAAATCATCCTTAGTGAAAGCATGTCCTTGGAAATATGCTTCAACCTTCTTTGTTCTTTTGGATGTTGTAGCTTCTAGGTGCACTTTAGTGTATTTTTCCTTATAAGTTCCATGTTGAGCTAGAGTGGGATCCTTTGGACTACTTAGCATAATTTCAGTATACCTCTTAGTAATTTTCTCATCATTTTCATATCCCAAAGGCTCAATCCATTGAATTCTATGTTTGACTACCTCTATGATACATTCATCTATATTAATATAAGAAAATTTATTTCCTTTTCATGTTTCTTGATTAGATTCCTAGGAATCTGATATCTTTCATGCATCTCATTCTAAAAAACTACAAAGAAAGTAGTTGGAGCATTGTTTTGCACCCTAAAATCTCCAAGACTAAGAAAATGATCAAAAATTAAATGAGCAACTAGCCTTTTTCCATCCCATATTATGTCTTTCCTTCTCGATAACTCCCTTGGGAAATAGAATAGCAAAAAAATACTAAAGTGCCAAATTTGAAGCGGTTCTTCTTTTCCTTGGTCATGCTCAATTTCTCCATAAGTTGTAACCTAAGCAACACACATAGATCAAAATCCTTCCCAGTTACTACAATTTCAAAGGAATTGTGAATTTTTGTATCTAATACAAAATTCCCATGGTTGGTGAAATAAATTTTTTGTCCAATAATAATAGCAACATATTTGAGAGTAGGGTTTGAGATAGGCTTTGTAGTTAAATCTCTTTTGTCAAACATAGCACTAGTTAGATTCATTACAACATCATTCTTTACAACCTTTAGAACTAGAATGGATCCAGTATTGCAAAGAACAATCACAACTTAAATGACCTCCTTGTTGAATACCCCAGGTACACTTGTCCATAGAAATTTACTATGTACCCTACTATTATCCATTCTAACAAATTTTTCCTCCATCTCACTAGAAAATTTTGGAAACTAGTTCCAAACATTCAACCTCTTCTGAACTAGGTTTTCATATTCTAGCTTTAGCAATATATCATGTCTCATCAATTCACTATCTTGTAGGTCCTTAAGCTCTTGGTGATTAAATTCCTCTAGTTTCCCATGAATATATGTCCTTGTATCTTCATTCAATAACATATTGCTCAAACTATGTGTGAACACACCCACGGGATCAACTTCATAAGCTTTCCAAGAATGTCTTCTAAACTTGAGTTGGGGTCTCTTAGAAATTTCCACAATGGTAGGAGTGGCCATTTCTCCTCAAACAACTTAAATATGCTTAGGAAAAAGTTGCTTCAACTTAGAATCCACAAGATTCAGATAACATAAAATACCTTTTTCATGCTTTGTTGAGAAGTAGGGTTTTGATGCAAAATACTTTGAATCACCTTCAACTCTTTTCAACTCACTCTACTTCCTTCAATTGTCCAAATTTACTTTAGCTCAACTCAGTTTCTTGCTTTATTTTTTGCAAGATTTTTACCTTATTCATGTTTAATGGATTCCATTCTTAAAAATGATAAATGCTTAATAAAGTGCACTACAAACCCAAAAAGATTCTGCAATTCTTTAGATCTTCATGTTTTCTCCTAGAGACATTTTTCAGCATCTTTAGAATGACAACTTACATCATATATTCTTGTGTTGCTACTTGACACCTCATATATTAGGGGCTTTGTAGATTTCTTTATACAACTACTCCCCTTAAAACCACTATTGGGCTCAATTTTTAGAATAGGTATCTGCACAAGATGCGGGTACAGATGCATTGGATTCATCCATTTCCTCAGGTTCTTCCTTTTTCCTCCAAATCCTTTCCATTTCTTTTCTCACCTATATAAGATCCTCTTTATTCACATTTTTTTTTTTTTTTTTTGAATTAAGTTTCTTCCAAACTTTTCTCCTACTGAATTTTGAGATATGCCCTAGGTGGTTTGTTGCAAATGTAGCACACAACTTGTTTCTGACCAAACTAGTTTGAATTTATCCTTGATCTACACTAATTATCTGTATTTCCAAAGATATTACATGTATAGCAGTAGCCTTGAAAAGGCTGAATCCTTCTTCTAGCATTGAATCTTTTCATCATCATCTAGCTTCTACACTTGGTAGCTCTATGTCCAAACTTATTGCAAGCAAAGCATTTTCCAAGAAAGAGTCCAACATTTTGACTCATTCAATTTTGGTTCATTCTACTTCTACATTTTATTTCTCTATGATCAAATTGATCACATGAGAAACAAAAACCATTAAAAGATGGGTACCTTTGAGAATTAGGTTGTCGAATAAGAATCCTTCTGGTATTACTTCTTTGGTTCTCAATTTGTTTATTATTTCCTTGAATTTTTTTTTATTTTCCACTCTGTTGGGAGTCTAGTTTACATTTGTTCTTTGTCCTTCTTCAAGTCCTAGGCCACCTTTGTCCTTAGATGGTTTTTGAAATTCAATTGACTCATCAAGCCTTGTAGAACTTGTTTTGAATTTTTCTTCATGAGATTTTTCTTTTTCCAGATTAGATCTTAGGGTTACCTCTTCTTGTTCGCACTTTGCACATTCATGAATTTTATTTTGAATTTTAGCTTTCTAGCATTCTTCAATTCTTCTTTGTTCTTCCATTTTTACCTTCAATGTGGTGATGTTTTCATTAGCCTTTTTCAAATAATTACTAACCTCTCTATGTATTTCCTTGAATTTTTTGATTTGTTCTCTTAACTTTTTGATACACTCATTCACTTCTTTCAAGCTTCCTTTTAGAGTTTCTTTCTCATCTTCACTTTTGTCTAATTCTTCAAGGGAAAATTTGATTTCCTCAAATGTAGACTTATCTTCTAGAGGAACAGGATAGCTTTTGTTAGCCATGTATTCAAATTATGAGACCTTCCTCACGTTGTAAGACTTCTCCAAAGGAACCAAGATCTAGTACCAATTATTGAGTACACCAAATACTAAGAGGGGGGATGAATCAGTATTCTGCTGATACAAATAATTGCTAACCATCTAATTATTAATGCTTATCTAACTGCAATAGTAAAACAAAGCATGAAAGAAATCATAACATTTCATAACACATTGACACCATGATTTTTATGTGGAAAACCTAGAATGGGAAAAACAACAAGGTTAACTCAAGATATTATTATAACCAATTACAAGATATTAAAGGGCTCACGACTAGGAATAAGTTTCCTTGAAAGGCTCACATCCTAAATACAAAATGGCTTATTTCCATGATATAGAAAGGTATGAAACACATCCAAAAGTGAATTGAAGAAGTAAACCATCAAATTTTTGATATCAGTTTTGATTAAGCTCTGGAAAACTAAAATATTGCTTCAGTTGTAGGTATACAATAGTATTCAATGACATCAAAAGTTACACTTTTTGTATAGCTTTCATCCATACACAATATCATCTCTCTCATCTATCCATCACACACATACATATACACATAAACAAATCTATATCTTCCTTCATCAATTAGGTCATCCTAATTTGATGTGAACACACACAAAATTCCAAGTGACATGTCAGAACAATTCAATTTTTTTTTGGCACAAAAAATAAAACATGTAATCCACACATTAGGTTGGCTTGGAAGTAATAAGGAACACTCAAGAGACAAGAAAATCTTAACCTTTTCGGCCAAAAGAATTTCAAACTTCTGTCATTTAAATATCTCATCTAAATCAACCAAAATTATTGAAAGCTTGTTCATAGATGTAACAGATACTCCTGAGCAACATATAAAAATCTCATTGAATTATCTTTTACTGTGAGAATTTTTGGATCAAAATATTGGATCAGTGTAGGCACATAGTTTACTTAGCCAGTTACCAAACAATGTTGACATCAATGAAAACAAACCCAAAGGTCACCTTCTTCATTCTTCCAACAATCCTATCAATCACCTTTCCTTTATAAGAAAGGCATATCATGTGCATTTGAATATTTAGCCATTTCTAATAAATATTCAACTTGCATTGTTAAAATAATTATTCATTCTATTTTCTCTCTTGTTGAAGATATTTTGGTCTAGCAACTATTCCTGGAGGTGTTGAGGAGTCACCATTAACTCCTACATGGTATTAGAGCTCCAATGTTGTAGACTACTTCCTAGATATGAGGGTTTCATGTTGGCTTAAAGATTTTGTTGGGTGCATTTTGTGGTTTCAAAGACCTCACGGTTGAATCCAGGGTCTAAAAGAAATTCTAGTTTTCCTTTCTTTTTGTCTAGTTTGGTTATGTTTTTCTAGATCTATGAGGGTTTGAAAAAGTGTGAAGAGTAGTTGATCTAGGAGGTCACTGAGTTTTTGGAGTACTATGGGCCCAAATCAACATCACCATTGCATTAAAGAGGCTGATCAAATGAATTTTGACTATAAATTCATCAATTTTCAATAAAGTTATTTTTGGGGAAAAATATTTTGCCAAGGCAAGTTGTATAGATTCCTAAGCATGTAGATCATATAATTTTATTTTTGTAAAAAAAAGATATTTAAAATTTCTATGATTTTTTAAATATTGTAGAGAAACTTTTTTTAATATTTCAGCAAATATTTATAATTTTTTTTTTAGGGTTCATAAAAAATTTTGGGTTAAAAATAATTTCATTTGAAATATTTAAATTTATGTAGCACATTCATATCACAAACCTATTGTGGGAGTAAATGGTGACTCCCCAACACCCCCAAGAACAGTTGCGACAAAAACCACTTCCACAAGAGAGAGAATGGCAAGAAAGCTTGCTTCACAATGCAAGATTGATTAATGGTTGAATAATGATGATTGATTGAATTGCTATGAAAATGTACATGAGATGTCTTGCTTATAAAGGCAAGGTTGGGAGGTAGAATTAGACATGATCATGCCAAGTGTCTTAATCCTATGACATGAGACAACTAACTACGTAGGAATCATGCAATATAGCTAGATAAGATAAGTTCTAGAAAATCCAACTAAGACTTCTAGAAATAATCTTATAGCCTAAGTAAACTTAATCATGTGCATATGTCCCCTAATTACCTAATGAATGAATTAGCTATGTACAAGATAATTATTCACACCAACACCTATCAATTATAGGTTTTCTTCGTCGGGTACACATTTATTATCATTGTAGGTTTTGGTAGGGTTTTTTGGCTCCATAGAGCCACTTTAAATTGATCATTGATTGCTATTGTGGGCAATGGAAATGGAAGTCACAACTTCTCTTATCCACACCTAAAAGGGGAATGAAGGAAGAGGAATCCAATTTCGCAATGTTCACACTCAAAAACAATTCCATGATATTTCAATGCAATAGAGATTGAAATATATCAAGGGAGATTGTTCTTAAGGCTAGAAGATAAACTATGGATGCAAAACTAAGAAAATTCAAAATGTTTGAAAACACAATGTGATATGCAAACATAAATTAAATGACCTATAAATGGCGATAAAACAAAAATAGAAAAATGTAAAACTAAATGTGTGTACCTAGAAACTTGTGAAGGCTAGGATGAAGGATGGAAATGGTACTAATTCTGGAATTTTAACCTACTAGGAAATGCCATTTTGGGCAGCTTATTCCCGGATCTGGAAAACTGTTTTAGCCAAATGGGTATCTAAATCTATAAAAATTTATCAAAAAATGTATAGTGGGACTAAGTAACCATTGATGGTGACTTAGTCCACTTTGGATTTTCTGAAAACATGAAAGTGGAAGCGGAAACTCTCGGTCTACACTTATTGTTCCTCCAGGTGTCTAGTTCTAAAAGTGACCTTTTGTGTAGATTTTGACCTTTCCGAAAGGGGGATGAATTCAATAAGTTTGAAACCTATTCTTCAATCATGTCTAATCCATGCAAGCACCTAAATCTACAATCACATAAAGGAAGAGAAAAAATGTTGATTGTTAGGAATTGGGGGTTTGCCTTGGTCAAACCCTGTTTAGGTAATTAAACCAAAATGATGAAGTAAGATTACAAACCATGAAATGTGAAACACTGTCATTAGAAACTTTCCATAATGATGGATCTTTAATTGCTGCAATGATCAATGAAGAATATTGCTGTTGAATTCCTTAGAATTAAGCTCGAATGCTATCATAAATGCTTAATTATTGGTTGCTTGACTTGGCAATATGAATGAATCATTAATGAATAATGATTTAATTATGAATGGATGATGAATGAACTATGAATGAATAATGAATTAGGGTTTAAAGGTCTCCTTTTATATTGGAGAGTTAAGTGAATGGCTAGAATAAGGATCATGCTCAAGGGCCAAGATTAATTTAGATAATAATTTAATCAAGGGTGGAGGTTAATTGAGAGAAGAAAGATATGGATAGATAAATGCTTGAGGTGGAAGATAAGATTGGAATAGAAAAATAGGTTATTGGAGAAAATTAAATAATAAAAATTATTTAATTTAGGTGGCCAACATAGGAGAAATAAATTAAATATTGATTTTATTTTTTTATAAAGAAAGGTGAGAATAAATTATATAATTAAATTTAATTAAAAATAACTATTTAATTATAGAGGAAAGGTGGAGTGTTAAACATTAAATAACGAAAAACAATTATTTAATGGAGAGGGAAGGGATAATTAAATAATTAAAATAATTATTTAATTATGGAAGAAGAGGGAAAAACTAACTTTTAATTAAAATAATATTTAATTCAAAAGTGGGGGGGAAAGGACCATTATAATTAAATTCTTAATGAAAGTCAAGACAAGTGTGAAAGTCATTTACAATTCTTTACAACACCTTTACAAGACATGCATTTTATTCAATTTTGCAAGGGTCCAAGACCTAATGTGGTTGTGTAAAACACCTCACAACACTAGATCAAGGTGATGTTAAGTCCAATTTGTCATTAAATCAAGCAAGGAAAAAGGTGTACTTTTTCGGTGTCCATAGTTGTGTCACTACAATTTTTATAATCATATGTTTGTTTTTATTATCAAAATTTCAATTGCTAGTTACTTTGAGCCTCCATGCCCAACACCCAATAGTGAGAGATTAGCTTAGGTGGTGTGTGGGAGTTGTCATCACCAAGATGCACCCACATGCCACCTTAGGAGTTGGCACCTTTTGTTTTTTTTAAAACCTATAGTGGCTAGTCATATTAGTCAATGCATGCCAGTTGTTTTTTCCCCCAAGTGCCACATCTTTGCACCATTTTTGGATTAATAATGCCCTATTTTCCCCTCAAGTTCCCTCAACTAGCACTCTTTTTCAAATTTTGATAACTTTCACATATGGAGGTGAATTTTTTCAAACAAATTATTGTCAAAAAGTTGGAAATCCCAATTTTTCAGTGGTGTAGGTGTTTTATATATCTTCCTTTTTTTCCTTTGAACACATATCTTTTTGCTCCAGACTCTTATATTCCTAAAATTTATAGCATCATGAAGGTATTTAACAACACTATAGTTCTTTACATGCACTTTTCCCTATTTTTTCCAAGGTATATTGTGATTTTATTTTTTTCTCAATGGGTATAATAGACAATACTTGGATATTTTGGCAGTTTGGAGGGTGTTGTTTTGATCATTGTACTTTATTTCAACTATATTTTATGTTTGAACTCATATTTTACCATTTGAGAAGTGTATTATCATTTAAGTCATGGGTTGTGCAACTCATCCTTCTATAATAGTTCTGACTAGTGATAGTTTTGAGTCATGGAGAAAAGGTATCATAACACATTGCAAGTGGCTAAATTTTTTGCCACATATTTATGGAATTAGTCCTGAACCAGAAAAAAAAGATATCTATTTGGGGTAATAAGAATGATCATATCATATGATTCATTAGTTCTAATTTTAGTGAAAACATCCTCAAAGAAGGCAATCATAAGATATTCTCAAACATCTCATTCCCACAAACAGTTTGGACCAAGATTTGGGAGATTTTTCGAGATCCACATAAACCTATTCCCAAATGATCCTACTTAATATTGCCTCATTCCACTTGATGATGTTGACTACATAGCCTATGATGATGACACCTTAGAGGAGTTTGCATATGATGTAGAACTTGAGTGTTTTGATGATCTAAAGAATTCTCTTGTAACTCCTACTTTCTCCAGTTGAGATCACACAATCATCTTTTGTTGATAATTCATTTAATAATTCTAGTGATTCATTGCAACAAATATCTATTTGTCTTCTTGATTAGGATTCTTATTTTTCAAACATTGGTTCTTTTTCTTGGACTCTCACATTTTAGTTTTTGAAGACCAATTTGAGGGTTTATCTCTCCTATTTTATGATAGTCATGGATCCACTATTGTCACTTCATGTTTGTCTTTAGAGTTTGTTCAAGATCAATTTCCATTGGTTCCTTATTTGTCATAGTTTGTTGTGATTGGGAATGTACCTGATTGGATTGTGGTATCAACTTCATCATCCAAGAACTCAGAAACACATGAGTAGATATAAGAGACACAATCTTCATCCATATATATTCCACTTCCTACCAATTCCTATCGAGGCTGGGAAGAATTCCTTTATTTTTATTTGGTGTATCTTCTTCCTAAGGGGATAAACATTGTTTGTAGGCATTAGATCATGTTTTGTCTTTATACATTACCCACATTTGTAGTTGATTCTTCATTGTGGGGTGATATCTTGTCTCTCTTTTTCCCTCTTATGGGGGTGTCACTGATTGTATATACAATTTGGTTGTAGTCCTTAGGGGTATCATTGAGTCCTCCATATATCATGTTGTTGTTTTCTTTTCTTTTCTCTCTCTTAGAGAGGAGTTTTTCTCTACTGGGTTTTTTCCTTTTCTCTATTTTTCAGAGATTGATTGCATTTGCATTATAAATGGGTACCTAACATGGCCTAATACTCAGGACCCATCCTCGTGGTCATTTTGCATAGTCTACATAATAATATTTTCTGTAAGTTGCACTTAAGTGGGGGTGTTTTGAATAAATATCTTGTACCTATCTAATTCACTCACTAGGGAATTAGGGGACATATTGACATGTTGATTTTACTTAGGATATAAGATTCCTTCTAAAAGTTTTAGTTGGATTTTTTAGAACTATTTTTATCTAGCTTGTAATGGTTGATTCCTAGGTAGTTAGTGTTGGACTTGTCATTGCACGAAAAGATCAACCCACCAATGCTCAATACAAGCTTTGGTTAAGAACCACAAGAGGAGGTTAGACCATGCCACAAACCCAAGCGTTAGTACTACAAGGAAGACCAAGGGTCACACCTTGCAACAATCC
Source organism: Sequoia sempervirens (assembly GCA_007258455.2). NCBI lineage: Eukaryota > Viridiplantae > Streptophyta > Pinopsida > Cupressales > Cupressaceae > Sequoia > Sequoia sempervirens. The sequence continues at coordinate 142,043,955 of VDFB02000002.1, read as the reverse complement.
ACCCTAGTACAAGCGTGGGGTTTTAACCTGTGACCAACTCTGATAACAATTGTTGGCCTTGCCATTGCACCAAAAGGTCAACCTATCAATTCCCGATACAAGCTTCAATTAAGAACCATAGGAGGTGGTTAGACCATGTCACAAACCCAAGCGTTAGTGTTGCAAGAAAGACCAAGATCCAAGGGACACACCATCAATTTTTGACTTGCCATTGACCAAAAGATCGACCTATCAATGCCCGATACAATATTTGGTTAAGAACCATAGGAGGCGGTTAGACCATGTCACAAACCCAAGCATTAGTGTTGTAAGGAAGACCAAGGGTCACACCTTGCAACAATCCCCCCAACACAAGTGTGGCATTTGAACATGTGACCAACTCTAATACCAATTGTTGGACTTGTCGTTGCACCAAAAGATTGACTTATCAATACCCAATACAAGCTTCGATTAAGAACCACAAGAGGTGGTTAGACCATGTCACAAACCCAAGCATTAGTGTTTCAAGGAAGACCGGGTCACACCTTCTAACAATTAGGTTGTTAGTTGTCTCATTTTATAGGATTGAGACACTTGTCATGATCTTGTCCAATCCTATCTGTCACCTTGCCTTTATAAGAAAGGAATCTCATGTACATTTAAATATTCAACCATAATCAGTCAATGCTTAACTTGCATTGTTGAAGCAAGTGTTCTTGTCATTTTCTCTCTTGTGGAAGATATTTTGGTCTAGAAACTATTCATGGGGGTGTTGAGGAGTCACCAATAACTCCTACATGCTCATCTATAGTATCATTTCTTCTACTTATAACTTGGGTGTGTTTGTCTACAATGTAGTGTCTTATCCTTGTAGCTTCTTTTCATGTCCCTTTGGATAGATATATCATTTGCAACAAGTGTTTATACCTCTATAGAGGTTGTGTGAGTTTATTATATCAATACAATCTCCCTTCTCCACTTGATACCTCTAGCTTGGTTGACCTTCTAGATGCTTACAACGAGGTGGGTTTACATCACGTTCCAAATCTAAAATCTTTTATTTGATGGGTGGGGGAATTCTTGGTAAAACTAGACGTTGGATGACCTACCAAGAAAAATGAAAAACCCATTACTTTCTCTAGTCAAATATTCATTTAAATAATGGGTAAAATGATTGAGAAACATTTTTTCTAGTAGATTTTTTTTTTTTCAATTGAATGGGGTGTGCTCTAGTTTAGTGTTTTGGTGTGTGATGTTATGTTTAACTTTTCTTTCCTTTTATTAAACATTAAGTATATGATATTATAAATCACAACTCCATTAGAGGAAATGAGAAATTTCCACCCCATAATGAGGATTAAGGTTTGTCCAACCCTTACACATGGTCTTCAATTTATCCTCCCATAGAGTAGAATCAATGTCCACAAGCATTTAAAAAAAAAAAAATTCAAATAAGTTTCATCTTCCTACACCTATTTATGTTTTTAGAGGTCCACCTACCAAATTGCAATAGTAGTATTAGCAAGTCCCATTATATCATCATTAACATTCACAATCTTATTCATAGCATCTCAATCCTCTACATCCTATTTTTTATTTATTTTTATCTTATAATACATCTCTATCTAACTTTCATTACAAACCTCACAATTGTGATGTTTATTTGTTGTTATTTTTATTCAAATAAATACATAGCTAATTACAAGTGTGATATAAATTTTTAAAATAAATCTCCCCCTCATCAAATCCAATGGACCTAGGCCTTTTAGGTCAAAAAATATATATTTTTTTTATATAAATTAATTATTTTCTCTATTTTTTTTTGTACAATATTGACACATGTAAGATATTTGTCACTCTAATGAAGTAGAAAATTCGCAAGTTTTCATTGATGGTGGATTAATTTTAATAAGATGATGTAATGAGGTTGTTTATGAAGGCGTAAGGTGAAAATGAAAAATTATTGTGAATGTAGTGGAATGACACTTTTAACAATTTATCCTATAAAAGAAGAAATTGAAATGCTTTAAATTGATTTTTGTTTGTAAATATGCACATAGCCATTAGATTTCCAACTATACTTTTTCACTAGGAAAACACTTTTCCCAAACATTTATTTGATATTAGGGAAATCCAAAGACTTTCAATGTTATTCAACAAGCCTTGCAAACCACATCAATCAATACATAAAAAAAATATAAATCAATTAATAAATGTATACTCACAATAAATTTATAAAAACAATTAACATTATATATTTTAAATTCAATATAATTTTTAATATCATACAATTCCTATAATCATCTTGTATTTCAATTTTATAATTAAGGAAATCTATCACTAATTATATTATAACATTATATAAACAAATGACATCAATTCACGGTCAACAATACACTACATTCACCACCAACAATTCACCGCAGGAAAATTCACCCCATGAAAAGTTCACCTCAAGAAAAATTCACCACTAGCAATTCACCACCATCGAAAATTAATCCCAAACTTTTAATGTGATGAATTTTTTGCGGCTGTAACTTACTGGTGGTGAATTTTCCTTGAGATAAATTTTTCATGACAGTGAATTTTTGCACCGTGACTTCTTGACAGTGAATTTTTAAGTGATAAATTGCTGGTGGTAAATTTTGCTTGAACCAAACAACATTCACTCCTAACAAAATTAATATTTATTTAAAATATTAAATTTTCCAATCCAATCTTACTATATTTGTCCTAAACAAAATGTACTGATTAAGTCTTACACAATAATATAATACAATATGAACAAGCACTCACAAATTATACTAAAGTTTGAAAGAGATACCGAACTTTGATTGGCATATTAGTTGGATATTAACCAGAGCCGAAAACTTTGTTTCTACAGTAATGTAAGAGGAGGGAGGACAAGAATAATTGAAGGAAGATGAGAAGTAATTTTCAGAGATAAAGATAAGAATTCAACTAAGATTAAAATAATTGAAAGAAAACGAGAAGTAATTTTCAGAGATAAAGATAAGAATTCAACTAAGATTAAAATAATTGAAAGAAGACGAGAAGTAATTTTCAGATATAAAGCTGCCCACGTGAATGATTTGAAAGAAAAGAAAAATGAGAGAGTGAAAGCCTGGAAAGCTGGATGACGCTTTCACAATTACTGAGTGCTTTCACTTTTAAGGACAGCTTCAGAAATATCTATGTCAATTAATATAGAGTTCTTTGGAAGGCAGTCCAAAAATAGCGTGAAAATAAAATATAAAATTGCACGGAATGATTTTAAAATATATATATGGAAGTAAAGTGGAGAAGCGTGAGAAACGTGAGGCATTAAAATATATATATATATATATATATATGGAAGTAATGTGATAGTAAATGAATTATTCAAGTTAATTGTTTTTCCTCATTTTATACAAGGTTAAACTTATAGGTTATATTATTTTACTAAATAAGTTTTGAAATGATTTTTAAAAGATAAAATTTCACTTTTAAGTGGTTAAGTGTATGGTACAATTAGTGAGAGAATGAATTTTAAATTTGGAGGTTTGAAATTTTAAATCTCAAAAGTTAGTGTTAAATCATATTGTCTTGAAAGTTCATTCTTTTCATGAATACAAGCTTTTAGACTAGTAGATGACCTACAACAATACATTAGAATATGATTTATAAGTTACTATTGTAATAAGGTATATTTTTAGTTGAATTTGACGTCTTAAAACTAAAAAAATCTTTCGTCATTATGTTTATGCTTTCAATTTTTTTATGTTTTGCATGATATATTCAAAAATCTTATGTTGAGGGGGTGGAGGAAGGAAAAAATGGAGTTTAGATGAACCACTAAGAGGCTAGAGTGCCATTATCTTCTTAAGTTAGTTGTTGACTTAAAGAATGAGCAAAATGGTTGAATAATTTTTTTGATAAGAGTAGATGTTTTACATTTCATGTTACTCTAGTGTGTGTTTTAGTTTATTTTTTTGTGCTTATTTTTTTTGATTGGTGATAAATAGGTTTGCCAAGCACCAGAAGCCCCTTACAAACCAGTTTTGAGGGGACCAAAAATCCAATACAAAACAACGAAATTTGTAGAATGATAGGAGCATAGGAAATCAACAGCCCAACATCAACAGTCTACCAAAAGATACACATGATAAAACAAACTACAAAGAATTAGCTTTCAAGGGGTTGAAAACCCTTTTATAGCTAGGAATTCACGTGGACCTTACACCCAATCATTTTAAAGACACTACCTAAGTTATCTAGGAACTAAACACAACCTATAGCAACTGCTCCACAATAAACCAATTGCTCAACATTGAGCTAACAAGGGCTGCCAAAGCACCCTTACAAAACAGTTTTTTCTCCTAGACTCCCTACCTCAATACGAGAGCAACTAGGAAAAATAGAGATTGAGAGTATAGAAAAGCTTTGAGAAGCATCACCCATCTTGCAACACCAACCCATCTAATTCTCCATCTCAAGCTCCACCTCAATAGAAGAGGATTAAATAAGAGCTCATAGGAGAGGAAAGTTCCGTTCACCACCTCTACATCCACCAACTCTACCTCCATAAGACTGGGCTCCTCCTTACTAGGAGCGGTCTCCACCTCAAAAGAAGAGACAACCTGCAAAACATAACAAAAGATAGTGACAGTAGGAAGGAATGACATTACATCCTTAGGCACCATAGGCACAAGGTGCATAACACAAGAAGTAAAAAACAACCCAAATAGTAGAAAAAAAAAGCATCTACCTGAGCCTTGAGACTAGACATTTGGGAAAGCTCAGCCAACAACCCAAAAATAACCCCTCTCATCAACAAAAAAATTGAAACCCAATTGGGGTACAGAAAAAACCAAACCAACAAGACAAGGCCCAAATCCCATAACAAAGAGAAACTAGAAGGCTTCAAAAAGTAGAAGTAAAACTTTAGAACAAAGGATCCAAACCCCAAAAGGAAAGAAAACTTCACAAGCCACCTGGGGATCAAGAGGAACAACAACGAACTCAACATAGAGGACCAAAAGACATGTTGCTAGAGAGAACATGGTCATAGAGAACACAACTACAAAAAGAAGTGCAAGCCAAAAGACCACCAAGAGAAGAGACCCAATCCCAAAGTGAGAGGGAGAAAGAAATCCCCAAGGGGAACAGGGGGCCCCAAACAGGATGAAAACTGTAAGGAGAAGGTCCAACAAAAAAATGACCAAGCTACCCCAACACACTTGTCAAAGCCAGAAATGTGCTAAAACACCATATGACCAACTAGAGGGAGACACCACCACTCCATAGGAGGGGGACAAGAAGCACCCAAAACACTCCAGGAGCAAGAATCCCTAAAAGAGAGCCACCAAACAAACAACGGGAAGAAGCGAAGGAGGACCAAGAAGAAGTAAGAAGGAGAACAGACCAACATGAGGAGCACCCAAGCCATCCTACTACACTAAATAGGAGCTAAAATAAGCACATTCTTCAACCAAATATCCTCAAAGAACTAACACACACCCTCACCCATTACAAGGAAAGTAGCAAGAAGAGAAGCAAAAAGGGAATACACAGCCAGACTGTGAAAAGGAGAAAGAGGCAGATTCAAATCATTCTAAAAATAGCAATACCAAAAGGACTCATGAGCAGAGGAAGGAGAGTAAGAACCACACCAGAGGAGGTCTCGAACCAACTCCCACACAACACCAGACTTGAGGAAAGGAAAGCCTCACACCATCTAAGAAACCAACACCATAGAGGCATCAGAAGGCAAGAAACCAAGCCCCAAACACTATCATTCTTGTCCGCATCTAAATCTTCATTTCCTATAGAGTTGCCATTCAAACCTATGCTACTACTATTGCTCCCACTCATCACCATGTTTCATCTCCTTTTTCAATTTCAAAACATATCATTTTTTTTGTGCTTATTGTTATGTTCAGTTTTGGTTCCCTTTTATTGAGTATTGATGCAAAATAATGATCTAGTAGAGTTATCTTATTCTATTTCCACCTATGATGGATAGGGGGAAGGGAGGTCTTAATGATTAGTCAATGAGTGGTTTTATACTTATGATGGGTGTTTCAGGAAGGATATATCCCATATAAGACAAATGATAGGATCGGGTCTAGTTTCAAGAAATGAGGCAAGTCGCATAAGATGTCGAGTTTGGTTTCAACAATGTCCCCTCTTGTATAAGACTATTGATATCAAGTAAGCATTGATGGATATTGATGATATGGAAATTGATCAATTTGGGTTGAAGACTAGGGTAAGTGCACAAAGTTGAGTCCACGAAACGTGGAAGTTTTTGCCTTAGGCAAAAAAAATGAATTCGGCTTCTAAAAAATGGGATCTCGTTTAGCTTCGGGATCCCGAGCCTAAGTTTAAAAAACGGGATCCCGTTTTTGGAAACGGGATCCCGTTCAGAAATTTCCATTTTTGAAAATTTTCAAAACGGGATCCCTTTGAAAATTCCAAAACGGAAATTTCCAAAATAGAAAGTTTTAAAACGGGATCCCATTTTGAAAATTTCCAAAATGAAACTTATAATTTTGAAAAAAATTTTTGAAAGTTTTCAAAACGGGATCCCGTTTTGAAAACTTTCCATTTTTGGAAATTTTCGTTTTGGAAGAATTTCAAAACGGGATCCCGTTTTACAAAACGGGATCCCGTTTCATAGAACTATAAAAAATGGCATTTTTATGAAACGGGATCCCGTTTTGAAATGAGATCCCATTTTTTAATAAAACGGGATCCCGTTTTTTAAATTATGAATTTTTGAGCGGGTTTTTTCGCTTGTTTTTTGGTTCGGGAAATGGCTTGGGGACCGAACCTAAGCTTTGGACCTAGTTTGACCTGCAACTTGAAGGTCTTGTTAATGTCACAGGAAAATAATGACTTTGGACATATGTTTGAAGACCTATTTTGCAGAATTTTTTTACGAAATTGAAACCCATTATAGATGAGACAGTGCAGATTCCAAATATGTAATTTTTTTAATAATTTGATTATTTTTTCTATTTTTCAATTAATTTCTAATGAAACTAGTCCATAAACTTGAATTATCAAGTTTTTTTAGTATTTTAATAACTTTTGATCAACATAACATTTTGATGAACGGATTGCACGAGAGCAAAATTCAGACAATTCTTTTCAGTTTAAAAAAAAAAAATCAAAAAATGATAAGTTTAGGTCATCTTATGCGTGTCGTACACGACGATTTTTCAAAATGACAAATATGCCTAATAAATATTTAATAAAAAAAAAAATTATTCAATAAACAATTATAAAAAAATATTAAAAGCAAGCTTTAGTGAGTCACAAAACTTTTTCCAAAAGGATTTAGAAAAATATGATAATTTAGGTCAAAATATGGATGTCGTACACGTGCATGGTATGGTATAAAAAAGTAACTTTTAAACAGTGGTTTTTAGAAACGCCTATTGAAACTCAATTTTTACAATCTGGGTATTGAAATAAATTACATATTTGGAAACTAGACTCCAAGTACTACATTTTATGATTAGTGACTTTTTTGAAGATTCCATCTCTAAGTGCTTCAAATTTTAAGGTCAAAGTGTCAAATTCTAAAAATTAGGGAAAACACTTCCACTTTTTGGCCAAAAAGTGGACTCAACTTCTTGCACACACCCACTAGTTGGATAGTTAGTCTTGTTGATTCATGATTTGGTTGAGGCTAAGATATCTATATGTCTCTAATCAAAGTGTTGACCTTATCAAGGGACAACTTATTATGAGATGGATGATGATGGACCATGAAAAACCCAATAAACCCTAAGGAACTGACCTTGTGCCTTGAGGGCTCATCGAAGATGGCCTTACCTATGTAGAAGTGTAGAGACATTGTAGTTTGACCGATCTTGACCATGAATAATTTATTATGGAGTGAATCATGATTGAATCGACTCAAAAAATCCTAATAGATTGACCTAGTGCTTTGAGAGCTCATCAGTGATGCCCTTGCCTATGTAGCATGTGTAGAGACATCGTAGTTCAACTGACTTTGATTGATATGATTGACATTATATTTTAGATTTTTTAAGGTTTTTCATTTTTATGAACTTTGCCATGTTTTGAGTTTTTTCATTTTTGGAATGATGACCTTCGATACCAAATCTAGGATCTCATGAAGATGCAAGCCTAGGATGTGTCCCTATTCAAGTGTAGAACCATTTATTAGGAATTGATAAGTATGGAATTTATTATGAATGAACATGAAAAATGAAAGAAACAAAATGTCAACTATTCTGAGGACATGATGAGAAGGATGATAAAATATTATTATTGGTTGGTGCAGGCATGGGATTTTGCTATGGATGGTACACTATGAGGACCATGACAAATGCATGTGACAGATACCCACAATCAAGCAAGCATGCATGTACAAGGATCCAAGGACAAACATGATTTTTCCCCTAGTTAAGACAAAAACCAATTGATAGGTGATGATAATGATGATGTTGTTGATATGAGGACACATCTTGAAATGATGTGAGGATTGGAAAATACATGTCCCACTAATGATAATGTGATGAAGGGATCAAGGTTTGCAATAAGGCCAAAAAAAAAGCCAATGAATGTTTTGTATGATGTGCTACGTTTCATAGAAATATTGTATGGATTAGGCTTATTGCATTTGGAATGACTTGTTTTTAAGATTGAATGTGATGATAGAGGGATGTTGGATAAGTGGATTGGATTCTTTAGACCACTTACAAGGGAAAACCAAGTCCAACGATAAGTATGAAAGGATAATGGGTGGATTTGGTAAAAGATAGGAGATATAAGGATTATTAGATGGTAGAATTAGCATATGATCTCCAAGGACTATGTCGCATAGGAATGTAGTAATGGAAAAAGTAGCCTTTTTCCTTACTTGGTTTGATAATTGACATTAAAATTTAATTAGTGATGTCTTAGGGTGGTGTTGTAATGTGTTGTGCACATTAACACTATTCTAGGACCTTTATTTGACTAAAACATGCCTTAATTGATCCTTTGCAAAGGTGTTGTAAAGTATTGTAACACACTTTCACACTTTTCTAGGATGTATTTGCTTAATTAAGCCTTATGGGACCATTTCTAATAAAATGTACATAATGTGTACCTTGTTTAAGTGTTGTAAAGTGTTATAAAGCACTTTTAGATTTATCTTGATGGACTTAATTAATTGTGGGTAATTGGATTAATTAAACCCCTTTTAATTCAAATTTAAGCCTTAATTTTGACACCTACCGAAGATCTATCCTGACACTTATAATTTAATTAATAAGATATTTCATTGGAAAAAATTTGGTCCTGTAAAATGGTGTCAGAACCCATTCACCCTAGGTGGCGAATGGGTCCTCCCTTAATAGGAACCCCCTTTTTTAGTTGATTTGGAATGGATTTATAGTGCTCTTTCAGTCCCCTAGGGTTAGGTCTTGGTAAACTTAGCCAAGCCCCATTGGCCCAAGGTGGTGAATGGGTCCTCCCTTAATGAGATCCCCCTTTTTGAATTTCATTCTGGTGGGAATTTTAAAATGTTTCTTTCCAGATCTGGTGTCAACCTTAATTCTTTGAATTTCAGGGTTAATCTCCTAATTTAGTATAAATAAGGGGTTAATTCAGATTGTTTCTCCTATAAATTTTATGTGAAATCCTAGAAACTTCAAGAGAGCATTATAGAGCATTTCATAAGCATTCACAAGGAATTTCAAGATAGATTCCAAGATTTTATTGCAATAATTCAAGATCATATCATCATGTCAAGGGTTTGAAGCATTCAGTCATGTTGTTGACCTAAAGAAATGGATATAGCTTTGAAGATATACTTAAAACCATTGTCCAAATAACATTTAAGGATCCAACATCTACACTCTTTATGGCCACTACATGTTAGTTTGTAGATTTATTTCACAAGACATCATCCAAGGTCATATTATTTATATTTTTCATGCTTCATGATTCATTCCTTTACTTCATCATTTGGTTTGACTACCTACAAAGGGTTTAAATGAGGAAAACCCCCATTCAATTAAAAAAAGTTGTTTTTCCTTGAGTGTGTGATTATAGATTTATAGTTTGAAGATCAAGTGGCGCAAGATTTGGAGCAAGATTGTCAAAGTTGCAAAGGTGCAAAAGTTGTCCTTCAAAGTGAAAAATCTAAGAATGAAAGTTGTAAAATTTCCTACAGACTTTTAGAACTTGATAATAGGGAAATTTAAGAGTGCAAAAATCAAGGAACATGACCTTGAAGTCAATTTTCCAAAACCCTAAAGGGACCCATCCTCCACTGAAGACGAATGAGTCCTCTATAGCTCAAAAACAACTTTTTGACCAAGTACATAGCTTTTTATGCTCTAAAAACTTCCCCCATAGTTGCTATAATAGTTAGGTATCATTTTTTATTGTTATTGACATCTTATTTTACACATAATTGAATGTTTCATAGTGAAAATTAGTGGGTCATCATCTTGAGTTATTCACCTTGATGAACCCTATTTTTCTATGTTTCATTTTGGTGAACCCAACTTATTCAACATTGCAATTTTATGATTTTATGAGTCTCTCTCATTTGCATTTAGATTTGCATTGAATGATGATCTCATTTAGGATTTCCTTTTTTGCATTGAAATCTTGCATATCATATAGGGTTTAGATTTGTATTGTTTTGCATCTCTCTAAATCTAAAAATTACAAATAAATATTAGTTAATTTGTATCTCATTTAGATATCATACAATTGCATTTGAAAATAAAAACAAAATTGTATTTCAAATTAGGCCTTGTATTTCATCTTTTCATTGCACTTTTACATTAAATTTCTAAAAAATATGAAGCTAAAGCTCACTGTCTCAAACTTGGAACTAAAAGATATAACTAAGAGCTTCCAAATCATTAAAAAATAGTTTTAAAATACCTAACCAAGACCCATCCACCCTTACTGATGAATGAGTCCTTGATCAGGTCTGATCTAAACCTTTTGGAAACTATAAAAGCATCAAAATTCACTCTAAAATCAATTGAAAAATCTCAGAAACATCTAACCAAGACCCATTCACCCTTACTGGAAAATGAGTCCCTGTTAGCTACTACTCTGCATTTTGAAGACATTAAAATCTTAGTTTGTAGCTTCTATTTGGTGTTGTTACCTTTCTATTTTAGTTTCCTGCTTTGTTGTTTCATCAATTTCATTGCATTTAGCTTAAATTGCTTCATTTTAGTGTATTGTTAAAAGTTTAAAATTACATCAAAACATTTCATTTTTAGTTTATTGCATTGTGTAATTAGTAAATTACATTGCTTAGACTCTAAAAATTGTATTTCATTCTAGGTTGTTTCATTGCCCCTTTTCCATTCTAGGGTTTTCACATTGGGATTGTAAAACTTGCATGAGCTTTACAACTTAGTTTCATATTCACAATACTATTATAAGATGTAGTTAGAGGCTCATGTCATCTTGGAATATCTTTCTCTATGGATCTTTGGTTTCTAACTCTCTAATAGTGTTGAGAATCAACCCTCTATGGCTCATAGTTTACATACTTCATTTCCTATGACTTCACCTCCTATAATCAATGTGGATGATGTTATTGAAAAGCTAGATGAACAACTAGAAAAATTACAAGTTCATATCCTTAGTGAGTACATAGGAATTAGCTTGGTTCCTATCATATAAGCCTAAGGAAAGTGCTTAAAACTAGAAATGAAATAAAAATTCTCTATAGCCTTAGTTACTTCATTCATGAATACTTGAACAAACAAGACTAGCAACATACATGCCACAATCAATCCTCCTACTAAAACTAAAAGAAATATTAACATGGATCATGATCATATGCAAACACATCCCACAAATGAAGTGAAATCATTTATCGAAGCTAAACCTCCTAAGGGCTTCACTTGAAAACCTCTTGGTATTTCTTTCTCACAAAATGACATACCTAAACATGCACCTAATGGTCCTCTTTACATAGTTGGTTGAATCAATAATAAGCCCACTAATGGTACATATTGATTGATCTTTTCTATGGAGAGAATGTGAACACAGAAGAATTCTTATATGTGCATGAGCTATATTAAGAAACATATGATAACCCAAAAGCATGGATTAAGACACATAACGGATTTACTTTCCCTATGATAGGCTTGATAGATCTCCCTTTAAAGGTGGGACTGAAAACATTAACAATATCATTCTCCATCATCCCACAATCAAACCAATTTTATGTGAAGCTAGGCTATCCGTGGCTTCACTCCATGAAAGTCATCCCTTCGATTATACATAAATATCTATAGTTTCCATTTGGAAATGACATCTTCACTGTGCATCATAGTGGATTTAATCCTTCCTCAAAAAAAGGGAATTTTTCACTAGATTACTTTGGCCTGAGCCTATGGAACTTATCAAGCCTTGTGAAGATTTCTTTTTCAAATCATATCAAAAATTCAAGGCAAAGAAAATAGCAGAACTATCCATTTGAAACATGCCTCAACCTATGACTGAACAAACCATCCTTGATGAGACAATAATTGAACCGAAAATACTTTCGAACATACAGAAACAACCTCCTACAACTTCCCACAAGAGATAATGAGATAACACAAGCAATCCTGTTATCCCTCCTAGAGTCAAACAAGTTTACAAATTCAAAGAGAAATTAGTTGAACAACCTATTGTTATTTCTTCTCATCCTCCCAATGAAGAGAAGAAACCCATGATTGAAAAACCCACTCTTACACAAAAAAAAGATTGACAATAAATAGAAATGAAATCAAAATGATAGAGAGTGTAGACATAGATTTCGAGCTATTTCTCATAGATTTCAAAGTCAAGAAAACAATTTGTTGAACAAAGAAAATTATAATCCAAAATTTCCCAAAGCAATGCATGATGAATCTCAACCCTCACCCATAAACAAGAACATTGCATAGAAATTGTTATTCGAACTGCTATTGTGATTAATTTAGATGATGACATTGAAATTACAAAGATTGATGAATTCAAGTGCATGATGAGTTAAATACATTGTCTTCTTCTTCCATAAGCTTAAATGATAAATCTCTTAAAAAAAGTGTTGAACTAGGTGCATGTCCTTGTTCGAAACTTGATGTTGTCCCTTTGGCTACTTGCCCACCTTCTATTTATATTGACCAAGATTGGGAGGTAAATGGCCTACTTCAGATTGACTCACCCATTTTGGCAGGTTGTTGTAAGGTCCTAGCACTTTAGTTAAAAATATGTTAGTTATGTCAACCATATAGTCTCCAAAGGTTGTATGTAATAGGGGATATTTTGGCCATCTCTCTTAGTAAGATTTTCTAAATTTTTTGAAATGTATAAAAATAGAAATTAAACTTGAAAGTATGAAATTGTTAAAGCTAGAAATAGTTCAAATTTCTATTCTATAAAGGATGTAAATTATCTAAGAATCAACACTTGTAGTTAAACTATGAAATTCAAATAAAGGTGACTAAGTACTAACAACTAAGTACTAATGGAAAGTACACTTAACATCTTGTAATTAACAATAGGAGTGTTTGTTCCAATATTTCTAAGTAAACAAAATTTAATGATCATAAACTTAAAACTACGACCTACAAGAACACATGATAGAGCTCAACACAAAGTAATGTTTATCTAAATGCAACATGCACAAAATGGAAATAACAACATTGATAATAAAAATACTTATCTATTCTATGAGATCCCATGAGTGGCTAGCTCTCGGGAATTCCTATAATTAACTCAAATCACATGTGGAAATTTCACAACTTCAAGGTAATCCATTCATAGTACTTCCATTAATCAAAACCAAATTACTCATAATAAGACTAGGAATATTTATTTATTCATATCATAAAAGTGTAACAACGTAGATAACATAGCTGAACAGTATTCAAAATATATCATAACAGCATATCCTTATTTTGGTAGTTACAAATATGTATATTGTACTACTATAAAATCCTAATTTCCAAATGGTAGGATAATACCATTGAAAAAGTCTTAAACAAAATTACAACTAACCAACTAATTGATGTTTGTGACATAAAACATAATAAAGGATTTGATTGAAGTCATTTTAAGTCTTATATAGAAAATTAATAGAAAACTTTTAAAGGAAATCATTCCACTATGCACACCTAAATTTATGGTGCTCAAACTTCTAACACTCTAACTTCAATGGCTTAAAGTCCACTCCATTCATTAGTCATCCATAAGTCCTATATAATTACTTAAATTCTATACCATTATATCAACATTAGTTAACTAATTCCAATCAATTTGAGAAATAAATATTTATACACCATTTTGTAAAAGGTAGACAATTATTGCTTCTAAAAATTAAAAAAATAGAATGGCTAAAGTGGTTGGTAAGAACAAAGAAGGGTATTTAGCTTATCATAAATTTGAGGTTGTTTATAGCCCCCATGGGTTAGAGGAGTTGGTTTAAGTCTCAAGTTTTCTCCCCAAGGTCTTGGGTTTGACTCTCTCTGGCCTAGAAATCACCCCATCGTGGATGTTGGGGGGCTACATTGGTTACCCCATGGCCCTAGGGACTAGTCTCGCCTCAAGATTTCCCTGTAGAGGGAACCTCCTAGGATTGATTCATGGGGATACCTTGAGGATAGCAAAATAAAAAATAAAAAAATGAGGTTTTTTATACCTCATCACCCTCCCCTTCCTAAGCCTAAGCAAGTCCTCCTTGATGATTCCTCTTCCTCTCTGCATTCCTTTTCCTATTTAGTTCATCATATTTGGAACTAAGATCATATAAGTCCTCTACCTCTTCATCCAAATGATTAGGATTTTTAAGAAAAACTTTGTTGAATTTAACCCTCATCTACCATGTATCTAAGTCCTCAAGGCTTTGCTTTGTAGTGATGAAAACTCTAGGGGGTGGTTGAAGGAACAATGTAGGTTTGTACCACATCCCTATCTACTTGGTTTTGAGTTATTGTAATATTTTTGTTAATGCTTTAGCCCTTTTGTAGGACCACCTTAGATTTGTATGGGAGATCATCTTCGTCATTTTGGGATATCTAGGCAAGGGAGTGTACCAATCCTCACAGGAACTCCATTCCCTTTGTATTAATTATGGCCCATGAACTTTGAAAATTTCAAACAAAATCTGAAGATTGTCATCATATTTGTTCCTTATAGCTTCATAGTTTTTAATCCCTCAAAATTGGGATTTGAAGGCAAAGGGATTTCAGTTGGGATTTCTCATTTGAAGCTCCATAGTTATCTTTCCTCACAAATATTCTTTGGTTGTCTCTTGCCAATGAATTTTATTTTTCATATTAGACATGAAGGCTCTAAGCTGTACCTCCCCAACAAAAAGGTTGATAAAGAAATCAGGGTATTTTTTCTAAAATAGATTATGCAAGAAAAAATCACACAGTAAATTTTGTTGAATAGGGGTTGCCTCTTTGAATGGTTCTAGGAACTATTTATCATCTATATCATGGGGTAAATTGCAAGAAATCCTCAAAATATTCCATATTAAAACTTTCTCATTTAAAAACATGGAATATAACCGAGATGGTTTTTGATGTAGGAGCATCCCAAGTTTCCAGCAATATTGCATCAACCAAAAATATTTGCATTCATGTTTTCTTGCATTTTAGTAGTTAACTATTAGGACCCAATCTCAGTATTTCATACTACACCATATCACATTGTAACAATAGAGCTCATGGAACAAGGTATATGATCTTCATTGCAACATCTATATCATATCCAATATTCAAGTGTTTTGGAGATCCCAGTACGAAGATATCGCTAACATAATATTGGTTGTAATTAGACAGAGAGAATTCATCGATCAGTCTTAGATTTTCAAGTGTGCAGGCCTATTCTATGACTTGTGGAACTCGGGAAAACAGTGCATAAGGATGGAAATTCATTGAGGAACCTTTGTTTTGATTTGCATCATGTTTATCCAAGGATTAAAGGAGAATCATATGTTTTGGCCGGCCTTCACATGTTTCATCAACTTTGGGGTTTGAGACCTTTGGAGGTGGATGCGGACCATTTCTGGAGTTGGAAATTTATATATAAGCACTATGTAGTTACATTAGGATAGTATGAGGGTATGTGCAGGATCATGATGGGCCAAAAAGTGGCAACATGATGGGTATGTGGCTAACGACTTTTTTTTTAACCCAAATTTGATGAAATGAAAAGGGTTTTTAAAGGATAATCTCAGCTTTCCACCAATATAAATTATGCTTTACTGATGTAGGAGCATCCAGTGGTGTAAGGGCAATCTTACATCACCCAAAAATAGTTAGATTTCAAGTTTATCAATTTTTAGATGTTTTTACATTTTTGAATACCCTTTTTGTCATAATGAAATTCCCAATTTATGGTTTTTATTTTCTATTCCTGGGTTGAAAGATATTGTAGTTTTAGTTGCACAGATTTGTACCTAAAAATCTTTTGAGTTAGATTCGAGGCACTTAGAGTTCTCAGATCGGCCCCAAAACTTGATATAATTGGCATAGCTGATTTCAAGTTTAATATTGACTTCGAGACCTTTCCAATGGTTAAAACGGTTCGCGAATCAGAGTTCCGAATCAAAAGTTATGGCCCCAGGAAGTTGGCGCACTTTCTAGAAGATACAATTGCAAATGTTCTTTTGAAATTTGAACTTCAATTTGTAATTTTTTGGTGCCAAACTGCCTAAACTCAAATTTGAATGTTGTTTTGGCTCCAAACTAAAGAGGAGCTCTATTTATGGGTAGGTTTCTAATTTTTGGGTAACTTTTTGGGGGACAAGTTTGCATATTGCGAAAGGGTGATTCTGTAGCTTTCTGTAACTTGTATGTGTTGTAGAACTTGGGGATTTGAGATCCTCTGCATGTAAGAAGCTATATTTTTTGAATAATAAAATTATTTTCGGTTTGTGTTACGAGCAGCCCGCCACTTCATCAAGTGGTATCAGAGCAGTTTTTCTTGAGTGTGTGGACGTATCACCCATCGCGGAGGCGTTTCACACTAGGACCGTGGTTGTGGGTCGAGGTCAAGAAAGATGCCTCTAAGAGTGATGCCTGGTAGGCATGGTGGTGCCAGAGCTGGTCGAGGCAGCAGAGATGCTGGTGGAAGAGATGCACTGGCAGCCCTCCAGAGACAGATTGACACGTTACAAGAGAAGTTGAGAAGAGGGTTAAACTTGAGGGAGGAAAGTGAGGATGAAGGAGAGGAAGAAGGTTCAACTGTAGAAGAGGAAGAACAGCCACCCGATCGGGCACGTACCGCGGCTAATAAGGGCCATTTTCCAAAGATTGAGAAAAAGACCAAAGCGTCCCCAATTATTTCCAAAGCATGAATCCCAAGAGCTGGGATCTGAATTCAGATCAATGAGTCAGAAGAATATTTTGAGAAGAGGAAAAAATGGAAGACCCGTGAGTAGGGTTGGCGTCGGTGAAAACTGCCAAAGGGCCATGTAAATATTTGGTGGAAAGAGGTCTAGCTGGAGAGAAACTGAAGAGGAAAAGGAAAGATCATTAGAGTGGATTGCATGGTGGGGAAACTAAAGAATTAGTTCATACCAGTGGACTACGAGTTAGATCTATTGAAGAAATTGCAAGGGTTGAAGCAAGGAAACAGATCTGTGAAAGAATATAATCAAGATTTTCTCAAGATAACCATCAAAACAGTCACATAGAGGAAAATATGAGAAGGTAGCCCAATATCTTAATGGGTTACGACTGAGCATTCAGGAGGAGTTAAGCCTAGTCAGAATGACCACCATTGAGGATGTGTATCAGTTTGCTTTGAAGGTGGAAGAGAAGCTAAACAAAATATTTGATGGCAAGAAAAAAGGACAAGGAGGTCAAAGTGGAAGAGGTAGTGGAAAACCTTGAGGAAGCCGAAATGATGATGAAAATAAAAGTGAAGATGTGGGTACCAGCCGAAGCCAAAGGAATGACAACTTCTACCGCTCTCATGATCAAAACACTGGTGATCAAAGAGGTAGAGGATGAGGGATATATGGACAAGGATCTGGAAGAGGTGGTTTCAAAGGAACGTGTTTCCAGTGTGGTGAAGAAGGGCATCAAGCCTATGAATGTCCACAACACCAAGGAAGGGCAGACAAAATGCCAGAAGGTCGTGGAAGGATCACGCATGCAGATGAGGAGGCCCAATTTGAACATTCAGATGATGCTAAAAGGGGAGAAGCCCTACTGATTAGGAGAGCCCTAGTGACTGAGGAAAAGGAACCATAACAAAGGAAGAATCTATTTCGCACAAGGTGCAAGTGTGAAGGAAAATGTTGTGATGTCATTATTGATGGTGGAAGCACCAGTAATCTGGTGTTAGAAGAGATGGTCACAAAGTTGAAGCTAAAGAGGGAAAGGAACCTGCATTCGTATAGGATTGCCTGGTTGCAGAAAGACCACAAAGTTTTGGTCAATGAGTAGTGCCTAGTAAAGTTCAAGATCGGGAGCTACCATGATGAGATACTCTGTGATATCATCCCCATGGATGCATGTCACATGTTGTTGGGGAGGTCGTGGCAGTTTGATAGGTGAGCTATACATGATAGCCATGAAAACACTTACTCCTTGACAAAGGATGGGGTTCGTCACAAGTTGAAACCCCTGAAGGAGACCGAAGAGAAGGTATGTAGTAGTGCTAGAATTTGTTATGTAGATGGAAGAAATTTTTTAGAAGGTATGAAGCATGAGCATGTGTGTTATGCATTAATTCCTCGAGTGAGTAAGGAGGATAGTGAGAAGGTTCCAAAAGAAGTTTCTAGGATGTTAGATGAGTTTCAGGATATTGTTTCTGATAATGTACCTAAGGGTTTACCACCAATAAAGAAGATTAGTCATCAGATTGACTTGATTCCTGGAGCTAGTTTGCCAAATAAGGCAGCTCATAGAATAACTCCAAAAAAAATGAGGAGTTGAATAGAAAAGTTCAAGAGTTGTTGAGAAAGGGTTTGATACGGGAGAGTTTGAGTTCATGTGCAATACCTGTAGTACTAGCACCAAAGAAGGATGGGGAGTGGAGGATGTGTACAGATTCTTGAGCCATAAACAAGATAAAAATCAAGTACAGATTTTCCCTGCCAAGGATGGATGACCTGATGGACTGTTTGAGTCGAGCTCAATACTTAACAAAGATTGATCTGAAGAGTGGATATCACCAAATCCAGATTCGAGAGAGAGATGAATGGAAGAATGCCTGTACGAGTGGTTAGTCATGCCTTTTGGGCTAACCAATGCACCGAGCACATTCATGCGGCTCATGACTGAGGTACTAAAAGAATTTTTGTGAAGTTTTGTTATTGTGTATTTAGATGATATTTTGATTTTCAGTAAGACGTTGGATGAGCCTCTGATGCATATTCGGAGAGCCTTTAAGAAGTTAAGAGAAGAGAAACTGTTGATTAATCTAAAGTGTAGTTTTCTGAAGAGGGAGTTAGTGTACTTGGAGTTTGTCGTCTCAATAGAAGGTCTCAAGATGGACCCAGAGAAGGTAAAGGCTATTTTAGAATGGCCTACCCCAACAAATGCTACCGAGGTGAGATCTTTCCATGGTTTGGCTATTTTTTATAGAAAGTTCATTAGAAACTTTAGTAGTATTTGTAGACCCCTAACTGAAACAATGAGAGGGGATAGAAAAGAATTCAAGTGGAGCAGTGGAGCAGAAAATTTTTTGAACTGTTGAAGCAGAAGGTGATAGAGCAACCTATTCTAGCCCTCCTAGATTTCAACAAGGTGTTTCAGGTGGATTGTCATGCCAGTGGTTGTGCCATTGGAGCAGTGTTGAGCCAAGAAGGTAAGCCCATTGCCTATTTCAGTGAAAAGTTAAATGATGCCAAGAGAAAGTATTATGTATATGATCAGGAATTTTATGCAATAGCTGAAGCATTAAAAAAATTGAGACATTATTTGTTGCCGAAGGAATTTGTTCTATATACTGATCATCAGGCCTTGCAGTACCTAAATAGTCAGGGAAAATTAAATCAGAGACATATGAAATGGGTAGAGTTTTTGCAGAGTTATACCTTTGTTTTGAAACATAGGAGTGGGAAGTCAAATAGGGTTGCAGATGCCTTAAGTAGGAGGCATACATTGATGACAAATATGTAGATTGAAGTGGTTGGATTCAATGAACTCAAGACATTGTATGAAAAAGATCTTGATTTTGCAAAAGCTTGGAAAGCTTACAAGGAACCTATTACAGTGGATAGGAAAAGGTGGCTGAATTTCATAATCCAGGATGACATGTTATTTAAGGGAAGTCAATTGTGTATCCCAAGGAGTTCCATGAGGGAGAACCTGATAAGGGAAAAGCATAGTGGAGGAATGGCAGGACATTTGGGTTGGGATAAGACCATTGCCATTATCAGTGAGCATTATTATTGGCCTCAATTGTCACAAGATGTGAAGAAGTTTGTACAAAACTGCAAGGTATGTTAGATGGCTAAAGGAGTGAGCCAGAATATAGGCTTATATCAGCCCCTACCTATACCTGAGAGGCCATGGGAGGATATAAGTATGGACTTTGTTCTTGGTTTGCCAAGGACACAACAAGGGAATGATTCAATTTTTGTGGTGGTTGATAGGTTTTTGAAGATGGCACATTTCATTCCATGTCAGAAGACCAATGATGTAGTCCACATTGCTGACTTGTTCTTCAAAGAGGTGGTGAGGCTATATGGTCTGCCAAAGAGTATTGTTTCAGATCGTGACACCAAATTTGTGGGGTACTTTTGGAGGACCTTGTGGAAGAAGCTGAAAACAGAGTTGAAGTTCAGTTCTGCATACCATCCACAAACAGATGGGTAGACAGAGGTTGTTAACAGGAGTCTAGGTAACCTACTAAGATGTTTGGTAGAAGATAAACCCAAGGGATGGGACTTGATCTTACCCTAGGCATAATTTTCTTACAACAATTCTTTCAACAGAAGCACTGGTAGATCACCATTCCAAATTGTGTATGGAAGTAGCCCCATAACAGCTCAAGAATTGAGGAAGATGGACCAAGAGAAGAAAATAAGTGCTGAAGCTGAGGATTTTGCAGAACACATCAAGAATATACATGAGAAGGTAAGAGAACATATTAACAAGATGAATATGCAGTATAAGGCTAAGGCAGATCAAAAGAGGGGGTATAAGGAGTTTCAGATTAGTGATGAAGTGATGGTCCACTTGAGGAAAGAAAGGTTTCCAGTGGGAACATATAACAAATTGAAGATGAAGAAGTTCGGTCCCTGTAAAATTTTGAAGAGGCATGATTCAGGGAATGCATATGAGGTAGAGTTGTCAGATGGATTCAACATTCCCTTATGTTCAACATTTCAAATTTGATAGAGTATCATGAAGGTGGTGCATAGGAAGTACCAATGATGGAACAGTGTGGGATTCCAGCACCCACTTTAGAAAAAGAGGAGATTGAAGAAATCTTGGATAGTCATGTGGGAAGGAGTACCAGGAACAGGCAATATGAAGAATATCTAGTGAAATGGAAAGGAAGGCTTGTTGAAGATTCATCCTAGTTTCCTAAGGCAGAGGTCAACCATTTGGGTTTCCCTCCACCATCTGAGACATGACAGGGTCACTTCTCAAATTATTTTGGTTGTCTGATGCAGGAGCATCCAGTGGTGTAAGGGCAATCTTGCATCACCCAAAAATAGTTAAATTTCAAGTTTCTTAGTTTTTATATGTTTTTAAATTTTTGCATACCCTTTTCATCATAATGAAATTCCCAATTTACGGTTTTTATTTTCTATTCATGTGTTGAAAGATATTACAGTTTTAGTTGCCCATATTTGTACCTAAAAATCTTCTGAGTTAGATTTGAGGCACTTAGAGTTCCCGGATCGGCCCCGAAACTTGCTGAAATTAGCATAGCTAATTTCAAGCACATTATTGATTTTGAGCCCATTATTGACTTCGAGACATTTCCAACGGTTCAAACGGTTCGTGAATCAGAGTCCCGAATCAAAATTTATGGCCCCGAGAAGTTGGTGCACTTTCTAGAAGATACAATTGCAAATGTTCTTTTGAAATTTGAACTTCAAGTTGTAATTTTTTGGTGCCAAACTACTTAAACTCAAATTTGAATATTTTTTTGGCTCCAAACTAAAGAGGAAATCTATTTATGGGCAGGTTTCTAATTTTTGGGTAACTTTTTGGGGAAAAGTCTCGATATTGCGAGAGGGTGATTCTGTAGCTTTTTGCAACTTGCATGTGTTGTAGAACTTGGGGATTTGAGATCCTCCTGCATGTAAGAAGCTCCATGATGATAAAATTATTCTCTTGTTTTTGGGTTATTTTCTAAGTCTCGGCTGCTCTCATCATTTACGCTCAATTTAATAAATAATAATTATTAATTTTCTATTTGAATTACGATTAAAGTCCTAATTGATAGGTTGTTTGAAAAAAATCTATAGCTTTCAAATGGTATCACATTTTTTGAGTCCAAAACATGCATCACATTCTATGCTTCACATACTATGAAATTAAAAAAATAAAAATTGAATTTCATGAAGTTTTTGCCAAGTTAAGGTGGTCAGACATACGAAGCTTTTTTATATTTTTAAAAGTTGTAATAAAAAAAAATCATAATTAATTATTTACTTGGAGAAAAATTACAAAAAATGCATCACATCCAGACATGAGTCGTCTACTTATATATAAAATCTTACAAAAAAATATTATCATTTTATTGTAGTTAGGGTGGTCAGACAAACACCTTATTTTTTCCCTAAAATTTAAATACTATTGCATTGAAATTTCAAATTTTCACCACATAGATTTTGAAAATAAATAAATAAACCTAGTAGTTTAGAAACTAGATTTAATTTGCTACAGATTCTATTCTTACATATTTTTAAAATAATATAGATAACTTATTCAAATTTTTATATCAAGTTTCCTAACTTTGATTTTTTTGATTTTTTTGCCACTTAAGGGCATGTTTTTTCCGTGATGATCTTGCACATACCCATGAAGTAGTGATAGGGATAGAAATTATTTTGATCCACATTATATTTTTGGGCTTAGCACCATATCTTTATGTAATTTTCAAGTTGGAAATGTTTCTAGTGAACAATTGATCATTATCTATATATCCATGTGGGATTGTTATTCCAATTCTTTAAGTTTTCATTGTGTTTACTCTTGTTGCAAGGTTGGACAGTCCTATTCCTGGACCCTCCATCTTTGACTGCACCATTTTTCTATACGCTAGTAAAAATTCTCCAATCTGACATGCATCAGTTTTAGCTTGGTAGAGTTTATCATAAGATTCTTCCAATAACACTATTTTGTGCTTAAATTTGGCATTTTATACTCCGAGTTGTCTCAAAAAATAGCATCTTTCCATCCTCTTAGCCAATAATGGAGGAATGTAAATTTGAAACAATTACATTTTAGTTGGCTCAGTCTACACTTTTTTTTACTCCATTATTAGTTTCACATTGATTTCCTTCAAATCTTGTTGGGTATGTCCAGGATCATGATGGGCCAAAAAGTGGTGATATGATGGGTATGTGTAGGGTATGTTCTTGGCGACTTTTCTTTTACCGAAAATTGATGAAATGAAAAAGGTTTTTAAAACACGTCACATTCTATGCTCCACATACTATAGGATTAAGAAAAAAAATGAATTTCACGAAGTTTCGACCAAGTTAAGATGGTCAACATACATTTTTTATATTTTTTAAAAGTTGTAATAAAAATATCATAATTAGTTATTTACTTGGAAAAAAATTTAAAAAAATATGTATCACATCAGGACATGATCCCTCTACTTATATCTAAAATCTTATAAAAAATTATTATCATTTTATTGTGGTTAGGACGGTCAGATAGACACCTACTTCTTATTTTTTCCCTAAAATTTAAGTACTACTCCATTGAAATTTCAAATTTTCAACAAATATATTCTTTTAAAAAAATAAACATAGTAGTTTAGAAACTACGTTCAATTTTCTATAGATTCTATTCTTACATATTTTTCAAATAATATAGATAACTTATTCAAAACACAAGTTTCCTAACTCTGATTTTTTGAATTTTATGCCACTTAAGGACCTATTTTTTCCATGATGATCCTACACATACCCTTCTCTAGCTCAATAGTTTTGCTTAAGGCCACATTGAGTTCAAATTTTTGTTTTTTCTATTCTTCTATAGAGGCTATGAGTGATTTCACTAGATTATCAGTTAAACTCTTAATATGTTTATCTTTTTTAGATAAATTGGCCAAATACTCCTTATCTTTCTCATCAATTTATTACACTTGAGACTGCAACTCTTCAATAGTTTTATTCTTCTCTTCTACTTGAGCCCTGAAATTTTTTTTGATCATCAAATCTTGTGCCTCTCTAACAACCTTATGGGAAATTAAATGAGTGGGGGATTGATTTGTGTCTCACTGAATACCTCTGATATTTTTATAGAAAGTTAGATCTTCTTTGAGTTTTGAGAAAAGGGTAGAAGAAAATGTAAACATAAAATAGGAAAATGGCGATGCATCAAAGGTTTTACAACATTTTAAATCCAATTCCCTTTCTATGAATGATATATTAGACACATAATGCCACAACCCTTCATTGTTGGGAAGAGAATGACCAACAAAGGCTAAATATAAGCATAGTGAAGTCTTTCAAATAGCCCTGCAAGTAGTTTTCATTAAGGTTCGATCAAGCATAAAAGTTCCCAAGGTTAAAAGAAAAAAATTTAGAAATTGCATAGACCCTTCCTCCCGTTATAGCATAATATGAAGAAATAATAACCCTTAAAGAAACTTAAAAAGTTCAACAAACATAATCCAGTTTCAGCAAGTTATTCCTATATCACATAAGCCTACAGCATGGAAATTAACTACTCATTTGAACTATTTGAATTAAGCTTAACACAATGTTTCATTATGAATGAAAGCATAAAGAAGGAAACTTGACAAAGGACATAACATGCATAGTTTCAAAGAATTCTTCGAAATAGTACATGCTTAAATATCAAATGAACTTGAAAAACAAAGGTCGGATGTCAATCCAATAATAGTTTGAGTAAAAATAATATAACATGCCATAGAGAAGCAGTTTTTTGTCAGCTTTTAGCTTCTAAAAATATCTCTATAACTAAATAGAAACTAAAATAACTTTTTTCCCAAAGGGGAACTAAGAAATTTGTCTTCCTTTTGTCACCTCTTCCTATTAATAGCTAAAAAGAGAGAGAACCATTGCCAACACCCAAAAGTAAATACTCCTAGATGCCAACATTTGATTGCTCACGATCTGATCTTAGATCTAGGTCACAAAAATATTTGCTTGTTAGTTCTCAACTACCTCATTTATATCATTTTAGATATTTAGCAAAGATCGCTATTTGAAAGCAACCATATCCTAGAAAATAGCCTGGCAAAAATCTAGTTGACCAATCACATAGCTTGACAACGCCGAGTCAAAGTTTCCAACCTAAAAAAGGGAAAGACCCAACATGCTCCAAAAAACTCCGAAAGAGATCACTTCTAAGAGAAAATATTTCTTGGAGCAAAGAGATGGCATGTCGAGTGGGTGGGGATTCTCATGTTTAAGAAAATTTCCCTTGAGAAAATCTCCGCCAAGCTAACACATGTCTCAACTTTCTTCTGAAAGGAAGATGATAAACAAAAGCCACATAGCCATGACATGGCACATTGCACACCTTTTAGAGAAAAAAATTTTTTGAGGGTGGATTCATCCTGAAGCCAAAAACATATAAAATCCAAAAATCAAAAAACAATTAAGGAAAAATTGATCCACAGTTCTGGCAACTCACAAGGGGCCTTCACTTATGGAGGCATGAACCTAGGGCTCTAGAAATTCTAGGAGTTTGAGGAAGGAAAAATGCTACACCACCCATTCCAAATTAATCAGTTGAACAAGAGCACGAATGAGCTTGTATGCTTGGTTTGGCTTGAATAATTCCTTAAAGGAAACAACTACTCATCTTGCTAAAACCACCCCAATGTGATAATAGCGATGAGAAAGAGGAAAGATCTTGTGCTTGATTTCATCAACAATGGGCATCGCACTTGAAGCTGGGAGTTCTGTAGAATTCTGAACCGTATGTCTAATTGTATCTATGACCTTCTCAACTGATAGCACATCGCCATCTTGTAAGAAATGGGAGGAAAACCATAGCTAATCAGAACATTGAAATATTTCCATATTTCATCGACCCTTTTTTTCAACACTGCCTAGCATTCCTTGCATCTTGTTGTGATCTTGTGGTAGTTGACGATCTCATTTGCTTTACTGGAGGTAGCCCTTCAATTCATAATCCTTTCCCTTTTTAGAGCCTCATCAGTGGCCACACACAAACTAGAAATCAAATTTTGTGATTTTGTCACTTAGGGAGCAAATATATGCATAATTTGGTTAGCCATCAAGAAAAACTTCATGTTTAATTCCTAAACACCCCTTAAAAATTGTAGGGCTAGCCTAGGAATAAAAATCACAACTATGATCCTTTCCCAATGTTTACATATTAAATTCTTTAATATCAGGAGAGTCTTAGACCCTTGTGTGGTAGTTAATTCCCGATGGAACTAAGCCTCTCTTGCTCTTACATTCTCCTCCATTTGACTCTTCTCTCTAAGGGCACTTGTTAGTTCTAAGTTCAACCTTATGATCTCTTGATTGTGAGCCTGTAGAGAGGACATGATCTCTTTTCTTGACTTTTTTTCTTTCACCTGGGCCTTCTGTAGATCATCAAAAGCTTGAGATTGGACACCATTTAGCTCTCTCTTTATGTTTTCTTGAGTACATTGGTACTTTGTATTTTTCTAGCGCTCAATAGCAAGCTCAACTCTCAACTTTTCAATTTGAGCATACAAATAAACCTATTCACCTTGAACCTTCTTGAGCAACTTAGTTTCTTCTCCTTGTTGTTTTTGTATTTTCCTTATGTTGAGCATCTTGACATCTCTGGCATTGATCTCTATCTGTAGCATGTTCATTTTTTCCTTTACATTCATTAACTCTGCCTTGAGCTTCTTTAATTTCTTGTCCATCCTTTCATCATCCACATATACCACCTTCTAGGTGGCCTTACCTAGGACCATTTTGTTATGTGTGCGAGTTTCATTTAAATCTAGACCCATGGAAATGATGTTGTAATCCTCCATTTGCATTTATCCCTTGAGCTTGTACATGAGCGGCTCATGGTAGTGATTAGAAAGCTTGAATCTTCTTGGTAGTTGGTAGCACGACATTCTTTAATAACCAATTTTCCTTTCAAGCCTGTCGGGCCTACTTGGTTGCATCAGAATGCTCTTGGAGACTCTGAGGGGTATCAATTCTTTGTGCAGCAATGGATGCACCTAGAGGGAGACTAAAAAGGGTGATGGAAGGAGAAACCTCAGATGTATGAGCACGTGGGGAGGAAAATGGGAGCATTATCATGGAAAATGGCAGGATATTGAATTGAGATTGGGTAAGGGAAAAACTAGTCAGAGTGGAAAAAGACACGGGGTGGAAGGAGAGATGTTTTCCTAGAAGCAGATGGATTGGGAGTAATGGGAAACATGGATGTTTTAGCTCTTTCAATGGGGGCCCTAGACAGGGTGATTAAAGAATTGATAGTGGCCAAAGTAGATGTTGCTTGCTCAGCGTGTGGGTTGCTTCACAAGGTTCATTAAAAATGGCATAGGGTGTATTTAGAACCAAAAGATCAAGGTCTGTGGATGAAGGACTCTTCTCTACAGATGGGGGTAGAAGAGTAACTAGAGATGTAGAGGTAGGAAGAAGAGAGGGAGTAAAAATTACCTACACTGCGGTGGTCAAAACACTTTACAGAACAAACTCCAATTCTTCTTCTCCTTGGGATGATGCACTAGGTCCGTCTAGATCTGGGACTCGTCTCATCTTCCTATGATTAAAACTAGTAAATCTTGATCCTTTGGCAGTTGATACCACCAAAACATGGCCTTCAATAACTATAGTGGACCTTCTTAGGGATCACCACACTCTTTTCCGTTTACTTCAACCACTAGCAGAGGATGTGACTTGTGAGTCCTTTTGTTTCGACCCTTTTCTTTTGTTTGATTCTTGGGATTGGGAAGCATGGTGTGAAAGCTACTCTTGTTCAATCTCATGACTTTTCTTCATATTGCTATTGTTGGTATAAGCCTCTTCATCATAAGTCTCTTCAAACCTTTCATCATGTGGCTGAAAATATCAGAACAGGGCATTGAGGCATCTTGTCTCTTGTTGGAACCTCCATAAATTTTCCTTCTTCCTTTTCGACCATACCTTGTGTTTTAATTGCATGTTGAGAGGTTTACCCATCGAGAGGTTCTTCTGATATTATGCCTACACTGGATAAAAATTCAACCATTTTTTTGTTTGAATGGTATGCAAGCCAAGTCAATGAATACTTCTATCCTTTCTTGAGTTGGATTCTTCCTCAACTCTAAATATTCCCAACTCTCATGTTTCAAATTCGAGAGGTGCATAGCCGAATTGTAGTCCCACGTGTCACAAATTAGAACCAAGCCTAAGGCCACTAGCTTATTTGTAAGCTTTCCCTTTTCCTTCTACCTTGTTAGAGTTATTTGACTATTGGAAATGTTGAGGGGGACTAGGTATAACCTTGTCTTATTCCTTCTAAAGCCATAGGTATTGTCGACAATGATTTCTTGTTAGCATGCCTCCAAAGAAAAAACTCTATTTGTTACAAATTTGGGGAGTTTGAATGGCTCCCTAGTGAAACCATAGAATTGAAGAAAAGTAAAATCTTCACCCAAGAAATAATCCACTAGGGTTAGCGAATTTTCTATTGATTAGGAGATAAATGGGTGTAGGGTGTGGCAACAAATCTTGAAGTACTATCCTCATAAAATAATCTACAAACCATTAGTAATCCCATGTCTTCGAAAGAACGTGAGTCCATATAGAAACTAGCTGATAGAAACCCTTTACATCGAGCCTAAGCACTGGAAAAATTCTTTCCAGCAACTCAAAATTTTGATGCAAAATCAAGTAAACCAAGAAAGAAGAATGTCTCAATTCATGCTCAATATCATAGGTCCTTAGTTGCTCTAGCATCCCTTTGGCTATTGCATTAGCAAAATCATAATACTTCTGACTCTTCTCCATTTTGAGCATAAAATCCAAGCCCATCTGAAGGGATGGACTTCTTCATCATTATCACGGCCGTAAATTCAAGCCAACATTGAGAAGATTGATTGTGTGTCTTTCTTGAACTTTTCGCACACAAGGGGAAAGGAAAAGTGATTTATTTCAAATATTTCCTTCATTTCTTCCTCATAGAAGTTTCCTTTCTTGGTTATGTCCTCCTAGAAATTTTTCATTGTTTCCTCATCAAAGCGTTCAGTGCCCCAAGTTTGAGGGATACACAACATATCCCGTATGGCCACTGTAGAAAGTGTAACTTTGATCTTGTTACCATCAATAACTCATATCTCCCTATTGAATCTCTTGGCACATGCATCAACCAACTCTAGGCATGAGTGTACGATAGGTAATATGAACTATGGAAAACCACAATTCCAGAGCCGACATGCAAAACCTTCAAATGAGCCATCATCTATCATTCTTTGGAGTGGCCCCTTCCAAAGGTTTTAGGGTTAGCCACCAATTTTGGGTCAAAATTGTTGTTGGTGAAGTCGTGCATTTCCTCTCTTCTAATTCAATTATCCGGTTGCACTGATTTACAAAATTCAAATGACCATTCTTCTGGTGTTGAGGCATTGGTGAATGAATTCCTCCCAAAGATATCGACATAACCTAGCCTTTTAGATGAGGCTCCAGCCTTTCTACCAGATGTTCATGGCTATACCATGGTTGTGTCAAGAATTTTCAAAGAGTTTCTTCGACAAAGCAACCATTTTGTTTTTGCTACTTAGAAAAATATTCCTTTTGGGTGTAGTTAATTCCTTGCACATACATGTAGTTAAGACTCTTTTGTTATTGTTGGTCCACTAAATGCTGCAACCGAGGCGATACATGTGGATTTGGTATATTTATCCCTTGAGAATGCCAAAAGTGCCACAAGAATAGAATTAGTACATTCTCCCTACCACCTCTTTTACAAATAAGTTAGGGTATGTGCAAGATCATCATGGAAAAAATAGGCCCTTAAGTGGCAAAAAATTTAGAAAAATCAGAGTTAGGCAACTCAACGTAAAAATTTGAATAATTTATCTATATTATTTTAAAAATATGTAAGAATAGAATCTGGAGAAAATTGAATATAGTTTCTAAACTACTAGGTTTATTTAACAAATAAATAAATATATTTGGTGAAAATTTGAAATTTCAATGCAGTAGTAATTAAATTTCAAGGAAAAAAGAAGAAGTAGGTGTCTTTCTGACCACCCTAACCACAATAAAATGATAAAATTTTCTTATATTTTTTTAGATATAAGTAGAGGACTCATGTCCCAATGTGATGCATATTTTTTTGTAATTTTTGTCTAAGTAAATAATTAATTATGATTTTTTTATTACAACTTTTTTAAAATATAAAAAACTTGTATGTTTGACCACCTTAACTTGGTCAAAATTTCATGAAATTCATTTTCTCCTTTTTTAATCCTATAGTATGCAAAGCATAGAATGTGATGCATGTTTTGTATTCAAAAAATGTGATATCATTTGAAATCTATAGATGTTTTTCAATCAATCTATCAATCAGGACTTTAATCATAATTTGAATAGAAAATGAATAATAATTACTTATTAATTTCAAAGTAAAGAATAATTTATATTGGTGGAAATCTGAGAAACTCCTTTAAAAACCTTTTTCATTTCATTAATTTTGGGTTAAAAAAAAGCCGTCAGCCACATACCCACCATATTGCCACTTTTTGGCCCATCATGATCCTACACACCCATTAATTCCATTGGAAAGTGTTCCTTTCACTATGAGAAATGTGCTTTAGTAGTGCAAAGGTACCTTTGAAAATATGTGCCCATTTAATTTGTCATAACTTAGCACATTAATTCATGTCTTTTCACGTGAGCAAGCTAGCTGGTGTTGATAATGGCAAAGGACACATGTCAATGATCGACATATGAGAGAATTCACTCCCAACACACAAATTTATTTCTCAGTACCTCTTGTCATATTTTTTGTATGATTCATCTCTCACCCTCTGGCTACTTTGGTATTTTCTCCATTGTCATCCAGCCAAAAATAGACTTCGCACTAGTTAATTTTGTTGACACATCTTTTTTATAAATAGATATGTCATGTTATTACAATATTCATTCAAAAGATACCCTTTTAAGTTTAGCAAGCTCTTCCTGCTATGTCCCATTGTACCAAAATCTGCTGCTTTGCTATAACGTTGGTCAACCTAGGTATTATCATTCAGATTCTACAATGGATGCCACAATACACCTTCGTGGGTGAGGTCGCCTATGATAGAATTAAGCATCTGGTGAAGAAGTGTGACTACCTTTTTCTCATTTTGTTCTAGTGGGTAGTTGCCCAGGACTATATTAAAGATGAGAACTAGTTGAGGAGCAACTAGAACATTGCTTCCTACTTTTTTTCCTCCCTACTCGACTTGAACATTTCCAATCCCATGATAATTGAATTGTGCCATGAAATTTTTGACTTCATAGTGCTAGAAGGGCTCGGTAAAATCATGCAACTGGCTATCCCTGGTGTCGGCATTTCAAGCACCATGGATATTCGTAGGCATGTTGATTATGGGATAGACGTAGCTTGGTTTCCTTTCTGCACTGACTTCCACACCATGGGCCTAGAAGGGAATTGTTCATCAGCTCAGCCCACGACCACCTTCCTATTGCGACAGTATAGCGTGGAATGCATTTTTGAGATTGATAGGAAGAAACACCTCAAGTTTCTGGTGTATAGCCAGGACAAGGAGAACTAAGGCTTATGCTGCAATGAGCCCGCGTGTGCTATGTGTTCACCCCCATTTTGTATCCTAAAAAAGAGAATAAGAAGAGGGTGGGTGCATGAAGTTGGTTGCACTTTTGTGGCCAAATGAAATTATTTTTTTGAAAATAGACAACGTGAACACATTATGTAGTTTTAAAAGCAAAAAAAAAGTGAAAAGTGTATCATTTTCTATTTATTGTTTCTCAGCTTTGCTCGTAGCCAAAAACCCTCACTTTTGTGCTTGCATTCTAGGAGAAAGGATTTCTACAAATTTCATCAACAACAATTGGATTTTCTTTGCAAATATGGTGCCACGATGACAAAGAGGTGCGGGAGGTAAGTATTGTTTGCTATTTATTTTTATTTTCTTAGTTTATAATTGATTTTGTTTGTTTTAGGTTAGATTTGATTTTTTTTCAAATTTGTAAGAAATCTTGCAAATCCTCAACAAGAAGAGGAGGAAAATCCTCAACAGCAAAATCCTCAACAAAATTAACCTCAACAACAAAATCAACCTCCCCCACCAATCACTCAATATCCTTCTGGCACTCAAGAAAATTTGAGGAGTGAAATTGAGAACAATAGAAAACAACTTGAGGGTCTTATCAATAGGTTGAGTGATCCAAATTCTTCAACCATAGAAAGAATGCTTCTAGAAAATTCATTGAAAGAGATGTTAAAAAATCTAGATGCAATTACCCAACAAATATCTGGATGGCAAGATAGGAGGCAACCGGCCAGGGCATATTATGTAGACAAATTATCATATAAACAAGTAAAAGATTTAAAAATTACTAAAGGTGATCTATGCTCTCTATTCACTGACCCTAAAACAAATCAAATTCTTACCCTCAATGCAAAAAGGTTTCCTATTCATTGGATCCACCACCAAGAGATTAGGAATCATTGTTATGATAGATGGTATTTGGTCTTTGATTACCCACGATGCAATAATTGTGAAGTTCCCCAATATTTTCTTCGGAAACTACATTGAGTTTGTATTGAACCAAATCCCAAATTATTTTGATATGAGGGAGTTCCAAGGGAGAGGTGGGGGGTCAACTCAGGATAGGCCCAGTACACATCCAGATCCTGCATGGCAAGGGAGACAACCTCTCACTAGGCTGCCTCGTGAGCACATTGTGATGCCTGTCGTTGCGAAGGAGAGTGTCGACGTAGAGACATTGCAAGCGATCACAATTTTTAACCAGAGTGTCATCCATCACACTAGCCCTATTGTACAGTTCCATCTAGGGGAGTCTTCAGGTGGTGGCCTTCGAACCAATGTGTGTCAATCTTGCGGGGTGACTTGTTTGTATGACCCTACCAACACTCAGGAGGGTACTACATAGGATCCATATGCTACTATGCAGCTTGATCTGTATGCATCTATGGGGATGGAGAGGATGGCTGATAGTTTGCATGATACATATGGAATTAACACTCAGGTAAAATTCAACATGTTCACTGAATTTAATTTATTAAATTTTGATTGTGAAATGCAAGATTAACTAATTTAGTTTTATTATTTTAATAAAATTGTAGGGTCATAGTGTTGAAACTGGATACACTAGTGCCCCCCCTACTTATTTTTGCAGTACACCTATTAGTGGGGTATGTAACTAGTAAACAGTTATAAATTTATGACATGTTAATCACATTATTTTACGAATTGTATTTTAATATGTGATTTTGGATGTTGAATAGGGTAATGTTGGAGGTTTCAAGGAAACACCTCCTAGTGCCATACTTAGATTTTATCAAATGTTCACAAAGGTAATATAGAATAAAGAGAACTTAACTAATGAATTATAAGTTTAATGGATTTTTGTAGTTTATATTGATATTGTTGGTTATGTTGCATTACACATCATTCAAACTCAAAGCATCACTTCAAATTCGATAACTAATAATCAGAAATATATAGTTTAATACTTGTACTTAAAATTTTGTTTATTAGATCTCTTACATTATAAGTCATTGTGTGTGGATCACTATTGTAACTTTTTTGTGATTGAATAATTTGTTGTTTTATTTTCAGATGTTGGTGACAGAATATGACGGCAATGGATATTGGTGTTTCCTCTGCTATACAATCCTCGATGGCTCTGATAGGGGAGGTATGATGCAAATTGCTAAATTTCAATTTACATTCATTGTTATAGATGAACTAGTTCTAGTGAAAAATCAAGCCATTATTGATTCATAGTTTAATTCCTATTTGGATGGTTTATACAAGGCTTGAGCATGCCTCAACATTGACGTGAAATTATTTCCATCAAGGAGAGTGATCGTGAGATGGTCGTAAGTGATTATTTTGTTAAATATATCAATTTTTATAATGTAATTTCTATATATTAATGTCTTTACTTCTTATTGTAACTGTTAAAACTTTACCAGAAGCTAAACCCTAGGAGCAATAGGAGCACTCCTAGAGCATAGCAGAAATGGGTGATAGACTTATCACCATCGGATTGCCAAGCAAAGGGAAAGAAAATTTTATTTGAACTAGAGCATGGAGAGAAATGAATTTTGAATGCAGAGCCCTTTGTTGTATGCCTACATGGCAATTTTTTACATATTTTTTATTGGATATATTTGACATTGTATTCCTATATGGCATTCTTGTAAGCCTATATTTCTATTTGTAACTATATTTTAGACTTATATCGACATATATTGATGTATGTGTACATGTCTATTTACTTTTAATACAAATATTTTTTATTGATGGTGTCCATATTTGCATTATAAATTCATGGTTCAATAGATATGAGTTATGTGTATTCAAGTGTATACTTTACAACTTATGCACATATACTTTTTGACTTACGTGTGAACATGGAAAAGTGTGAAATTTTTTGTGTGTGGAAGTCAAATGTAAGCCAATTTTTCAATTCTCAATTCTTGCATACTTGATCTTATGGACTTATTCCTTCCTAGCACATATTGTGAATATTTCTCATTTGGTGTAGAAGATAGATCCCTCATTTTTGAACCAGTCATAGAAAAGAGATTCACAATAAGACTTTAGCATTGGAACACTACTCCATACTTCTCTTGTCTAGACCATAAAGGATTGAAAATTCTTAATTTGATGCAATGATAGTACTGAGATCAAAATTTATATAACCATTCCTATTTTGAAACTTCACATCTAATATTGCATCAACAAGAAATTAAGAAGTATTGCATAAGAGTGTTAGGTTTGATAGGCCTTCTCTTCCCTAAGGGAGGAGAGGCTACATCTTGAATTTTGAACAAAATTTTAAGAAGCAAACATTTTACCTAAGAGCTTCAAACCTAGATGACATATTTGGCTAAGTCTATCTTGAAAATAATCAATGCATTCAAACTCTAAAGGAGATTCTCCCTGAAAATCAAACTTTACCCTTTTTCCAAAGGAAAGAAATTGCAACAAGTTGCATGATTTATCTTATTTCTTTTTCACAATTCCTAGTCAATCATTCATTACTCAGGATAGTTCCATTCCAAGGCGAGGACACCTAAAAAATCACTGAGATTCTTCTACGATCTACAAGAAAAAGGTTTAGGATCTTTCACAATGTAAATAATTATGTAACACTATTTTCTTGTTTTCCTTCCACATAGAAAAATGTTCACACTTTTTAGATTGATCAATGATCAATAATGGCTGATTGTAAACACTTGACATTTTTATGTTTGAACTTTAATTTATAATTTTGTATCATGACATTCAAGTATCACTAATAGTTTAATATTTGAATATGAAAGTGGTGGTGTATTTTTGCTATGTTATTTGACTATTAATATGGTGGTGTATTCTGAACTTAATTACTACTGCAAATATGTATATATTTATGATA
Organism: Sequoia sempervirens; assembly: GCA_007258455.2. Lineage (NCBI taxonomy): Eukaryota > Viridiplantae > Streptophyta > Pinopsida > Cupressales > Cupressaceae > Sequoia > Sequoia sempervirens. The sequence goes on along the minus strand of VDFB02000002.1, from coordinate 142,008,251 downwards.
TTTTTATGTTTTTGTATTATCGAACCCAACCCCAAAAAAAAAATTTCCCGAACTAGCGAACCGGGTTGTTGAACCCGAACCCAAACCCAAAACCGAATCGGTAACTTATTGAAAAATATATTTTGTAGTTTATATTCATAATGTTGATTACATTGCATTGCACATCTTTCAAACTCAAATCATTGCTTCACATTGCATAACTAATAACTAGATGCTGATAGATGACAAAATTTCAATTACAATATAGTTTTTACAAAGTGAACGTAAGTAGTTATGCAATTACTTCACATTGCATAACTAATAACTAGGAGTAGCTGCCAATTGAATTTGCTTGTCATGGAATTCTATGAGACCACATTTCTTTGAGGCATTTTTTCAAATAGTTCACTACCTTATCTATACTACCACATATTTGATACATGTCTACCAAAGCATTTTGTCAAATAGTTCAAGTGTTGCCTTGTTGCTATGGCTAAAATCCTAAAAGAAGTGCTTTCGAGCAAGCTATGGATGCTTGGAAAAAATATATCAAAATCATAATAGTAAGAAATATCATAGACAAGGCAATGAACTCTTTGAAAAAATGCCTCAAAGAAATGAGGTCTCATGACTTGATGGAATGACATGACAATCTAAAACATTTGATTGTCATGACATTCCATCACCATGAGACCTCATTTCTTTGAGGCAATTTTTTCAAAGACTTCACTGCCTTGTCTATGCTAACACATTTTTCATACATGTCTATCAAAGCATTTTATCAAACAGTTCATTGCCTTGCTGCTATGGATAAAAGCCTAAAACAGGTGCTTTCGAACAAGATATGGATTCTTAGAAAAAATATATCATAGCATAATAGTAAGCAATAACATAGATAAGGGAATGAACTGTTTGAAAAAAAATGCCTCAAAGAAATGTGGTCTCATGGTGGTGGAATGCCATGACAAGAAAATTTTTGTGGATTGTCATGGCATTCCATAACCATGAGACCACATTTCTTTGAGGCATTTTTTCAAACAGTTCACCGCCTTGTCTATGTTACTACATTTATCATACATGTTTACCAAAGAATTTTATCAAATAGTTCATTTCCTTGTTGCTATGGTTAAAATCCTAAAATAAGTGCTTCCAAACAAGCTATGGATGCTTGGAAAAAAACTATCAAAGCATACTAATAAGCAATCGCATAGAAAAGGCATCAAAATGTTTGAAAAAAGCCTCAAAGAAATGTGGTGTCAATGGTGATGGAATGCCATGACAATCTATAGCAATTTTCTTGTCATGGCATTCATCATGCCATTCCATCACCATGAAACCACATTTCTTTGAGGAAATTTTTCAAAGAGTTCACTACCTGGTCTATGCTAACACATTTTTCATACATGTCTATGAAAGCATTTTATTAAAATAGTTCATTTCCTTGCTGCTATGGCTAAAATCCTAAAATAGGTGCTTTCGAACAAGATATGGATTCTTGGAAAAAATCTATCAAGGAATAATAGTAAGCAACAAGCTATGGTCTCATGGTTATTTTTCATGCAAAAATCAACATGATTGTATTCACATTTTTTCACGTGAAAATCAGCGTGAACCAGATTTTGTATTATGGAGCTATATTAAGCTACCACTCTAAATACCAATGTAACAATGATACAAAATAATGTTTGAGACTACAAGAAGGCATCAAAATGGCTAGGGTACTAAAAAAATTCTTATGATTTACGAATAATGTTGATAACTCTACTCAGTTGGCTTTTTTTTTCAAAATCATACAAATTGAACCCTTGCATCAATAGACTCTGTATACCAAGCTACCACAATTCAAGTTACATTAGGCCCATATCACTGAGACATAGCCTAAACAATAGAAGGAATGGCCTATTTCAACATACTACACTCAAACCCTTAAGGGATCGACCCAGTTGAACATAGCTCAGAGTGATTCTGTGTGTTTGGGTGTGAAAGAGGACCATTCCTAGTGTAAAAATTCCTACTTGAACGTCTTGAAATAGTCTGTTTGGTTACACGAGTTGTAGAACGAAAATTGCACCACCTTGCAACTTTCCACTACTTGCATTTGACACTTTTTCCATCAACTGAAAATTGGACACCACAGGAAAACCACTATGAGATAATGAAAACTAATAGAGGTTATTGTAGAGGGCCCAACATGATCCCATAGGATTAGATGAGAAGTTTCTAACCATCACAATGTCTGAGTAACCTCATGTTGAAGTTTGCAGCCATTTTCCCCTTTGGACAGCTCAGGGATCGATCCAGTTGAACGTAGCTCAAAACAATTCCGCATGTTTGGGAGCGAAAGAGGACCATGCCTAGTGTAAAAATTTCTATTCGGATGTGTTGGAATAGTTTCTTTGGTCACAGGAGTTGGAGAACGAAAGTTGCACAACATTGCAACTTTCCACTACTTGCATTTGACACTTTTTTCATCAATTGAAAACTAGACACCACACGAAAACCACTCCAAGATAATGAAAACTGAGAGAGGTTATTGTAGAGGGGCCCAACATGATCTCATAGTATTAGATAAGAAATTTCTAATCATTACGATGTCCGAGTAACCTTATGCTAAAGTTTGCAGCCATATTGCCCTTCGGACCCTTAAGGGATTCATTTGGTTGATCGTAGCACAGAGAGATTCCGCATGTTTGGGTGTGAAAGAGGACCATTCCAAGGGTAAATATGCATATTCAAACATGTTGGAATAGTCTGTTTGGTCACACGAGTTGCAGAACAAAAGTTACAGCACTTTGCAACTTTCCACTACTTTCATTTGACACTTTTTCCATCAACTGAAATCTAGACACCACGAGAAAACCACGATGAGATAATGAAAATTGAGAGAGGTTATTTTAGAGGGGCCCAACATGATCTCATATGATTATATTAGAAGTTTCTAAGTATCACGGTGTCCAAGTAACCTCGTGTTGAAGTTTGCAACCATATTTCCCTTTGGACCCTTAAGGGATCGATCCGATTGATCGTAGCTCGGAGCAATTCTAAATGTTTGGGTGTGAAAGAGGACCATGTATAGGGTAAATATGCATATTCAGGCATATTGAAATAGTCCATTTGGTCACATGAGTTGCAGAATAAAAGTTGCACCACTTTACAACTTTCCACTACTTCCATTTGACAATCTTTTCATCAATTGAAAGCTGGACACTACGGGAAAACCACTCTGAGATAATGAAAAATGAGAGAGGTTATTGTAGAGTGGCTGAATTTTATCCCATATGATTAGATGAGAAGTTTGTAGCATCACGGTGTCCGAGTAAACTCATTTTGAAGTTTGTAGCCATTTTTCCCTTTAGACCCTTAAGGAATCAATCTGATTGAATGTAGCTCAGAGCGATTCCACATGTTTGGGTGTGAAAGAGGACCATTAATAGCATAAAAATTCCTATTTAGATGCATTGAAATAGTTTGTTTGTTCACACGAGTTGCAGAATGAAAGTTGCACCACTTTGCAACTTTCCACTGCTTCCATTTGACACTTTTTTCATCAACTGAAAATTGGACACTAGAGGAGAACTACTTTGAGATAATGAAAACCGAGAGAGGTTATTGTAGAGGGACCCAACATGATCCCATAGGATTAGACAAGAAGTTTCTAAGCACCATGGTGTCTGAGTAACCTCATGCTAAATTTTGCAGCCATTTTTCCCTTTGGACCCTTAAGGAATTGATTCGGTTGAACATAGCTCAAAGCGATTCTCCAAGTTTGGGTGTAAAAGAGGACCATTCCTAGCATAAAAATGCCTATTCAAATGTGTTGGAATAGTCTATTTAGTCTCACGAGTTGCAGAACAAGAATTACACCACCTTGCAACTTTCCATTGCTTGCATTTAACACTTTTTCCATCAACTGAAAACTGGACACCACGGGAAAACCACTCTGAGATAACAAAAACTGAGAGAGGTTATTGTAGAAGGGCCAAACACAATCCCATAGGATTAGACGAGAAGTTTCTGAGAATCACAGTGTCCGAGTAACCTCATGCTAAAGTTTGCAGCCATTTTTCTCTTTGGACCATTAAGGGATCGATCTGGTTAAACGTAGCTCAGAGCAATTCCGCATGTTTGGGTGTGAAAAAGGACCATTCCTAGTGTAAAAATTCCTATTCATATGCATTGGAATAGTCCATCTGGTCACACGAGCTGGAGAAAAAAATTTGCATGACTTTGTAACTTTCCACTACTTGCATTTGACACTTTTTCTATCAAGTGAAAACTGGACACCATGGGAAAACCACTTTGAGATAACGAAAACTGAGAGAGTTTGATGAGAGCACAACCCGAGACTTAGAAAATAACCCACAAACAAGAGAATAATATTATTATTCAGAAAATTGAGCTTCTTACATGCAAAGGATATCAAATCCCCAAGTTCTACAACACATGCAAGTTACAGAAAGCTACAGAATCACCCTTTCGCAATATGCGAGCTTGTCCCCAAAAAGTTACCCAAAAACTAGAAACCCACCCATAAATAGAGCTCCTCATTAGTTTGGAGCCAAAACAACATTCAAATTTGAGTTTAGGCAATTTGGCGCTAAAAAATTACAACTTGAAGTTCAAATTTTAAAAGAACATTTGCAATTGTATTTTCTAGAAAGTGTGCCAACTTCTCGGGGCCATAACTTTTGATCTGGGACTCCGATTCACGAACTGTTTGAACCGTTCGAAAGGTCTCAAAGCCAACAACACACTCAAAATTTGCTATGCCAATTTCAGCAAGTTTTGGGGCTGATCTGGGAGCTCTAAGTGCTTCAAATCTCACTCAGAAGATTTTTAGGTGCAAATCTAGGCAACTAAAAATGCAATATCTTTCAACCCAAGAATAGAAAATAAAAACCGTAAATTGGGAATTTCATTATGACAAAAAGGGTATCCAAAAATATAAAAACATATAAAAATTGAGAAACTTGAAATTTAACTATTTTTGGGTGATGCAAGATTGCCCTTACACCACTGGATGCTCTTGCATCAGACACCTAGGGTAATTTGAGAAGTGACCTCATCACGTTTCAGATGGTTGAGGAAAACCAAAATGGTCAACCTCTGCCTTAGGCAACCAAGATGAATCTTCAACAGGCCTTCCTTTCCATTTCACTAGATATTCTTCATACTGCCTGTTCCTGGTACTCCTTCCCACACGACTATCCAAGATTTATTCAATCTTCTCCTTTTCTGAAGTAGGTGCAGGAATCCCACACTGTGCCATCGTTGGTACTTCCTCTGTGCTACCTTCATGATACTCTATCAAATTTGAAACGTTGAACACAGGGGAAATATTGAATCCATCCAACAACTCTACCTTATATGCATTCCCAGAATCATGCCTCTTCAAAATTTTACAGGGACCGAACTTCTTCATCTTCAATTTGTTATATGTTCCCACTGGAAACCTTTCTTTCCTCAAGTGGACCATCACTTCATCACCAATCTGAAACTCCTTATACCTCCTCTTCTAATCTACCATAGCCTTATACTTATATTCTACCTTGTTAATATGTTCCTCTTTACTCTCATGCATATCCCTTGATGTGTTCCCCTAAAAACTTTGGCTCGAACACTTATCCATTCTTGGTCCATCTTCCTCACTCCCGAGCTGTTTTGGGGCTACCCATACACAATCTAGAATGGTGATCTTACCAAGGTTTCGCTGGACAAAAAATTTTGATTGGGGTAAGACGTCCCATCCCTTGGGTTTATCTCCTACCACCTCAGGGTTACCCGCATCTTGTTAACAACCTCTCGTCACTTCATCTATTTGTGGATGGTGTGCGCACCAAAAATTCAACCTATCTTCAAAATTTTCTTTTCCATAAGGTCCTCCAAAAGTACTCAATAAATTTGGTGTCATGATCTGGAAACAATACTCTTTAAGTGCACTCATGTAGACTCACCCACCTCAAGAACAAGTTAGCAATGTGGACTACATCATGGGTCTTCCGACATGGAATGAAATGTGCCATCTTTGAAAAACCTATCAACCACCACATACAAAGATCGAAGTCATTCTTCATAAAACTTTGCCAAACCAAGAACAATACTGATATTCTTCCATATTCTCCGCATAGGTAAAATGACATAAGCCTCAGATTCTCGGACTCACTCATTTAGCCATCCGACATAAATTCCCTAGCTTTGTACAAACTTCTTCACATCCCGTGACAACTGAGGCTAATAATAATGCTCACTGATAATGGCAATGGTCTTATCCCAACCAAAATGTCCTGCCATTCCTCCACTATGCTTCTCCTTTATCAGGTTCTCCCTCATGGAACTCCTCGAGATACACAATTGACTTCCCTTAAATAACATGCCATCCTGGATTATGAAATCCATCCACCTTGTCCTATCCACTATAACAAGTTCCTTGCAAGCTTTCCAAGCCTCTCCAAAATCAAGATCTCCTACATACAATGTCTTGAGTTCATTGAACCCAACCACTTCAATCTGCATCTTTGTCATCAATGTATGCCTCCTACTTAAGGCATCTACAACCCTATTTGACTCCCCACTCCTATGTTTCAAAACAAAGGTATAACTCTACAAAACTCTACCCATTTCATATGCCTCTGATTTAATTTTCCCTGACTATTTAGGTACTGCAAGGCCTAATGATCAGTATATAGAACAAATTCCTTCGGCAACAAATAATGTCTCCATTTTAATGCTTGAACTATCGTGACAAAAATTCATGATCATATACGTAATAATTTCTGGCATCATTTAACTTTTCACCGAAATAGCAATGGCTTACCTTTCTTGCTCAACATCGCCTCCAATGGTAATAAAATCCACCGGGTATGACAATCCACCTAAAACACCTTAGAGTTAAAAATCTAGGAGGGCTTAGAACAGTGTTGCTTCCTCATTACCTTCGCTTCAACAGCTCAAAAACTTTGCTGCTCCAGTGCTCCACTTGAATTCTTTTCTATCCCCTCTCATTGTTTCAGTCAGGGGTCCACAAATACTATTGAAGTTTCTAATGAACTTTCTATAAAAACTAGCTAAACCATGGAAAGATCTCACCTCGGTAGCAGTTCTTGGGGTAGGCCATTCCAAAATAGCCTTCACCTTCTCTCGGTCCATCTTGAGACCTTCTATTGAGACAACAAACCCCAAGTACACTAACTCCCTTTTCACAAAACTACACTTCTTCAGATTAATCAATAGTTTCTCTTCTCTTAACTTCTCAAAGGCTCTCTGAATATGCATCAGATGCTCATCCAATGTCTTACTGAAAATCAAAATATCAGCTAAATACATAATAACAAAACTTCCCAGAAATTCTTTTAGTACCTCGTTCATGAGCCGCATGAATGTGCTTGGTGCATTGGTTAGCCCAAAAGGCATGACTAACCACTCGTACAAGTCCTCTTTGGTTTTGAAGGCAGTCTTCCATTCATCTCTCTCTCGAATCCAGATCTGGTGATATCCACTCTTCGTACCACCCAGGGAGCACCGAGCTCCACTCTCAAACGTAGCCCATCGTCATCCATCCTTGCAAGGGAACTGCACAACATCCTCCACTCTCCATCCTTCTTTGGTGCTAGTACTGTAGGTACTGCACATGGACTCAAACTCTCTCATATCAAACCCTTTCTCAACAACTCTTGAACTTGTCTGTTCAACTCATCATTTTCTACTGGAGTCATTCTACGAGCTGCCTTATTTCGCAAACTAGCTCCAGGAATCAAGTCAATCTGATGACTGATCTTCCTTATTGGTGGTAAACCCTGAGGTAAATTTATCAGAAACAATATCCTAAAACTCATCCAACATCCCAGAAACTTCTTCTAGAACCTTCTCACTATCCTCCTTACTCACTCTAGGAATCAATGCATAACACATGCTCATGCTTCATACCTTCTAAAAAAAAATTTCCATCTACATAACAAATTCTAGCACTACTGCATACCTTTTCTTCGTTTTCCTTCAGGGGTTTTAGCTTGTCACAAACCCCATCCTTTGTCAAGGAATAAGTGTTTGCATAGCCATCATGTATAGCTCGCCTATTGAACTACCATGGCCTCCCCAACAACATGTGACATGCATCCATGGGGATGATATCATAGAGTACCTCATCATAATAGCTCCCGATCTTGAACTTTACTAGGCACTATTCATTGACCAAAAATTTGTGATATTTTTACAACCAAGCAATCCGATATGGATGCGAGTGTCTTTCCCTCTTCAGTTTCAACTTTTTGACCATCTCTTCTGACACCAGATTATTGGTGCTCCCACCGTCAATAATGACATCACAACATTTTCCTTCACACTTGCACCTTGTGCGAAACAGATTCTTCCTCTGTTCTGGTTCTTTTTCCTTAGTCACCAGGGCTCTCCTAATCACTAGGGCTTCTCCCCTTCCAGCATCATCTGAATTTTTAGATTGGGCCTCCTCATCTGCATGCGCAACCCTTCAATGACCTTCTGGCCTTTTGTCTACCCTTCCTTAGTGTTGTGGACATTCATAGGCTCAATGCCCTTCTTCACCACACTGGAAACACGTTCCTTTGAAACCACCTCTTCCAGATCCCTGTCCATATCTCCCTCATCCTCTACCTCTTTGATCACAACTGTTTTGATCACAAGGGTGGTAGAAGTTGTCATTCCTTTTGCTTCGGCTGGTACCCACATCTTCACTTTTCTTTTCATCATCATTTCAGCTTCCTGAAGGTCTTCCACTGCCCCTTCCACTTTGACCTCCTCATCCTTTTTGCTTGCCATCAATTTTTTTATTCAGCTTCTCTTCCACCTTTAGAGCAAACTGATACACATCCTCAATGGTGGTCATTCTGACTAGGCTTAACTCCTCCTGAATGCTCGGTCGTAATCCATTAAGATATTGGGCTACCTTCTCCTTATTGGACTCTGTGTGGCCCATTATAATGATTATCTTGTGAAATTATTTAGTATATTCTTTCACAGATCTGCTTCCTTGCTTTAACCCTTGCAATTTCTTTAATAGATCTAACTCGTAGTCCACTGGTATGAACTGCTTCTTTAGTTTCTCTACCATGCAATCCCAATTGGTGATATTTTCTTTTCCTCTTTGATTTCTTTCCAACTGGACCTCTTTCCACCAAATACTGGTATGGCCCTTCAGCTTCATTTTTGCAAACTTAACCCGATCTGGGTCCTTTATTTCCTCATACTCAAAATATTCTTCTAACTCATTGATCTAGTCGATTAACTCTTCTGGGTTCAAACTTCCAGAATAACTAGGGACTTCTGCTCTAGGTCTTTTCCCGATCTTTGAAATGGCCCTTATTAGCTGCAATTGGTCTTGATCAATTTCTCCTTCTTCCTCTTCTACATCTGAACCTTCTTCCTCTCCTTCATCCTCACTTTCCTCCCTTGGGTTTAACCCTCTTCTCAATTGCTCTTGTAATGCATCAATTTATCTCTGGAGGGCTGCCAATGCATCTTTTCCACCAGCATTTCAGCCGCCTCGATCACCTCTGGCACCACCACGCCTACCAGGCATCACTCTTGGATGCATCTTTCTTGACCTTGACCCACAACCACGGTCTTGGTGCGAACTACCTCACGATCGACGATTTGTCCACACGCTCAAGAAAACCTTGCTCTGATACCACTTGATGAGGGCGCAACCCGAGACTTAGAAAATAATCCACAAATAAGAGAATAATATTATTATTCAGAAAATGGAGCTTTTTACATGTAGAGGATCTCAAATCCCCAAGTTCTACAACACATGCAAGTTACAGAAAGCTACAGAATCACCCTTTCGCAATATGTGAGCTTGTCCCCAAAAAGTTACCTAAAAATTAGAAACCCACCCATAAATAGAGCTCCTCATTAGTTTGGACCCAAAACAACATTCAAATTTGATTTTAGGCGATTTGGCGCTGAAAAATTACAAATTGAAGTTCAAATTTCAAAAGAACATTTGCAATTGTATTTTCTAGAAAGTGCGCCAACTTCTCGGGGCCATAACTTTTGATCCAGGACTCTGATTCGCAAACTGTTTGAACCATTGGAAAGGTCTCGAAGCCAACAACATGCTCAAAATTTGCTATACCAATTTTGGCAAGTTTTGGGGCTGATCTGGGAGCTCTAAGTGCCTCAAATCTCACTCGAAAGATTTTTAGGTGCAAATCTAGGCAACTAAAACTACAATATCTTTCAACCCAAGAATAGAAAATAAAAACCATAAATTGGGAATTTAATTAGGATGAAAAGGGTATCCAAAAATGTAAAAACATCTAAAAACCGAGAAACTTAAAATTTAACTATTTTTTGGTGATGCAAGATTGCCCTTACACCACTAGATATTCCTGCATCAGAGTTTATTATAGAGGGTCCCAACATGATCCCATAGGATCAAACGAGAAGTTTCTAAGCATCACGGTGTTCAAGTAACCTCATGCTAAATTTTGCAACCATTTTGTGCTTTGGACCCTTAAGGGATCGATCCGGTTGAACGTAGCTTGGAGTGATTCTATGTGTGTGGGAAAAATCTAAAACCTAGTGGAATGGTGGATTTAGGGGTCCTCTTCATGTTGTAATTTATTTTAGAGTGAAAGATGGAGGTTTGCAAAAGTTATTTGATGCCCTAGGTCAGTTTTTCCCTTGTAAATGTATGAAAATGGTCTTTAGAATGCACTTTGCATAATTTTCTAATAAGTTACTATAGTGTTGGGAGTCAAGAAAATTGAGTCCTAGTGATGCCCTAGGTTGGGTATGTGAGTTTTCCTAGAGAAAATGAAGGCTATAGGTTGTGTATTGGTGAATTTGTGAAGGGACTGAGTGTAGAAAGGCTTGTAGAGTCTGTGCAAACCTGGGAAAACATGTTTTGAACTTTGGTTTGAGTTTTTGTGGCCAATAGAGTGGAGTTACAGAGAAACCCTAGGCTTTAGGGTGAAATAGGAGGGTTTTCTGGAGCAGCACCTTAGAAGACCTGTGCAGAAGAATTGATCAGAGAATCTATGGTTTTGTAACAAAATTTGAGACTATCTAAGAGATCTTGTGGTGGCAAGAAGTTTAAAGAGTACTTTGTGTGTAAAATTGGGCTATTTCTAGTAGCCTTTGAGTAGGGTGACTTGAATTTTCTTTGTGTTGTTGCATAAGAATCTCATGTGTAAGCTTGGTTCAGTGTTTTTGATGATGTATGGATGCTATTTGGATGTTGAGTTGGTATTCTTACAACCTTCTCTAAAGGATAGGTCTATTTGTTGTTACTGGTGAATTAGGAAGCCATAGTGTTGATTTTATGAAAGTTGTGTTGGAAACTTGAATCTGAGTTGGAACTTGATTCCTTCAGACTGATTATGTGTTCCTCCACCTTGATATTGCATCATAGTGGTGTAGGGGTGTGCCTTGAAAACTTGAAAGCTTCCTTATGTAGGCCTAGTTAAGCCTTGTTTATGGCTTGTAAATGAATCTTTTGATGTGTTTGTTTTGGGTGTTTGATATTGTGCTTTTGCAAACTTGTGGAGAATGGTATTAGGAGTATAAAACCATGTTTCATTGATTGGTTAATTCCTTTAATCAATTTTTTATTTTGACTATCCTAGTCAGTGAATGTTGCAAAGTTGCATGGGCTTGTGTAGAAGCCATGGAAGAGTGGATTTTTTGGGTGCAAGGTCTATTTGTTTGGTCATGTTGTTTTGTGTGAAGAGTGTTTACATCATCCCCAAGTCTTATTGAGATGTCTTGTTGTATGAGTCAAGTTGAGTGGTCAAGTTGCATTGTTGAGAGGAATAGTGAAGTTGGCGTGTGCATATAGAGTATTTGAGAGAAGCTTTTGAAACGGAAGTTGCTTCCCCTGCCACTCTGCATCATAGTGGTATCAAAGCTTCGAGGAGTAGAATTTTTTTTCATTTTTTAGTTTGTGAAGAGAAAGGAAGAAGTGAAGAGTTTGGTATTCAAATATTCCTCCAAAGAACAAAGATATGGCTAAAGAGATGAAGGAGATGAAGGAAAAACATGCTAGAAAAATCAGAGAGTTGGAGGAAAGAATCATAGCCTTGAAGACAAAAAAAAGAAGAGATGTTGAAGAGAGTGAATCAGATGAAGAAGAAGATGATGAGTTTGAAGACATGGAAGAAGAACTTGATCCAGAAGACCAAAGGATTGCAAAGTTGGTAAGGGCAGTTAGAGATGACAAGCCTAAGATAAAAATTTATGTTTCTAAATATGGTGGAATTTTAAATGATGAAGAACTACTTGAATGGATTGCTGCATTAGATAATCATTTTGAATGTGATGAGTTTCCTAAGGAGAAAAGAGTAAGGATTGCAAAGAAAAAGTTGCAAGGCCATGCTATGGTATGGTGGGACTACTTTCAATTTGAGAGGAGGAAGCAAGGAAAGTCTAAAATCACCTCATGGGACAAGATGATATCAAAACTCAAAGGTAAATTCTTACCCAGGGATCATTAAGTTCAAATGTTTAAGAAATTGAAAATCTTAAAACATAAAGAAATGGATATTAAGTCTTATACTGGGGAGTTTTATAAATTAAGTTTAAGGTCTAGTCATCATGAGAATGAAGATGAAAAAGTTGCAAGATATATTGGTAGGTTGAGGTTAAACATACAAGATGAATTGGTTTTGGCTAACCCTAGGAGTGTAGAGGATTGTTATCAAATGGAAATCAGAGTGGAGGAGAAGGTGAAGAGGAGACAAGAGAAATTAGTGAGAGGAAGAGGTGGTCTGGTGCAGGAGCACCTTGACTTTAAATTTTTTTTGTAAATATTTGAGTTTTCAAAATATGAAGGAATTGTAAACACCATTCTAAGTCATTGAAAGGTCTTTAGGAATTAAATAGATTCAAAAAACAAAAAAATTTCATTTTTGTCCCTAGGTGATAAGGTTTCCAAAATTGTTCATTTGTTGTAAAAATTGTGAAAAGGCAAAAATCAGAAAAAAGAACACAAAAATCAGAATGTGAAGAAACAAAGTGGGAGAAGAAAGATTTTGGTCGATTGGAAACTGAAAAGGAACTTTCATAAATATTGTAAAAGCTATAAAAATCATGAAAAGGAATGGAAAAAATAGAAGTTGAGTCTTTCTAATCAGATTTTGAAATAAAATCCCATGTTTCTAAGTTTGTAGCATTTTCTCCATGGCTTTTATCTTATATTGGTAATTTAGGAACTTAAAAAAGTTTAAATCCTTGTGTGATCTCATTTTAGGTAGAGTTAGTTTCATTCACAAATAATTTGGAAGGTTAGTTTTGAGAAATAAAAGAAGGAAAAGCAGTTTTCTGTGTCCTAGGCAATGATCCTCACTCTATGATTTTGAGTCTTATAAGGAAAATTTTCTCCATCCCACCATTACAGGCTAGTAGAATGGTGGTATGCATGGTTTTTTATGTTTATTTAACATGTTTTTGAGTGGAAAGTGTGTCAAAAAGTAATAGGGAAGGCTTGGATATGAAGATAGTTGCTGCACCAAGAGGAAAATCTGAGTTTTCCATATGAAAGATGGTGCCTACAAGTTGGAACGGTTGGAATATAATTTTTTTTTATATGGATAAGGGTTGTTATGTTTAGAAAGACTTATTTATAGGTGTTTGCAATAGTGGTAGGTGATTTGGAGGTTTGCAAATGATATTTCTTAAAAATCCTCACTTGCTTGTGCTTTAAAAGCCTATAAACAAGGTTTTACTATTTAATTATATTAGTGGGCATTTCTTACCTTGAAGATTGATGTTTTGTCAGTTTTTCCACCTGTATAAATACTTTTTATGGTTGCTAAGTGATTTGGAGTTGTTTTAAAGGTGTCTCCTTTGTTAAATTGGCATATTTGGGGCTCTTTAGTAACAAAGAAGTCAGGACAATAGGTGTGTGTTCCAAAACAAGTGTACCTGAAAATGAGATGTATTTTTAATGATTAAAATGGGTACTCAAAAATGTATTTATCCTATTGAGATTCATTATGGTTTGCAAATTAAACTAGACTTGGTGTTTTGGAAAATTTTGGCCTTTTGAATGCAAGAAACTCAGATTCTGCATAGACAATGATTTGAGTGTTTGGTTTGGGTTTGTAACTATCTAAATGATGATGAAAAATGTGACTCAAGGTTTGGAAGAAGTCCTGAAGCAAGGTTTATCATTTTAATGTCTTGAACAATGTGGAATCATGGTGTTTTGACTGCTAAAAGTAAGGAATCTAATAAAACAACATTTGTGAATATGATCTTGGTATTGTTTCAATTAGAATGATGATGATTACAGTATCATGGAATTCTGATAATAGGTTTGAAGGGAGAAGTGAATTAGTGGTGATCTTTTTTCCTTGATTGAATCAAGTTAAATGGATGGTAATAGTGAAAGTTTTAGTGATTCAAAAGTTCTAATAGTGTTATGCTGAATTTGATGAAAGTGTGGATTACTGATTTGAAAAATAGATGATTGGTAGCCTTGTAGTCGAAAGTGAATTTGATGGATTTAGTTGAGTTGATAAGTGAAATTGGTGAAATGAATAGTAAATTTTGAAGAATTTGTTAGTTGATCTTCTCCAAGATGAGTTTGGGACAGAAGTTCCCTGTGTTTGTGTTGTTTAGCAATTGATATTGCATCAAATTGGTATCAGAGCTAGTTTTGCAATCTGATATTGCATCATGGTCCTAATGCAAGAGGAAGAGGAATTATTTCTACATCAAAGTAGCCAAATGAAGATCAAGAAGGAGAAAACAAAGGTAAAGATCACAATGTTGATTCTAGGGGTGGTTTTGGTTTTAGAGGTAGAGGAAGGTATAGTGCTAGTAGAGGTACTAATGATTTTGTAGGAAGGTGCTACACATGCAATGAGTTTGGCCATCCTTCATGTAAATGTCCTAAGAGGGTTGGTAGTTCATCAAATGGAGACAAGAAGATTGATAGGAGAGCACAATTGGTTCAAGAGGAGGAGTGTGAAAGCCATTATTCTACAAGTAAGAAGGTAGATCCTAAAGTAGGGGAAATGTTGATGGTAAGAAAGAAAATCTTGAAAGTAGCAAAAGAGGAAGTATCTTTGCAAAAGAAAAGTCTTTTCAACACTAATTGTAAGTACAAGGACAAAGTATGTAGAGTGGTCATTGATTCTGGCTCAACTAAAAATATGGTGTCAATGTGAAATGGTAAACAAGTTAGGCTTGAAAAGAATTCCTCATGAATGTCCTTATAAAATTTCATGGTTAAATGATACCCAATCTTTACTGGTGAATGAAAAGTTCATTGTAGACTTTCAAATTGGTGTTTATCATGATAGTGTTGTTTTTTATGTGCTTCCAATGGATTGTTGTTATCTCCTATTAGGAAGACCTTAGCAATATGACAAGAGGGCATTGTATGATGGTAGGGAAAATACCTACACCATATTCAAGGATGGTTATTCTTTTGTTTTAACTCCTCTTGTAGAAGATATCAAAGGTAAAGAACAGGTAATAATGTGTGGTAGGAAGGAACCTATAAATGTAATGAAGGATTTTTTTTTTTTTGATGTTGTTACCTATCCTAGGATTGATAATGGTGGGGTAGCAGGTGTGACTATAAACATAGGGGTGAAAAGTGCTTTGACAAGGAATTTGCATAAAACTATTGTTGTAGGGACCATTGAATGTCCTGTAGTTAAGAGTAAAGTTGAGAGTAAGGAATAGGTTTCAAATCATCTTAGCATCTGTACAAACTGTACAACAAGAAAAGTGAGAAAAAACTAGTAAATTTCTAGAAAATAACATTCTTATTGATCAAAAAATGGGTTACAAATCAACCAAAAACCTCTCCTTCGAGGCATTGAATGTTATTATACATATAAATATCATTACAATGCCTTAGGTATGAGCTGTTCTCATGAATATTTTACAATGTCACTCATGTACATTTGAGATTCTCTTCTAATGTCTACATGATAGGTTCTCATTTAGAGGTTAACTTCCAATGAGTAACTTGAGATTCCCTCGCAAATATTCACATGTTCTTTTATTATGGCTTCAAATCAAAATTGATATTTGTCAAGATCATCAAAATAAGGATGTTGTATTGCTTTTTTGGTTGAGATTCTCTTTGATAGCTCAAAAATGAGCATTTTCTGCAAGGAGGGACCAATCAATTTATACTAGTTTAGTTACAAATATGCAAAGGAAAAGAATAAAAAGAAATAGCTCATCCAAAATAGATGGAAGGAACTTATAGATAGGCATGGTAGTCTCTCAACTTAGTCATTATTGGTCATACATCTTCACTGAGAGTTCCAAGATACCTATTGCACACAACACCTCTCATGAATAGAATTTCTTGAAATTTGAGATGCTCTTATAATGTCTACATCATAGGTGGTCATGATAAGGTTAAATTCAAATGAATAAATTGAAATCGCCTCACCAAGCTTCGTACACACTTTTTTAATGGCTTAAACTCATAATTGAGATTTGTCAAGATCATCAAAATAAGGATGTTGCATTGCTTTTCTGCTTGAGATTCTCTTGTATGGCTCATAAATATGCATTTTATACAAGGGGACACCAATCAATGTTTTCCTAGTTACATACAGATACACAAAGTAAAATAAGATGTTAGCATTGGCATCAAACAAATTGACATGGATACAAGTATAAATTAATAAGAACCATTGTACATATACTTGCAAATTAATCCAATGAACCATCCGGGTCTTCTCTACTCTTTATTGTGTCAAGTATTTCCTCATGGTCAGACTCACGGACCTTCCACAAGGTCTTGTTCAAAGGTCTACCCCCATATTTGGTCAAAAAAATAATGGATACCATGACAAGGTTTGAGTAATTAAGAATCTTATGATGCGTGTCAAATTCCTCAGACAACCAATGTTTATATGTGGGTACCTTCTTAGCCACGTTCTAGTAACAACAACTAAGCCTATAGGGTATTTGATGTTTTCTCCATCTATAAATGGGGCTTCCAATTTCTTTTTTTCCTCAACACAACGACACAAGTAATAGTCTATTCCCTCTTCATTTTCTTCATCTGTAATAACTACATAAACATTCCTTGTATTTATATGTGCAACATATCTCTTGAAATTAGTTAACATTATGAATACAGTACAAAGTAAGATAACAATATAGAATTTCAAATACTAAGCAAGTAGATATATTACCTAGTTGAACTATATATGATACATGGTCAAAGTCGACCAATGATTCCATCTGTGTTAGTTCAATGCCATCAAAGGGTGTACATGTAAGTGGGCTAAGATAACGTGTCCCCATTTGTCAACCCACTCCCTGACTCACAATCATTCTGGCTTGATTGTACATGAAGTACAAAAGCATGTCATCTTATGTGTATTGATACTCCATGAACTTGCATTTGAGCTAAGGAAAGAGTGCAACTCACTTGATCTATTAGTGTACAACAATCCTCATATGGTGCAATGTTAGTATCATCCATCAACCAAAAATCTATAGTGAGAGATGTACCTTCATTACTGGACCCATCAAAGCATTACACCACTCAACGATTGATCTTGCATTTGTCAACTATGCACTATCTTTATACTTTAAATATTCTCATGCTAATGCTCTTTTCACGCATGCTCCTGCACTGTCATGCTCCCCCTTTCCATGTTTAGCCTCAAAAAAGATCTACATATGTTGAACACATGTAGTGAGATGCATCTGACACAAATAGTAGAACATGCATGCATTCTTGAACTGTGCTGCACAGTTATCTGACCATATTACATGCTGACTGTATGATATGCCCCTCTGAACCAAATGAACATAGAACATCTAGAAGAAACCTTGCATGAACTCTGGAGAATGCGTGCAATCATCACTAATATAAAAGTGATACTCCCTCAATACCTTCCTTTAGTCCCTGTACTACTCAGGTTGCGCGATGAATGTTATGTGCACAAACATGAAACTTGTGGAGTTATAATATTGTGACTACACCTCACGCTATGGTTGTAGAGTGTAGTTCTCTGCAAAGTCAACCACTGATACTATGCTGCCAAGTGGAAAGGTGTCCTTGCATAGCTTGAATTGCATGTCCAGCCATCGGGGCTCTATGGGTATGCCTTGCATACTCATACACTAGATTCTCACGAAACATGGACATGAACTGATACACTGGAATTTTCTGAATAACCAACTCACACCTTTTTGCTTCAAACCCATCTTTTGTACCATATACCACTATTTTATACTTCCCGAACTCTACTAGTTTTTGTCCCACCTCATATGTATTAGCTTTCCATATGTTGACATACTAGCATTAGTTGCAAGCCACCACAATGCTGCATGAACCATCCAGAATGTTGTCTATAGAATATGTTAGAGAATATGTTAGAGACTATAGCAACAAGTGAATGCGTGTGTAGTGATTTATCTTGACATAAAAAGGTTTAATCATTTCAAAAAATCTTTGAGAAATACTAATTTGAGGATAAGAATTTTGAAATTTATGAAAAAATTGGGTTTGAGTCGTATCCAAAAAATGCTTTGGATGTGGCTCACGGTTTTGACTACCGATTCTCCTTCTTACGACATCCCTTTGATTAGGAGATGGCCTTGTATTATTCTTCCAATATTCTTCAATTAGTGTTCTCAATGCTTCAACAATTTTTTATCTTTGTGTGGCAGTTTCCTGAGAATTCCCATAATTCATTTGAATCGGTGCCCTCAATTCTTTGCCACCTTTGAATGGCTTTTGATAAAGTTTTTCTACTAATTCCCATTTATTCACTTGTATTTTTAATGAGGCAAGATCTCTTTGTTTGATAGCTTACCAAAGTTGATGTAATGACACATTGGGTGACATTACTATCCTTTGAGTGTGAGGTCTTACCCACACTATCATAAGCATCCATTAGATTCTTCACAATAGTTTTTTCACTTGATGCATTCGATGTTTTCAACCCAAGAGTCTTCATGATGTTTTTGTACTTTAAACCCCGCATCATTTGAACAAATAGTTGACATCTTGCAGTCTCATTTAGCCTTTCAAAGAACATTTGCCAAATCTTATCAGCATATCTTCTACAAGTGCGTTCTGGAATCTTACCTTCCATGTGCTGCAAAATATCCTCATCAATATTAATCAAACACTTTGGCTTTCTACGCAAAATTCTAGGTGGTGTTCTCTTAGGTACATACATCTCTACATTATAATTTCATCAATATTTGGTGGGGTGGGCTAGATTGCATATGATGGGGTGGAATAGAAGACATGCAGATTCATGTGGGGATGATGGAATACCTTGTTCCTCAACTTCGAGTGATGATGTACTCTCAACTTCAGATGTGGTGGATGGTGTCCAACCATACTCACTTGTGGTAAATGGTGTCCTCCATATTCACTTTTTCTTAATGGTGTCCCTTCGTATTCACTTCGCGTGAGGTGTGTCTCCAACTTCCCGATATGCATGTCTCCCTAGCGCGACTCTTTGCATTTGTTCCTTTGTGCTTCCAATTTCTTTTCTCTTTTTGATGGTTGGGGTTCCTCTTCAATTGGCTTGTTTTCATCAATCGTTCCCAATTTCTAATTTTCACGATATTCCCTCATCCATTTTTTCTCTTTATCTCTGATGGCTTGGAGCTAATCATTTTGTTAGTTTTCAGCACCTTGATTCGTTTCTTTGGCATGATGAATAATTTTACACTGCGCCAAAAAGTGCTGTTTGTCAAAATTAACTAATTGAAAGCTTTGAAGCATAACTTCGATAAGCTTTGGAAGCATACACAAAAGAAAGTCAATGAGGATTGGTTTTGTATAAGCTGTTTAACAAAATAACTCAATGATAGCTTTGGAAGCATACACAAAGAAAGTCCAATTGTTTAAATTTAACAAAATGCCTCAAAGAGATGTGGTTTAAAATATAATAGGAAAGTGTATCGGTGTGTGATTTAAAATGTCCATTGACAAGCGTAAGCTTGTAACATGACAAGCTGGTCTTGAGGAGCACCCTAGGTCATGAAATTCCTTCAAAACTAATTTGTTCAATTTATAATGTTCAAATAAATATGATGGTGAGGTCATTAAATGATGAATTTCAATGTATTTGCACCATGAAATAGGTCACTAGGTGATATTATTGAAAGTTGCTTTTTATAACAAAAGTTGTCAATTATTGTAAAAATGTAAAATTGCACAAAAGCAGGAAGGTGAAGAGTCTTTTTTGTGGAAGGGCAAGGATGGGTTGATGAAGATGAAGAGGCATTTATTTCAACTAATTTAGACACCTTTAAAAAGAATTGTAAGCTCGAGAAAGGAAGATCTTGTATCCCAAAAATCCATAAAAATTAATAAAAAAACCTTTGCTCAGTTATTTTGGAAAGCTTTTCTATTCTTGTTTTCAGGTTGCATAGTGATTCAAGCATTCCAAGATTTGATTCTTTTCAGAGAAAGAGACTTCTTTCATTCTTGAAATTTTTAGGAATATTAATTCAAATAATCAATCCAATTTGAACTTAGTTTCCTAAGTCTCGGTCTGTGGTTTCCTTAGAATTGTTTAGAGAGTCTAAAAAGTGATTCTTAGCCATTCCACCAATGTAGGGCTAGTAGGTCGGTGGAATGGATCATATTTAGTGTCTTTTCAATATGAATATGTGTTTGGCATGGGTAAATAGAAATAAGAAGTCGGGATACTGTTGCATGACCAAAATTCTGAATTTTCTCATTCAAAAAAATGGTGTTTTCAAGTAGGGTTTAAGGAAACATGTAAAGGAGCTTAGAAATGATTTCAAAATAATTTGCAGACATAATGAAGAATGTTTCAATTGTTGGGCAGAGTAGTAGAGGTTTTGCAAATGTTTCATTAAAGAAGCCCTCATGGTTGGTGTGTTTTCACCCTATAATCAAATGTTTACTGATTTTGTGTATTGATGGGCATTTCCCATCTTGAAACTTGTTTATTTGTGAGTTTCTACACATGGCCTAAGACTGTTTTCAGGTTTGGTGGATTAGTGAGTGGTTCTATGATGACTTGCTTTGATAAATTGACCTATTTAAGGGCTTTTACCAGTAGACAACATGTTGGTTCTACTCTGTTTTGTGAAATAAGTGTATAAACTTTTATAGTATGTTGAAAAGGATCAAAATAGGCCTAAGAATCTATATTGGGATTGTGTAAATGCATTATGATAGAAAAGGAATCACCCGATTAGATGGAATGTTGGCCTCTTAGAGATATTTGGCATTGTTTGCTAAAAACAGAGAATATGTAGAAACAACAAAAGGAATGTTGTTAAGTGCTTGGGAGCAGTCTCATTTGTATGCCACAATTGTGTCTATGCTTGGTAATGTTTTAAAGGTAGATTGTGAAAGATTTTATGATTTAAGCATATGTTTTCAATATATGGCAATGGTTTCTTGAATGCAAAGTAGTCAAAGTGTGTCTATACTGATATATTGGTATATTACAATCAAAACATGATGAAATTGGTATCTTAAAGGTCTGGTGATAGTGTTAAACTAATGTTGCTTGTTGTTGTTACAAATGGTGTTTAAGTGAAGATAGGATGATGGATGTGTTGATTTGAGCAAAGATATCTTAAATGGCTGGGATGATGTTTGATTGCAGGTCTAAGGAATAGAGGTGTTTGATTGTTTTTTCCTTGAAGGGGTAAGTTGAGTTGATGAGTTATTGTTGTATTGTTTATGACAAGAACAAAGTTGAAGTTGATTCTGAAAATGGTTTGCTATATGGAGACGGTGAATTGGCTACTGATAGCCTTATAACTTGAAATGAAATAAATGGATTTTGGTTGAATGAAAAGTAGTTTTGGATGAATTTGACAAAATTTGTATAAATTGATCTTTTACTCTTTATTGATTTGGGAAGAAGTTCCCTAAAGAAATGATGTTGTTGAGTGGCTTGGCAATCTGATATTGCATCACAAACAAATAATTTGATGAACACGGAATAAGTAAAACAACAAAAATGAAAGCAAGCCATAATAGAATGAAGAAAATGTACAAAGATTTCACATACCTAAAAAAGCAAAGTTTCAAATGGAGGAGTTCTACCCAATTATGCAGCCTTTGCTTCTTCCTTCCTCAAACTCCTCAAAAATTTGACTTCTTCAAAAGCTTGTTCCCCTCCAAATTTCAATTGTATATCAATTATCACTATAATTCAAACTTGAATTGATATTATATGCCTCTCAACATGAAAATTCTGCTATTTCATGCAAAGGTGATGGAAAGAACATTCAAAAGGTGATGGAATCTCAAAATCATGCATGCACACTTCACTCAATCACCAAAAGCTACTTTTTGTCAGAGCACGTGCAAAACCTGGAGAATATGTAGAATGTGGGTCGACATCACGGGTATATTGTGATTTTTACCCTTTTTAGTGATAATGCGAGCACGTTATTTAATCCTAAATGAACATATCTCTACTGGTTAATAATGCACTCGCGTTATGATAACCATGTCGCCCCTATCTGTCGAGCTTCCTCTTAGAACTACCACAACCAACTATCTTCCAACAATTCCCATTCGGCTTCTCTGATTGGTCCACGAGGCTCCACATAGGATGGTCAAATAGTCAAATTGTCTGTGTCTCCCCGAAGCCAACACAGTCACATTCAATATCACCAAGAGTCCTTACAATCGACAAGAGGTTATATCGAGTTCACCTATTGCATCGACTTCAGTTTTCCCTTCGGCAAGACTATCGCTTTCACTAGGACCTCATGTCGAGCCTTCATGTTAATCTGTGTGCATCCACCAGTCGGCGAGACTCATCGCTTTTTCCAAGACTTCATACCGAGGTTCAAAAGTCCCATAGACAATAGAACTTACATCAGCAAGACTATCATTTTTCACCAAGAGATCATACCGAGGTTCAAAGACTTTCTCCGAAGTGATCAGCAGTCGACAAGACTTTCGTTCATCGCTGAGACTTCACACCCAGACCCCTTTAGTTACATCGAGCACCGAATGGTCGGCAAGACTTCACACATCAGTAAGACTTCTTACTGAGCCATCACATGTTACTCCAAGGACACCAAGCAAATGCTATCGGTGAGACATACCACTCGTTGCTGAGAGTTCTTACCGAGTTCTCCAAGTTACCCCAAGACCACCATTCACCAAGAGTTATACCGAAGACCCCTCATCATCGGCGAGACTCTCCATCGGCCGCTGAGACTTCATACCGAAGTCATTGTGTCACCATGAAGACTCCAAGATTTCCCCAATCAGCAAGACCTTTCTTCATCGTTGAGGCTTCTTCTCGAACTAAGCTTTTCGGCCAAGGGTCTCCCCGATAAACAATATATATGGCTTGTCGGCTAGAGATCTCCACACGGTAAGAGAACATACCGAACACAATATGTCACATTGAAGACTCCAATGTGTAACCGTTCGGCAAGACTTCTACAAGGTCACAGCGACTTGTACAAAACATAAGGTTACAAATCTACTCATCAGCGAGACATAGAATATGTCACACCGACTTGGCTCCAATAGAGGTTTCAGCCTGTGGGATTGAGACATATTTTTCTAACATAGGAGGGAGAGGGTTGAGAGAGAGAGAGAGGGAGAGGGGGTAGGAGGGAGAGGGTTGAGAGAGAGAGAGAGAGGGAGAGGGGGTAGGAGGGAGAGAGACCCTATGAGGAGGGGAAAGGGGTAGGAGGAAAGGGTTGAGAGAGAGCCCTAGCAGAGAGGGGTAGGAGGAGAGGATTGAGAGAGAGAGAGACCAAGAGAGGAGGCTTTGAGGAGGTGGGAGGGTTGAGAGAGAGAGGGAGCCTAACAAAGGTGGTGGGAGGAGGGTTGAGGAGAGAGACCTAACAAAGGGAGAGGGTGGGAGGAGGGGTTGAGAGAGAGAGAGAGAGATCTCTCACCTCTCCCACCCTCTCCCTCTCTCCCTCTCCCATGCTCTCTGACTCTCTCCAGCTCTCCCATACTCTCCCACCATCTTTACCACCTTCTCCCACACTCTCCCATCCTCTCCACCACCCTCTCCCACCCTCTCACACCCACTCCCACCCTCTCTCCCACCCTCTCCCACTCTCTCCTATCCTCTTCCACCCTCTCTCCCACTCTCCCACTCTCTCCCACCCTCTCCCATCCTATCTGATGCTCTTTGACTCTCTCCCACATTCTCCCACTCTCGAATAACTCTCTTCCACCTTCTCCCACTCTCGACTCTCTTCCCACACATTGTTAGAACTGTAAAATTCTGGATATTTTACATGTTGTTCATACTCATAATTTTCCAAATAAGTCCTACCATGAGAATATTTTCCCCTTTCTAGCCATATAATCCCAAGAAATCCATCTAGGTCTGAGTATTTTACATTATAGTCCATATCGGCATGAGATTATCAAGGTCTCCCCGACCCATAATGCATTCTTGTTAATATACGTTTGTTGTTGCCTATCGTCAAGACCTCAAGGATGTCATAGCGATCAAAATTTACCTACATACACCTATCGGTAGGACATACATATTGTCTTGGCGACAGAAGATTCATATTGTCTAGATAAAGACTTTGGGGTGAGGTCTTACCAATCGCATTATGTCTCATCGACTAGCTTAGAATCCTTTTGTGTTTTCTCGGCAAGACCCAATGCATTCGCCAAGACCTTACTCCAAAGCACTTTAGTCATACTAAAATACCCCATGATGCATTCCTGTCACTGAGACATATAATCTTTCTCGTCAATGAAACAACATATCGGCGTGACATTCGAGTCGGTAAGACTATATAACCTTACCCCGATAACCTTTGGTAGAGCACATTCACATTGTCGGCGAGACCAGAGCCACTCACCAAGACATCTCTTCGATGCAAAAGTTTCTCACCGAGATGTATATCCTTATCGGCGGTCAGTGAGACAATAAGATCTCGCCAAGACCTCATGCTGATAACCACTTGTCTGGCCGAAAAATGTCCACGTGCACATGGTCGGTGAGACAAGACCCATTTGGTGAGACCACATACTGAAGACATAACTCTTGCCGATACATCGCTCTATGTACTAGTCACTGAGACATAATGCAATCGGTAAGACCTCACCCCGAAGTCTTTGTCTGGCCGAAAATAATCCTTTTGAGTTGCCGAGACAATGAAAATGTCCTGCTGATAGGCACCTGCGTATGAATTTCAATCGCTATGACATCCCTGAGGTCTTGCCGATAGGCAATGACAGAAGTATATAATCAAAAATGCATTATGGGTCAGGGAGACCTTGATAATCTCATGCCAATATGGACTATTATGTAAAATACTCAGACCTAGATGGATTTTATAGGATGAAAATGG